>CM056054.1:31919322-32369322 GCA_029574335.1 Rana kukunoris
AAAAAAAAAACGCCAATTTTGGGTTGTGGGCGGTAAAAAAAAAGCATCCAAGCAACGGGAACCAAAAGCTTTAGGCAAACCAAAAAAACACCCAAACCAACAAACTGGCACCAAAACAACCCAAGGAAGTTTGGAGGAAAAAAATTGCCACCCCCCCCCCCCCCCACACCGCCCACACCCCCACCCCCCCACCACCCCCCCCCACCCACACCCCCCGACCCCACCCACACCTCCCCCCAATATCCCCCCCCCCCCCACCCACACCAACAATACACCCAATATCCCCCCCCCCCCCCCAAGGACACCCTCCCGCCCACCCAGCCCCCCCCCCCCCCCCCCCAGGACCCCCAATAGGGGCACAATATCCACCCCCCCCCCCACCCCCAATATCCCAACCCCCCCACCACACCCGACCACCCCGCCCCCCCCACCCCCCCAAGGACACCAACAATAGGGGCACCCTATCCCCCCCCCCCCCAAGGACCAAACAATAGGGGCACAATATCCCCCCCCCAAGGACACCAACAATAGGGGCACAAATCCCCCCCCAAGGACACCAACAATAGGGGCACAAAATCCCCCCCCCCCCCCCAAGGACACCAACAATAGGGGCACAAAACCCCCCCAAGGACACCAACAATAGGGGCACAATACCCCCCCCCCCAAGGACACCAACAATAGGGGCACAATATCCCCCCCCCCCCCCCAAGGACACCAACAATAGGGGCACAATATCCCCCCCCCCCCAAGGACACCAACAATAGGGGCACAATATCCCCCCAAGGACACCAAAATAGGGGCACAAAATCCCCCCCCCCCCCCCCAAGGACACCAACAATAGGGGCACAAAATCCCCCCCCCCCCCCCCCCCCAAGGACACCAACAATAGGGGCACAAAATCCCCCCCCCCCAAGGACACCAACAATAGGGGACACAATCCCCCCCCCCCCCAAGGACACCAACAATAGGGGCACAAAATCCCCCCCCCCCAAGGACACCAACAATAGGGCACAAAATCCCCCCCCCAAGGACACCAACAATAGGGGCACAATATCCCCCCCCCCCCCCAAGGACACCAACAATAGGGGCACAATATCCCCCCCCCCCCCCAAGGACACCAACAATAGGGGCACAATATCCCCCCAAGGACACCAACAATAGGGGCACAATATCCCCCCAAGGACACCAACAATAGGGGCACAATATCCCCCCCAAGGACACCAACAATAGGGGCACAATATCCCCCCCAAGGACAGCAAAGATGTCCCACCCATATTCTGAGTGAACGGCATAAAAGGTAACAAAAAAAAACCCATAAGCCTTTAGAACCAGTTTAAAGAGGTGGTTCCCCTAAAAAGAAAACTTTTAAAAATTGCATGTCTCTTCTTAATTACATGTAGAATCGGCTGGTAGTTTAAAAAAAAAAAAACGTCCGTACATACCATTTTCGGCATGTAGTCTCACCGCCGCTTCCGGGTATGATGTTTGGGGACAGGCATCGATCGACGCATACAGCGCGTCACGAGATGCCGAAAGAAGCCGAATGTTGGTGCGGCTCTATACGGCGCATGCGCACCAACGTTTGGCTTCTTTCGGCATCTCGTGACGCGCTGTATGCGTCGATCGGATGCCTGTCAATCAAGTAGGCACGGCCCACCCCAACCCGGAAGCGGCGGTGAGACTACATGCCGAAAATGGTATGTACGGACGTTTTTTTTTTTAAACTACCAGCCCATTCTACATGTAATTAAGTAGAGACGTGCAATGTTAAAAGTTTCTTTTTTGGGGAACCTCCCCTTTAACTGGTCACCACTGGGATGGAAAAAGACAAATACTTTAGGGTAAAGTGGATCTTGCATCAGGGAAAAGATCATGGCATCTCTCTTTGCACCAGAAGTTTCTAAAAAACAACCACCCATCCTCCAGAGCTGAAAGCTTAACCACCTCAATACCGGGCCTATTCTGGCACTTCTCTCCTTCATGTAAAAAAAAAAAAATCATAATTTTTGCTAGAAAATTACTCAGAACCCCCAAACATATCAGACACCCTAGGGAATAAAGTGACAGTCATTGCAACTTTCTATCTTGCACTGTATTTGCGCAGTCATTTTTCAAACACCTCCCCCCTTCCGGAAAAAAAAAAAAAAAAAAAAAAACTAACTTTTTTTATGAAATAAGAACAAAAAACAGTAAAGTTAGCCCAATTTTTTTGTATAAATGTGAAAGATGATGTTACGCTGAGTAAATAGATACCAAACTTGTCACCCTTTAAAATTGCACACGCTCATGGAATGGCGCCAAACGGTACTTAAAAATCTCCATAGGCGACAATTTTTTTTTTTTTTTTTAGGTTACCAGTTTAGAGTTAGAGGAGGTCTAATGCTAGACTTGTTGCACACGCTCTAAGGCACGCGGTGATACCTCACATGTGCAGTTTGAACTGCGTTTACATATGTGGGCAGGACTCAAGTGTGCGTTTGCTTCTGAGCACGAGCTATCCGAGACAGGGGCGTTTTAAAAATCTTTTACTTAAATTTTTATATTTTTACACTTTTTTTAGATAATTTTTATTCCTGTTACAAGGAATGTAAACACCCCTTGTAATAGGAATTTATTGCGACAGGTCCTCTTTATGGAGAGATGCGAGGTCAATAAGACCCCACATCTCTCCTCCAGGCTTAAAAGCATGGGATCGGGGGGGGGGGGGGGGAATAAAAATTCATCGATCTCATGCAGACAGCCACGATTACAGCTTTGTTTACTTTCAGGTACCCAGGTACGACATAACGTCGCAGCCGGGCCTCCAATGGTCATAGAGAGATAAATATCCATCCTCGTCATCCGGCGCCGGCCAATAACTTCTCTGGGCCCCCCAATGGCACGGAGAGCCCGGAGAAGCACCGGAAGGTGGCGAGAGACTAGTCGCTTATAAGAACGATCAAGTGGCGGAACTGCCGCTATGATCGTTCTTCTGGTGCGCAGAATCGCCAGCTGAAAAGGATAGCTGAATGATGCCTGTAGCATTGAGGTGGTGCGACACTAAACTCATTCACGTATATATTCTTAAAGTGGTACTAAACCCAGGACCCCTGTATTCAACATATCTGGTCTCCCACAGTGCACAAAATATGGAAATGTAATTTTTAGCCAATATAAACTGCTAAATACCTTTTCTCATCAGCAGTATATAGCAGTCTTGTGACTTCTACAAGCTTTAACAAGTGCTCAGCTCAGCTAGCCCCGATAGGAGTTTGCATTTTCCTCTGACTGTCCTATGAGGCTGCGGGATCCCTGACCCTTTGTCTGGACAATGTTGATCACATTTACTCTCCCAAGAAAAGACAAACAAAAAACAAAAACAAACAAACCTCTAGCAATACCAAACTGACCATGTGCAGAATGCCCCCAAGGTTCTGTGCAGGGGATGGATTGGGGACAGTGGAAGATCAGGATCAGTCTTTTTACACAATGCGGAGGATTAACCCCTTAGGCTCTATAGTGAGTATAACAAGCATGCTTTACTGCATATACAGACTGATTTTACTGTTGTGGGTTTAGTAACATGAACTCAAAGTACACACATTCTATTGCTCCCAGCCTCCTCTTAGCATCCTGTTAGACCAGTGGTCATCAACCCTGTCCTCAGGGCCCACTAACAGGCCAGGTTTACCAGTGGTCATCAACCCTGTCCTCAGGGCCCAACAACAGGCCAGGTTTGCAAGATAACTGAAATACATCCCAGGTGATATCATTTGCTGCTCAGTGATTGCAGTATTCTAGTCTCATCTCCCCAATGCAATACATAGAACCCACTAACAGGCCAGGTTCTGAGGACAGGGTTGATGACCACTGTGTTAGTGGGCTAGTACATTCATTCTCCATGGTCCCACTGTATGTATGAACATAGCCATCTCCGGAGATGGACTATGGGATGTGTAGTGTAACATGCGTTGCTGGTTCCAAATAAACAGAAGCAAGAGGAAAAAAAACAAGAGGTTCGGAAGCTCATGGAAGATGTTACAAGGAGGCAGAAAAACTATTTGTATAGGTTACTGGGCCTCCGAGCAGTGGATGTGTATGGATTATATCTGGAGAATAGAGAGATTGTTTAGCATCACCATTTAGAAGCCTTGTACATACAGCATAGTTCGTCGTCGTCGTCCCCCCGTCCCCCCCTGCGCCCGATACCATTGAAGCAGATTTGGCTCCAGGTTCTAATACAGGTCTGTAGACTGGGGAGCATTACTTTTCCTCCCAAAACATAAGGTGCCCCAGTTAACGTGATTAGTTGATTTTGTACTGTGCCTGGGCGTCCTCAAGTGTACATTTGTAAACCCGCCGCCTACCTCTCATCCAGCTCCTCCAGGCGGTTGCGCACACTGTGAGCGTTCGTCTCCCGTGTAATCCTCTGCAGGAGATAGAAGGTCTGCTGGCACACTCGTAACAGGTATTCCTGGAACTCCAGGGGAACACAGTTCTTGCACATGAGTTCATTAATACAAGACATTGCCAACACCCCCAGCCGGTCACGGTCAGTCTGTGAGCTGGGCAGTGTAAAGGGAAGAGGAGGGCTGCTGCTCCCGCCATTTAGAGTGGCAGAAGAGGTGGTGGTAACAGCAGGAGTCCTTCGTGAGCGGGCATCACAACCCAGGCGGGCAAAGTGAAAGATGGTGGTGAGGAGTGAAGGGGTGATGCTGGCGGAAAGAGGGATCCAGCTGAAGAGGTGAGAGAGGCACTCCAGGGCCAGGGCACAGATACGCTCGCTCTCTGCCTCCAGGCATGGTGGGGGTTGGCTCAGTGACTTAGCCAAGGAAGGGGTGTGCACAAGGTTACTAAGGAGGTCTTCTGCAAGAAAAGAAATATACAACGTAAAAAGAAGGAAAATGAAAATTACAGCACATTTTTAACAGTAAGGTTTCATGCACACTGGACGTTTGAAATGTTTACAGTAGGCGTTTCTTCTACAGTCTCCATCATGTTATCCTGTGTGTCCATGCACACATAGGCTCCAATGCTGATAAACGCTCAAAACGTGGCTCACCTATGTATATATATATATTTTATAACGTTATTTTAATGTCCATTGTGTATGAGGCTTGAAACACATTGATAACATTGTCACTATATTTATGCAACCATTCATTATTATTACAATAAAAGTTTGTAAACAAAAAAAAAAAAAAACACATTGAACCTTAGAAAATTCCCCCGCTCACTTTTTCGAAGTCCTTTTATAGCGAGTCGCAACTCTGCCCCCCCCCCCCCCCCAAAAAAAATAAAAAAAACCCCAACTCTGGCCCCCTTTCCCAAAGAATGGGAGAACTTTACAAGATAATTCTGAATCTGTGTCAATCTCCTTTCACCGAGTCTCCTCTCAGCAGGTAGCAACTTCAGCTCCATTTCACCCCCCCCCCAGCTCAACAAAAGGGAATATTTCCTCCAGCAACAGAGACTAAACTGAGCATGTGCAGGGGTCCGGTCCACTGCCTGTCATATCTAGCTTTGCCCCGAGAGACCCTGCAGGAGGGGAGGAGGATCTGTACATTTAGGATCAAACAGCCTTTTTACACAATAGAGGATTACCCCCCTTTGGGGCTGTAAAGGTTGTTTTTTATTTTTCTAAATAGGTTCCTTTAAGCTAGTGCATTGTTGGTTCACTTACCTTTTCCTTCCATTTCCCTTCTAAATATTTTTTTCCTCTGAATTCCTCACTTCCTGTTCCTCCTCAGTAAACTTGCCCCCATCATCCGAGCCGTTCTGGCTGGGGGTTAGTCGGCCAGAACAGCTTACTGAGGAGGAACAGGAAGTGAGAAATTCAGACAAAGAAAAAAAAAAAAACATTTAGAAGGGAAATTGAAGGAAAAGGCAAGTGAACCAACAATGCACTAGCTTACAGGAACCAATTTCGAAAATAAAAAAAAAATCTTTACAACCCCTTTAAGTTCCACAGCGAGTACAACAAGAATGCCATTCTGTATATACCAACAGATTTTACAGTTGTGGGTTTAGGAACACTTTAAGCAAGACTTGACAACAAGGACAACTTGACCTTTAGCTGTTCTTTATTTTGCCAGGTAGGTTTAACTTAAAGTTGGGGAGGGGGCAAGTTACCTGCAGCACCTTTGTCCCTGTTCAAATGATCTTCGTTTTGCAAAATCCAGTGAGGAGTGTCACTCATCACTCTCTAGGGTAGCACTACATTGCCTTCCGCCCACCTACGCATCAAACTCAGCCAATCAAAATGATCGGTGCATGTACAGCTTACCAGATTATGGCCTGGGGAGCCATAATATACTCCTCATATTACTGAATTACACTTTACTGTTTCAACCCATCATACACTAAAGCTGAGCGATTTTTCTTCTTTTTATAAAAAAGGATTTACGATTCCAATTTAAATTTTTTTATAGACACCACGCCAGTCCTGAGGAGCTGCGGACAGGAATTTTTAGGCGAGGTAGCGGCATCCGGCCTGTAGGCGGAAGCCTCACCTAAAAACTCCTGCCCACAGCTCCTCAGGACCAGCGTGGTGTCAGCGCCGGTCCTGGGGAAAAAAAAATCAATCGACTTTTTTTAAAATATGATTTGATTTTTAAATCAAATTTATTTTCCCCAGCCCTATTATACACCAGCAAATGCTAACAAAAGATCACTATAAAATTTATTTTAGTACGCTGTACTTTTCAAAAGGAGACCCCTTCAAGAAATTTGATACCCATATTACGATAAATTGTGAAAAGACATGGACCTGGTAGCAACTCCACACATGCCCCTCCCTTAGGGGCTGGCTTTTAAGATCATTCAGAATTCACCGACAGGTGCCATCTGACCTGCAGTAGATCTCCTTTCTCTCAAGCAGGTTTTTCATTCCCATTACTTGTGGGAATGCAAAACCCCGCCTGACCCCCATCGCATGCAGGAGAAATATGCAAGCCAGAATCACCACCTTCTACCTGACTTCCGGCGTTTAGTCCCCTGCAGTTACCTAACTGGCTTGACACTCGCTGGTGCTGCAGGGGAGGGTCATGCAAGCATCTCTACTGCAGGAGCAGCACTGAGCACTGTGCCGACATGCAACAGAGGGGAGAAATGCAACACTTTAGCTGCGCCCCAGAATGTGAACTATGCACAGAGGTGACAGAGTGCCAATGCACTTTGGAACCTCTCCTCTGGAATTTGCTTGTTCTGAAAGGGAAATCTGGCATTAGATATGAGGAAGCTGATAATGTCACATTAACATGATAGCTAGGGGCAAAATTTAGGTTGGCGGGGGCCAAGAATCTGACGCCCCTGATGTATGAAGCTCCATCTCCCAGAGGGATCAGGAAGTTGGCAAAGACTGTGCAAGAAGGAGATACACCCTGGGGGCACAAACTGCAGAGAAACAAGAATCCAACCCTCTCTCATTACTCGCATAAAGGGTTTCTGCAGCTCTCACTTTAAAATGTAAAACTGCTGTTCCAAAAATGTGCGCCCTCCAACCTCCTTCATTAGCACGATGAGGATTATGTGGCTCTAAGCATTTTGAGGCTCGTCACCGACTATCCTTGACGCCAGTCCTTTAAAGCTGCATGAAGCCCCTGTGCAGTTCATCATCACCCGCCATCCCAAGGACGCTTCCAGCAAGGTACGAGTCATTAGCGCACAGCGAACATCGCCCCACAGCCGCCGCTGACCCAGCTAATCTAGGCAGAGCTCTCCCAGGCTTTCACACGCAGAACGACTAAGACTTTGTATGTGTATGTGAAGTTTTTGAAGATGGACCAGGTGCACCTTTAAAAAGATGGGAACCAAGGACTGATTTAAAGTGTCACTAAACCCACATCATATAAAAAAAAAAAAAAAACACAAACACACACACACACACACACACACACACAGGTTGATCCTGGTGCCTTCTATCTCCACCTACTGTCCATGTGCTCAATTCAGCTAGGGAATTTGCAGCTCTGGTGGCAAATCTGCACATGCTCAGGTTACAGCGAGTCGCTATGCAGCCCATGTGGAGCATAAATAGTGGTAAATGACAGCCCATTCCCCCTCTCCTCCGCCATACCCCCTAACCAGCTAAACACAATGTGGGGGGGGAGAGGAGGATGGATAATAAATGTAACTTAAGGCCTCATTCACACAGGCGGACTCCGTCGCAACGGAGTCCGCCAGCTAAGCCGGAGATCTCTCCGTAGATCTCCGCTGAGCCGACGGATGACAAGCTCCTCTCTGCTCACTGAGCGGGGAGGGGCTTGTCGAGCCACGCTGTCCTCTATGGAGCGATCTGATGAAAACGGACAGCATGTCCGTTTTCATCAGATCTTGCCCGATCCGATCCGCATTAACGGATGTGGACGTGAGCCCCATACGTTTGTTTTTAGCTGATCGGGTCGGATGTCAGCGGACATGTCTCTGCTGACATCCGACGCCCCATAGGGATGCATGGAGCGCCCGTTCAGGTCCGCCTGAAAAACTGACAGGCGGACCTGAACGGTCCGTAAGTGTGAATGAGGCCTAATGGTGGATTAACCTCCTTTGTATTCCAAGACACAGGCTGGAGGGGCATGGCAGAGCCTGTGACTATCCACAACAGTTTATTTTATTTTTTAAGGTAGATTTGATTGAGTATGTATACACACTTTTTTTTTTTTTAAAGGCGTTTGCCAAGACACACAGATCCAAGAAGACAGCGAGGGAGAAGGAGGAGGCTCGCCACAGAAGAGGACATGATGTCCTGGGCTGCTGCTGACCTAGGACAGAAGTACACTTGGTACTGCAAAAAAAGTTATAAAAAAAAATAAAAAAATAAAGTGTATATTGGTATATTGGATTTTGTTGTGCCCTTCATATATGGGTAGTCTGAAGCAAACATACCACCTGTCCGGTTACACCCGACTGCCATCCAATTGACAAAACAGATGCAGAAAGGATACCAATTCATCCGTTTTTAGTAGATAGGATCCGATTGGATGTTGGCAGATGTGACCGGACACATACCCGTTGACACCTACCGCTCCATAGAAAAGACTGGCAGGTGGACCCAATCAGTCTGCTAGTTTGAAAGGAGCCTTAGGGCTCTTTCACACAGAGCGGATCAGTATTGATCCGCCCCGTGTGTGTCCGTCTGCTCAGCGGGGATCATCTGTAAATCCCCGCTGAGCTGTCGGCTGACAGTGGGGTCACAGACATTTGAAAAGTGGACAGTTTGTCCGCTCGTGTGAAAGGGCCCTTACATACACACACGTGTAGGCAGTTTGTTTGAATCAACAACAGGTGGCTAGCTACATGGACCTCCACAGACATCCCAGTGTGTGCATCCAATGCATGGAACGGAATCGGTCCTGAATACACATCCAGCCGCCTATCAATCATTTGATCAGGCTGCCTACTTGGGTCTCTATGGAATGCCTGTGCATCCTGCATGGGTGAAGTTGGCTTTCACATGGTCGTTTGGATCAGTACACACGTGCGAATGAGGTCTTACAGTCTAATCTGCTTCATTGCTTTTAAAACTATGTGCGAGTACAAAATATTGCAGGTATCCCTTCTTATAATGAGCCTCTAACAAAATCCACAAGTGGGGGGGGTGGCAATGTACACCGCTTTCCGTTCGCAATCTCATTAAGCAGTTTGTTTCAGTTTTCTTCCAAATCCACCAAGCCCTGGCATCAAATAAAAACCTAGAAAATGGCCATGCCAAGTCTGAATGACCCAAGTTTTTCTGAGCTGTACTCAGATGTAAAGATCAGGCCTACATTACACAAGGAACCACAGACACTTGTATACAGGAAGGAAATAAGCAACACACAGACATTAATGATCTCAAGGGGAAATGTCACACGCCGGAAGAGACCATGGGAGGAAAGAAAAAAAAAAAACGCAAAACCAATCTAAAGCAGCGTGAGAAATTAATGACATATCACACAAGCAAACAAGACAAATTTTGTGTAACTGCCATCCAACATAGCTGAAAGATCTATATACCATTAATTTTACCTCTTAAAAAAAAAAAATTGTATGGCAAGACACTAATATAAAAAGAAAATTGTATAATGTATGACCAGCCTTACTCCTGCTGTGCTGTATTAGCAAGGACGAGGGGGACAACACTTTTTACACTGTATTGCTCCAGGTTCTGAGTCACTGCTCCGCCTCCCACACGATTTTTGAATAAGCAGTGAATACTGCCACACATGTAACACCTACCCTGAACTTACCTTTCTTGCTTTATACCCACTAAAAAAAAAAATTGTATGAACATGCCCAAACTTTTTTTTTGTAGTTCTAGATAGGGTAGGAAAGGGTCAAAACCCTGACAGTTTTCAACACAGTTGTGTCAACTTCTCTCCACTGCTGCCGTAATTTTTTTTGGGGTTGGTGATATGTTGCCAGGTACCCGTTGCCACTTCTAGCTTAGTTTGCTGTGGCGAACTGAGCCGAAAGTTCAGCTCCCCCTCTTTCCCGGACACTTCACAAGTCCCAGAAGACTGTGACCCACTCACAAAAGCACAGCAAACTTCCAGCTCAAGTTGCCACAGTGACCCGAGCCGGAAGTGAGAGTGGGCACCTGTGAAAACGAGGTACCTGCTCCCCCCCCCAAAAAGTGTCAAAGGTGCTAGTGGAGCCCCCCTTTTGCTGGCGGGGCTGTGGTGACCGAGCGACACACGCTCACCTGTGGTGGTCTTACCCTAATATTCACCCATTCTGGCGGTCTGTTCTTGACTGTATGAAGGAAATCCAAGGATTTGAGACTCCCGATGACCCCCGGGTTACTCTGCTTCTCTGTACCGACAAACCAGTTAGCTCATATAAGAAATTTCTAAAGCCCCATTTTTTGAATGCGGCGAAGTCCCTTATCCCTAGATTTTGGAAGTTAGCTACTGTACCAACCCTACGTCAATGGTTAGAGGAAGTGGACCACACCTATCGCATGGAAGATCTTACACTCTCTATTAGAAATAAAGCTGATTTAGCGAACAAAATATGGGCTGACTGGTTTACCTTTAAGTATACTTCTACATATGCCGATCTTATGTCTTGAACTACGTGTTTCTGATATTCAGGGTACTCAATCTGTCTTGCTTTGTCCGAGTAGTCACCTGTGGCAGAACTTTTTTCTGGTCTTACCTCTCTCATTTCCTTCCCTTTTTTGTTTTCCTTTGGCCAACTGCTATACTTTTTGTAAATTGTTACAAGTACAATTGTCCAGTGGCGACAGGGGATGGTTTCTTACTGTTACACCATGTCAGTCACCTTTCGTATATAGTGGTTTCTCCCGTAGTATGATATCTAGAGGTTTTTGATACCCTTAAGAGGTTGGTCCACATCTGTCGCCCGTGTACCTTTATTTTTTTTGTTTTATTATTTGCTCTTGTGATTGTTACTTGTCCTTTTTGTCTTGAATATTTTAATAAAAACGTATTGAACAAAAAAAAAAAAAAATGTGCCAGTGGAGGGGAGGAGGGGGAGAGGGTTCAAACAACGGCAGCTTCCTCTTTTGGGGAGAGCTGCACTTTAAGTTAAAACACATCTTCTGGAAGCTGCCATCAATGTAACTAGAGGCATACCAGTTCTGTAGCTCAACCAGGACACTACCTGCATGTTCTTCCTGTTCCTCTGCCAGCATGGGTTTCCCCTGGGTATTCCAGTTTCCTCCCACGAGCCAAGGACCTCAGATTGTCAGCTCGTTCAGGGCAGGAACTGTTAATGTATAACATGTAAAGCGCTGCGTAAATTTGCGTTATATAAATAGTCATCACGCTACCTTGGAATATGCATAAAGACTGTTTGCCAATCTGTTACAAATGACGTGCTGGTCCTTGCATGAAAAAAATAAAATAAAATATGGTAACCATATTTACCAGCATCTGAAGCGGTGGGTGAAGGTGGAGGCGTGGCGGTGGTAACACTGTTCTTATCCCAGATACTCTCTAGCACACCTAGGAGTGGAAACCAAGCAAGAATATAATTGTTTTCAATATCTACAATTACAGAACTAAAAGCAGTCATTAAAAAAAAAAAATTGTACACAATCCTACAAAGTCTACCTTAACAAGGAGCCGTCTTGAGAGAGGAAAGAGATCATGAGACTCACAGCATAAGCACATGATTCCGAAGATAAACCGGTCGCCTCCTTAAAAATTGGATTAACGGACCTAAACATAATAATCTGTAGACACCGCTAGGCTCCAGCTTTTAAGGGCCAGTTCACACCATAGAAACACACTCTTTCCCCAGGTATCTCTCAATACCATCTGCAACACTTCTTTGCCCTATACATAGGACTGTGCACTGCAAAGAGACATCGTATTGCCTTCTGTTCATGCTTGCCTTGATGCAACGTGCTGGGTCTTACTGAAGTATACAGGAGGAGCCTGCATAGGAATACCTCAATGCTATGTGCTAACTCCAGGTTGTGTCCTAAGAGTCCAGATTGGCATACCATTTAATACTCCATGCATCCATCAATGCTATGCGTTACGACAAGCATATACCACAGATGAATATGCCAACACTCCATTCCTAAGTGGTTAGCGCAACCACTCTGTTCTGGCATGACCCTTTGCATCTGCAGAGAGCTCCAGTCTGCAGAGCTGGAAGTCAAATTTGCATACAGAGCACCCTATGGCCAGAGGCTCCCAGAACTGCACACCAAACATGTTCAACCAGAAGCCTTAAGGCCCCTTTCACACGTTCGGACTGTTCAGGTCCGCCTGTCAGTTTTGTCAGCGGACCGGAATGGATGCTCCATGCAATCCTATGGAGCGTCGGATGTCAGCGGAGACATTTCCACTGACATCCGACCCGATCCGCCTAAATCAGATGTATGGCGATACGTCCCCATCAGTTCATGGCGGATCTGATGAAAATGGACATGCTGCACAAGCCCCTCCCCACTCAGTGAGCAGAGCGGGACTTGTCATCCGCCGGCTCAGCGGAGATCTCCCGCTGAGCTGGCGGACTCCATAGCGACGGAGTCCACTTCGTGTGAAAGAAGCCTAAAGTGTTACTAAACCCAGGACCCCTCAAACTATAAAGCGTAAATAACCAAAATACAGTGTACAATCCACAAATATAAGTGAATAAAATAAAGCCCCATACCAGGTAAACCCATAAGGTGTGCATACTTTAAAATTGTCATTGCTTTTCTCGTGACCACTTAAAATAGAGGGACACAAACAAGACAGGGGCGCCAATCCCTGTGTATAAGAAAAAGGACCTCAGGAGCAGAAGCTCCTTGAGGGACTGATGCAAATAACCAGTATTGTAAAGCCATCAATGTCATCATTACCATTAGGAACCTGATCAAATTTCAATGAGACTTACCCGTTAGCAGCCCGAGCACTGTTGGCACTTGTTCCAGCAGCAGTTTGCGAAGTTCTTCTTTCCTGGCCACACTAAGGTCCTCCCGAGGACACGCCAACTCCTCAGACGCAGTCTTTAACATTATGAGCCCCAGAGGTGTGGTGCTAGGGCTCTGTATTAGCTAGGTTAGAGGAGAGGGAAAAGCCATTACATGAAGAGCACTAAAACCAGGCATCTAAAAATTTCAGGAGATGGTTCGCTTTCTCAGAGGGTTTGCTTTATCTAGAAAGGCGTCTTAAGGACCTAGTGTAGTGTTTTTCTTTTTACCTGTAAGATGTTGGTAAAAAAGTCATGATAGAACATTGGCCAGTCCTGTCTACCCATATCCACGATGACCTTGCACAGCTTGTTGCAGATGAATCCTGGCAGGTTCTTGTGTTGGGATAGTAGAAGTTTGGGCAAGGAGCTACGGATCTCCATCTTCTCCTGTGAAGGGACACCCAGCCACATCTTGTTGATCAAGTTCTATAGGACAAAAAAAAAAAAAAAAGTAAATGGTTCCATTCACCAACTACATTACGTTATCGTCATAATCTTCAGTCATTTAAAATGTGCTCAGTTCCAAAACAGAACTTTTACATCTATGAAAATGCATGCTTTTTGTCTAAAGTCAACAAGAAAAACGATTATTTTCATAATAGATTAGTTGGCCAATTTTGGTTTCGATTAATCGGATAATAGCCTTAAAAAAATAAAAATAATATATATAATTTTGGGCAATTTGTTGTTCGGCAGATTACAAAAACACAAATTGCCGCAAAAACACATTACATGCTTTTCTGCAGCTTCTCCATTGAAGTATATTGAAAAAAAAAAAAAAAAAAAAAGCAGCACTATTTTGGCCTAAAAAGTCCTCGCCCTTTCTAAATATGCAGCAGCTGAAAAAAAAAAAAAAAAAAATCATGGATGTGATCGTGTCCCATAGGAAAACATGTAAATGAACTGTAGTGTGTTTCTGCAAAAAGCATCAAAAAACGGAGGTGTGACCCCGGCCTGAGATGTTTAGTAACAAAATGGGGTTAAAAAAAAAACTAAAATAAGTACAAAAAGTGCAAATAATCGCTACTGTAAGGGGTTAATTTTTTTAACCGTGTGACAGTGAAAGTAATATTTACAGTAGCGATTTGCCATTTTTGTACTAAAAAGGGACAATTTTTTTTTTAACCCCATTATGTTACTGGCCGATTAATAGTTAATGAAAATTGTAATCGATTTCATAATCGATTAGTTGTTTGGGCCCTACTCACTACGTTACATTGTAGCAAAGTGTAATTTCTTCAGTGTTGATACATGAAAAGATATGAAATATTTTCAAAAATTTAAAAGGGTGTACTCACTTTTGTGAGATTAACTGTCAGAGTCCTGCTCTCCTCTCTCTATTGGGGGGATATGGTAAAAATGGACAGCCTGTCTGTTTTCAGCAGGTTTTATCGGATGTCAGCGGACACATATCTGCTGACATCTGCCTCCCCATAGAGCACAATGGGTGGCCCAATTGGGTCTGTCTGAAAAACGACCAGGTGGACCCAATCGTGTGACAGGTGCTTAAAGAGGGGGGTTCACCCTTAAAACCACTTTCTCCTATCCCATCCAGCATACTGGTGTCAGTGCCAGTATGCTGTCTTTTTTTTTTTTATCTGTGTACTTACTTACCTCTTGATAGAGAATTAAATTTTCGTGCTACCGCGGGGTATGGCGCCGCTATATTGCGTCACGTCTTCCGAAAACAGCCGACTAGCACTCGGCTGTTCTCGGCGCCTGCGCACAGACCCAGGAGCTGACGGCGCAGGCGCCGTATACAGCCGAGTCCTATTTCGGCTTTTTTCGGAGGGCGTGACGCGGCTATATACGGCGCCTGTGCAGTCAGCTCCTAGGTCTGTGCTCAGGCGCCGTATAGCGCCGAGAATAGCCGAGTGCTAGTCGGCTGTTTTCGGAAGGCGTGACGCTATATAGCGGCAGCATACGCCACGGTAGGACGAAAATTAAATTAAGAGGTAAGTACATTGATAAAAAAAAAAATAAAAAAAAAAATAAAAAAAAAAAGACAGCATACTGGCGCTGACGCCAGTATGCTGGATGGGAGAAAGTGGTTTTAAGGGTGATCCCCCTCTTTAAGTAAGCAAAATAGTTTACCCTAACACAACATTGCATCTATGTAGATTACCTGTGCTTCTGACATTATCTGGTCCAGAGATTAATCTTTTAATAGTTTTCAGATTACCGCCGACTATGAAGCAACAGTTAGGATTTGTGTATATAGAAAAATGGTTTATTTTTAATTTTGGTTGTTAACAGTTGATTAACTTCCAATTATACTGGATAAATATCATTTAGCATGCACGATTTGATATACTCAAAAAATGTATTGCAGATCACGCATTATAACTGAACTATAGGAGATTCTCTGTGCCAATTTTAAGCAAATGTATGCGATTTTTTATTTATTTTTTAAACAGGCAAGTTTTATTAAGTTGTCACAAAAAGAATGATGCGATGTTAAACATTAGCGACACACCACTTAGACAATGATCATGAGAACATACCGTGTACAATTCACTAGTCCGTATACCAACTCAACTATCAGTTTCCATTCATAAAGGAATTTGTGATTCTTAACATGATGCATATGGATGTTATTAAATTTTTTATTTATTTTTTAAACAGAACACAGATTTTCCTCTAAATCTGTATGTAATACAGTAAAATGTAAAGTCATCAGCCATTTCTGTTCTTTTAATAGTGCTGCAGATCAGACATTGATAGTATTCATAAATCGGTCGAATACATTTATAGCCCTGAAGGATGACTTTTACAATCCTCGAAATGAGCCGGCTTATCCGTGGCAATTTTAAAGTGGAGTTCCACCCAAAAAATTGATCTTTTCACTTTTTGGAATCCCCCTTCGGTGTAACATTCACTACAGGTATTTGCTCCCACTTCCTGGCATAGATTACCACATTGACCTACGCCACCTTCCTGTGCCTACACAGGTCCCAGAAGACAGCAGGGACCAGCAGTGTGACTCGCGCGTTCACAGTAGGGAACCAGGAAGTGAAGGCACAAGGCTCAACTTCCTGATATCCTTACCGAGGAGGGAGGAGGAGGGAGGGATATCCTTACCGCGGGGGCAGCCTGATTGGGAGAGACTGATCGGCTGCCGACATCACTGGCACTTAGACAGTTAAGTGTCCATATATTAAAAGTCAGCAGCTGCAGAATTTGTAGTTGTTGGCTTTTTTTTTGGCGGACCTCTGCTTTAAATAATAAAATTATTATCAATCTGGACTTTGAGACTTTTATCCTCCTATATGAATGTTTTCCTAAGGCCCCTTTCATACAGGGTGGACTCTGTAAAGTGCATCCACCTGCTCAGTAGGGGGGGGGGGGGGGAATCTCTACTCTGCTCCTCGCTAAACAGGTGGATGACAGGTTCGTGTCTGCACTGCAGAGTCCCACTGTTCTCAAGGGGGCATTCAGATGAAAAAAGGTTGTCCCTTTCTGACTGGCAGATCAGATCGGATGGGGGGAGGGGGAGATCCCTCATACGTCTGGTTGTCCCTTTCTGACTTGCAGATTGCATAACAGACGGATGGGGAATAGATCCCTCATACGTCCGTTTTTGGTGGACAGGATCAGTTGCCAGTTTTTACTGACATGTCCGCCGACATCCGCCATCCATAGAGAAAAATGGATAGACTGATCAGGTCTGCCTTAAAAACCTAAACAGGCAGACCTGATTGGATTGGATCACCCAGGTGAAGCCAGACTAAAAAGGACCATCTACGAATGTCCACCTAGGACAAAGAGAAGCAAGTTGATTCCACTACAAAAACTTGCAAGCTTAAAAAAACAAAAAAAACAAAACACACACACAATAATGCAGCATTTTAGATGTTACAAGACGGTCAAAATGTACAAGTACGATTCAACTACACTCAGATGTCTACTCCTCCCACATTGACAAGTCTCAGCGGACAGCGTCTGCTGGAGCCCCACAAATAATAAATATTTTGGCAGTTTGGCTAAAAATGGCTGGACGTCATCCTACAAGTCAACTTTGTCCTTAAAAAAACAGAAACCAATAGTCTCAAGGGAAGATTTTCCTGCACTATTAAGGTCTGGGCCATGCAGTTCTTGTGTTCTGAATCTTTTCCCTTCCACATTGGATTAGTTTATGCCAGCACTGGGACGGCGAGCCAAGCACCGCTCACTTCTGCACGGGACTGATAACAGATGTCCATGCCGGTCAAGTTACACACTTCACCTGACATGAACCTATGGTAGAAGGCCTCGGAGAGGAGCGCGTTGTCCAATTAAGCCGCTGGCTCAAAGTTATAGAATCAATAAAAAAAAGCATATGACATGATCCAGGTACTGGGAAGAATGTTTTAGAATATACAATACACAGACTAGGTATTTAATTGCTGGATTTGCAGAGAGCTGTTGCAAGCTAGTATGCAATCTAGGACAGCAAGTGTACAAAATTAAACCCGATTTTGCAAATATTGTTTAATGTAAACCAGGGGTGTCCAAACTTTTTTCAGAGCGGGCCAGATTTGATGAAGTGAATATGCGTGAGGGCCGACCTTTTTGCCTGACATTCTTTGAACCATTAAAATTCAGTCCAAGTGTGTTCATCCGAGCAACCAATACACGGCCCAACAAGAATTCTCTTGCCTTTGTGGCCCCAGCAAATCCCAGAGCGCTGCTCAAGACTAAGGTTGAGCTTGGGTGTGTTATTTGGATATACCGTATTTATCGGCGTAAAACACACACACACACCTTCATTTTCGCAGGAAGTTTCAGGAAAAAAAAAATGTATAACTGGGAAGCAAAATAAGGGTTAGCGCCCATCAATGCAGCCTCACATGTGCCATGAATGCAGCCTTGCCATTAGTGCAGCCTGATCGATGCCCATCTACAACCTCGGAAGGAACAGGACGAGCGCCAACAGATTACATACAGGAGAAACTCCCGTTTACATGGTGGCCTCTTTAATACAAAGTTCCGCCTCCAATCATAGACAGAACAGTCGTCCAATGGCAGCCCAGGAGACAGGACTCCCTATTACAGATGCAGCCAAGTAAACAGGAGATTCTCCTGTATGTAATCTGACGGCGCTCGTCCCGCATCCTTCCGAGGCAGCGCCGATACAGTATATATATATATATATATATATATATATATATTTTGTGTCCCTGGGGGCCACAAAAGATATATATCCAAATTACAAGGGGGGCCACATTAAATGGGAACGCGGGCCGCACTTGGCCCGCGGGCCGGACTTTGGACATGCCTGATGTAAACTAAAGACTTCTAGTTTACAAAACAAATTGGGGAAGGAATACTTCCCTTTTTTATTTATTTATTTTTTTATCTTTATTTTATTTGGGAGAAGACATTAATGAGGTCCTTCGCCCTGCCTACACACTTTTTATCTTTCCAAGCATTGCCCCCCTCTAACACATTAGGACCTTTTATTTTATTTTTATTTTTTTTTAAACCATTTTGGGGAACCCCCCTGCACTTCCTAGATTCTTGCCTAGGACAGAATGACATATTGGTTGCCCACAGCCTCTTGGGATACCCACATCACACATCCCAGAAGGCCACATCACACATCCCAGAAGGCCACATCACACATCCCAGAAGCCTAGGGTACGGTTTTGCATTTTTACACTTTAACAGTAAAGTGAGTTTATATAGTGAAATACAGTACTTAGAACTCGGTATGAATGTTTAGATGTTGAATTATTAAAGCAGCGTACTTCTGTTAGATTAGCAAACCTAGGAGATGAGCAGGCTTGCCACGGCTTTTAAAAATTCAACATCTAACCAGTCAGACGGAGTTCCAAGTACTGCATTTCACTATATAAACTCACTTTACTGTTAAAAATACGTGTAAAATGCAAAACACCGGTGGGTGTAACATGTCCGCTTTCCCCTTCTCAGAGTATTCTTACTGTGGGAGGAGCGTGGGGTGTAGCAAGATGGTGGCGATTAAACGTCACTTCCGTTACACATTCTGAAGGGTCGCCTAATCTGACGAGACACCAGCACTTCAGTGTGTCATCAGGGAGCTTGTTGACTCTTTCTGGTTCTTGGAGCCTGCTCTCTGGTGACGCACTGTGGTCCATATGAATAATCGGTGGGCCAGCAAGAACCTGGAAGATACAACTAGCTCTCAGGTATGCCAGATACCTACAGATAACCACAATCACTTGGCACGCAAGTACGTTTTTACAAATAACCCAGTGAAAATGTTAAAAAGGGATAGTAAACCCTCTTTTTTTTTGGCTTTTTTTTAAATAACAAAGAAAGTCACTTACCTCCACTGTGCAGGTAGTTTTGCACAGAGTGGCCCCCGATCCTCGACTTCTGGGGTCCCCTGGCGGCACTGGTAGCTCCTCCCTGCATCGAATGCCCACGTTGGAGAAGGCTCTCCTAAGGTGGACACCCATGTGGGCACACTCTCGAGTCCTGCTTCTGTGTACATTCACATAGAATACAGGACTCGGTCCCGCCCCCCACGTCATTGGATTTGATTGACATAAGTGTGAGCCAATGGCTGCGCTGCTATCAATCTATCCAATCAAGAGCCGAGACAATGGTCAGAGAGGTAGAGTACCATGTGGAAACAGGCTCAGGTGAGTATAATAAGGGGGGGGGGGGGCTGCTCAGTGTAAGAAGTTTTAGGATGCATTAAGGTGAAAAACCACGAGGGTTTACAATGCCATTAAGTTGTTGGTGGTAAAAGGGTGGGAGGCGAGTCCTCTCAATTAACTTATAATAAAGAAATAGAGCAACTTCTGAGCAAAAAACGAACAATGAGGAAGTGAAAAGAGGAATGTCTGCAGGTAAAGGATGCTTTTTATGAAAAATAAATAACAATTTCCTTTACAACCCCTTTAATAAGCGCCTCTGTGTTCATTTCCTTGCGACACCCTAGAACAGCTAGCACTGCAAAAGATCACAGCTAAGCCTAGGTGTGGTCAACTGCTGATTGACCCACCAAGTGATTGGCAATAGGGGCCATCGATATTAGCAAAGCCACCCCCCTATTACATCACCGTTTCCTGCTGTGGTCCAAATGCAAAAACCAAGCCAAACAAAATGCAAAGGTTAACCATTTGGCTGACTGAATTTACAGGTACTTTTTGCAGGCGGATAAACTAGAAAGCAAACAATTTTAACATGCTTGTGCAACTTTGAAGAATGTAATACTTTTTTTTTTCCTATAAAACAATTGAAACCATACTTTATTATCCTATGGCCTTACCTCAAAGACGCTGAGGCTGTACATCAACACATAATCATTGTGTGAGCTGGACAGGAAGTAGAAGCAGAACCTCCAGGCTCCAAGCTGCTGAGCAAAATTATTCAGTAAAGCCTCTGTAAAAAGAGAATTTGAAATGTCAACAAGACAACTTTACTGCATTCTCCAAAAAAAAAAAAAAAAAAAAAAAAAAAAAAAAAAAGTCTTTATTTTTCACAGATTATTTATGTAGCTCTACTGTGCCCCTATTGGAGCCTTCACAAAAAGTCAAAGGGCTCCTTACCGCAGAGTCCTTTCGTCTCAGAACACACCATGGGCTTCATTGAATACACAAAAAAGGGTTTAGGCTGATTACATTCTATCAAGTTTTAGCAATCAACTGATTAGAATGAATGCAGAAACTCCCATTCGTGAGGCTCCTTTCACACTGGGGCGGGGTTGGTGGTAAAGCTTCACTGTTTTTAGCGTCGCTTTACCATCAATTTTTCTGCACTATTCAGCCGCTAGCCAGGTACTTTTATCCCCCCCCCCCCACTAGCGGTCGAGAAAGGGTTAAAACCATGGGCAGGAGCGATGGAGGAGCAGTATACACACACCGCTCCAAAGATGCTGCTAGAAGGACCTTTTAGTACCATCCTCTGGGCTTTCACACTGGAGAGACAGCAGCGGCTCTTTCAGGTCGCTTTGCAGGTGCTATTTTTAGGGAAAATGGCTGATCGGGCCCAATTTAGACATTTTTACTTGTGGGTGTACTCACTTTTGTTGCCAGCGGTTTAGACATTAATGGCTGTGTGTTGAGTTATTTTGAAGGGACAGCAAATTTACACTGTTATACAAGCTGTACACTCACTACACAACATTGTAGCAAAGTGTCAGAGACATTTTGCCTTCTATTGCCATCTTAAACCAAAATGGTTGTTTTACTGGGCGAGTGTTTTCTAACTGGGAACATTTTTGGGGTCTGTAATGTAGGCCCTCTTTTAGGTAAATATGCATACAACAGAACCCCATTTAAAAAAAAAAAATATATAACACACACCACATAGATTAAATATGCACTTTTAGCACAAAATGTGTACCCGATATCTATAGAATAGGATGGCTGGACATTTCCAATTATTAGGTCTGAGCAGGTCACAGAGATAAATGGCAACTTGACCAAGCCAAAACCTAAAACTTGACCAGGCCTGCTCTTCTCTTACACCCTGCCCCTTGGGCAATAACCACACTACAAAAAGACTAAAAGGGTTTTTGAGGCACATCGGCAGCCCTCCATCACCTAGCACAGCGTACCATGTGCAAATACACCCAAATCCTAACACACAGCCGCAACTTGACAATTCGTTTACACTGCAAATACATCTGAATGGTATAACATGGCCGATGCTCACATGCCTTCCAACCGATTAGCTTACCAATTTCTCTTTTCCGTTCATTGGAAGTGCTTGTGTGAAAGAATTCTGTCATAAGACTCTCCAGGGCTCTCAGCGAGGCCTCTTCCGACGCCTGCACACAGAAAAACAATGGGCAATTTGAACATGAATCATCTTATGAAAAGAATCCAAAAAAATAAATAATAATTTTTAATAGATAGAAACACACACACACACACAATAAAAAAGCAGCAGGATGTTGCTTTAATTAGACCTAGTGGGGGTCATTTACCAAAACTGAAGCATGCAAAATCTGGTGCAGCGCTACATAGAAACTAATCACGCTTCCAGGTTGCCAAAGCCTACTAAAAAACAAGCTGCAGTTAGAAGCCGATTGGCTACTACACACAGCTGCACCAGATTCTGAGTGCTTCAGTTTTAGTAAATCTCCCAGGTGTGTCTAAAAAGGTACCCATGACACAGCTGATCCACTGTCTCCAAAGCTTTCTGAACCAATGACCCACAACATGCTTACTCCAGGTAAGTGAATGCAAGTACAAAATCCAGAAATAGGGAGCTATATTGGGAACGGCAGCCTGTGTATTGCCATCATGGTAGGATTCCATCAATAAATGAATTCTTCACTAAGCAAAACATTTAGATTCAGCGAAAAACTCTGGGCAATGGTAGGGACCAAAAAAATAAAAATAGTTGGTCTCATGTTCACATTCAATTGTCATCAAAGGTCTACAAATAGGAATGAACAACCCAATGATTGGGCGTTGGGGTTTTAGGCTTCATAATACAGCAGAGAACAAAACAAAAACAACCACACAGGCATGACCCAATAAGCGGGTTCTCCCATTAGGCTATGAAATGGCCCACCACTACCTTAAAGCAGAGCTCCCCCAAGAAAAAAATAAAAATCAAAAGTGCTGCAAAAAAATCTATAATATATATATTATATATATATATGTATGAAGTGCCTGTCCGTGGTCTGTTTTCTTACTTCTCCTCCTCACGCTGCCTTTTGGGGAATGGGGGAGCGTTGTCTCTTGGGACCTCACTTGTGTCCCAAGAGACATCGCCCATTCACGTCACGCAGCTTGTGCACGTGCAGTAGGGAATTGGGCAATGAAGTCACAAGGCTTCACTTCCCGATTCCCTCACAAAGGATGGCGGCGGGGCAGCCGAGACCCGAGCGATTGCTCGGCTTTGGCTGCCATCGTCGCGGGCACCCAGGACAGGCAAGTGTCTATTTATTAAAAGTCACCAGCTACAGTGTTAGTAGCAGCTGACTTAATTTTTTTATTTTATTTTTAAACCAGACCTCCTCTTTAAAGCGATACTAAAGTCAATTTGTTTTTCTATAAAAATAACAAACATGTTATACTTGCCTGCTCTGTGCAGTGGTTTTGGAAAAGAGCAGCACATATCCTCCTCATCACTGGTCCCTCCCTGTTGCTGCAGGCCCCTCCCATCGAGTGCCCCCACAGTAAGAACTTGCTATGGGGGCACCTCCGTGTATCCATTCAGGCACAGAGCTGCAATTCGGCCCCCTCTCTCTACTCATTGGCACCAATGGTGCCGCTGCTGTCTTAGCCAATCAATTTAAGACACAGACCACCAAGACACACATAGAGATCGCTGGATCTGGGGGGACCTTAGGTAGGTATTAGAGGGGCTTATGCACACAGAAGGCTTTTATCTTAAAGGCATAGAATGCATTAAGGTGAAAAACATTCGGCCTTTACAACCCCTTTAAAGCCAGCTAGAAGCCTAACTCCAGTAAATCCCCCCCCCCCCCCATTCATATAGACATCAAGGTTGATTTAAGGCATGGGTCTTCAAACTATGGCCCTCTAGTTGTTCAGGAACTACAATTCCCATCATGCTCAGTCATGTCTGAATGTCAGAGTTTTACAATGCCTCATGGGATGTGTAGTTCCGCAACAGCTGGAGGGCCGTAGTTTGAGGGTCCCTGATTTAAGGATTAAAGAACGTTTACATAAATGTGACTATTCAATTTTTCCAATCATGTGCAGAGGAAACAAGTACATTTTCATTTCACATGATTAGAGAACTGAAGCGAAACTTCACCCATTTATTCTGCAAACATTCTCAAGTCCTTTAGTAAATCGGCCCCATTATTTCTAATAAGTAGGCAGCTACATCCTCCTAAAATGTTCCTCCAATGGTCTATGTAGACATCAGTCGTGCTTACAACAAGGTGTAGTATTTACTCATTTCCTGCATGAATCATCCATGCTGAAGGTTGTAACAACGTCTTCAACCAGTCAGATAGCAAATATAAAGAGAACCTGCCCCTCCCAGGCCTATAACAGCACCACGGTGGATAGGTTTATAAAAAATAAGAAAAATCACCTGCCGCCAACCATTAAAGTGGCTGTAAAGGTGTTTTTTATTTTCTAAATAGGTTCCTTTAAGCTAGTGCACTGCTGGTTCACTTAACTTTTCCTTCTATTTCACTTCTAAATGTTTTTTTCTTTGTCCAAATTTCTCACTTCCTGTTCCTCCTCAGTAAGCTGTTCTGGCTGACTAACCCCCGACCAGAATGGCTCGGGTGATGGGGGCAAGCTTACTGAGGAGAAACAGGAAGTAAGAAATTCTGACAAAGAAAAAAAACATTTAGAAGGCAAATCGAAGGAAAAGGTAAGTGACCCAACAATGCACTAGCTTGAAGGAACCTATTTAGAAAATAAACAAAAACAAGCCTTTACAACCCCTTTAACTACTTTTGTGGAAAATGTTTTCATCCCCGGTTGTCCAGTTATACCTGATAACAAACTGGAGCAATTGTTTTGCCTTTATTGCGCATCTTAAATGTTTGGAATACCTTTTTATATAACTTCTCTGAAATCAATAACATATTGACCGGAAAAAATAATTAAATAAAAATATGTCACTGTAAAAATAGGAGCAGATGGTTTCTGGAATTCTGAATCAATGACTTGCTGTAAGTCTCGTCCATCCCAACAACTTTGGACCCCTTTGTCTACAGCACGTTATAAAATAAAACATCCCATTGGGTGATCAGCCATATTCTGATTTTATCCATAAAAAAAAGTAACATGTCAACACATTACCCAGAAAGGCATTAAAAATACTGTCAAAATGGTATACCCAAAGGGGTACAATAAAAGTTATTGATCATAAATGGCATTAATGAGGGTTTACACATAGTAGTCCCTCCAAATAATATGTACCAAGCAGTATGATAACAGGTGGAGCCTTATTGAATCCTTCTGAAGGCTTGACAACAGGGCCTAGCATCCTGGTACTTTCACCCCCTTCCTGCCCAGGCCAATTTTCAGCTTTCAGCGCGGTCAAATTTTAAATGAAAATTGTGCTGCCAAACAATGCTGTACCCAATTATATTTTTTTTTCCCCCACAAATAGAGCTTTCTTTTGGTGGTATTTATTTACTGCTGGGTTTCTTATTTTTTGCAAAAAATAAAAACACGGTTTGTCAGAAAATGTTGTAAATAAGTACCGTATTTATCGGCGCATAACACGCACCCCAACTTTAAGAGGAAAGTTTCAGGGGAAAAAAAATAAACTTTCCACAGCCCCCGGCGTATAACACGCAGGCACAGTGTACCCTCTATTTCCAGGGTAAAAAAGTGAGTGTTATATGCCAATAAATACAGTAATTATTTTCCTTCACCGATGAGGCGGCACCAACTTGCACCACTGATGGGCACAAATTAGTAGGGTTGTCCAGATACCGATACTAGTATCGGTATCGATACCAAGTATTTGCGGGAGTACTTGTACTCACGCAAATGCTCCCGATACCTAAATAGAATACTTTTTTTGTATTTATCAACATGTTCTGTGAAAATTCTTTGAGTTTTTTACTACTGCGTGACAAGAAAATAAAACATTTTTACTCATTTTTATTCTTTTATAATGTCTTGAGTTAGAGTTTTTCATAATTTTAAAGAAAATATCCTTAGTCTGTATTGTGGTTTGAAAACTATCACATGACATTTAAAAAAAGTATCGGTATTTGGTATCGGCGAGTACATGAAAAAAAGTATCGGTACTTGTACTCGGTCCTAAAAAAGTGGTATCGGGACAACCCTACAAATTAGCATCACTGATGGGGCTGCACTGATAATTAGTGCCCCCAATGATCAGTACAGGTTTCCCCCTGTAGGAAAATGCCACCAATCAGCTCTCCTCTCCTCACACTCAGTCAGTCAGTGTGAGGAGAGGTGAGCCGATTAACGACGCTTGCGTGTTTGCATGTGATCGGCTGCGATTAGACACAGCTGATCACATGGGTAAAGAGCCATCTCATCGGCTCTTTACTGAGATCGGGGCAGCGCAAGAGTGGGCGACATCATACGACGTTGTCCCAGAACGAGAGGGGTTCCCACCCGCTATCATTTGTCAATACGGGGGGGGGGGGTGTCCGATTGGGTTTGGCTGAAAAATGGACAGTTGGACCCAATCAGACCCTCCATAATCCTCTATAGCAGGGATATGCAATTAGCAGACCTCCAGCTGTTGCAAAACTACAAGTCCCATCATGCCTCTGGGCGTCATGCTTGTGGCTGTCAGAGTCTTGCTATGCCTCATGGGATTTGTAGTTCTGCAACAGCTGGAGGTCCGCTAATTGCATATCCCTGCTCTATAGAGTACCATGTGTAAATGGACTTGTGTCCTTTTAAATCCAGCTTCATCCGGCGAAAACGGAAGGGTATCCGGTCCCCTCTGGCTGGCTCGAAGGGCAGTCGTCTGTAAATAGACACAAGTCTGTTTACATCTGGCTGCCCATGCCCACTGTGCATAAGCAGAGCAGAGCAGACCCATACTCCAGCCGCTTCACTAAGCTCAGCAGGGGAAAAGCAGACAGATCCCTGCTAAGCAAAACCGGATACAGCCTGTGTGAAAGGGGCCTTTAAGGGGTTGTAAAAGTTCGTTTTTTTATTTATTTACTAAATAGGTTCCTTTAAGCTAGTGCATTGTTGGTTCAAAAACCTTTTCCTTACTAAAAAAAATCCCCCCCCCCCCCCCCCTTGTCTGAATTTCTCACTTCCTGTTCCTCCTCAGTAAGCTTGCCCCCCCATCATCCGAGCTGTTCTGGCTGGGGGTTAGTCAGCCAGAACAGCTTACTAAGGAGGGAACAGGAAGTGAGAAATTCAGACAAAGGGGAAAAAAAAATTTAGAAGGGAAATCGAAGGAAAAGGTAAGTGAACCAACAATGCACTAGCTTACAGGAACAGATTTAGAAAATAAAAACCAACCAAGTAATGTATTTTACACAAGTTGTTTACCTGTAAAAGCCCCCCTGATGTAGTTATCAAAGAACCTCAAGACTTTTCCTGGGTTCCGTCATCTTGAATGCGACATCAGCAGCCCCACTTAAGTCACACTCTGGTCAGCCACTTACATGGTGTAGGGGGCCACGTAATATTCTGTATACGACAGAAAACTGTCCAAGACTTCAGACATACTAGAGGAGATGACTGAAGCCTGCAGACCTGTAACATTGGAGTAAAAAAAACAGAAAAATTGTACCAATACTTCCTGTAATTTTCCTTTCCTGGCGCCAATCCGTGGCAGCACACTACCACCTCTGCTACCATGTTGGCATCAGGAAAGACACTGCAGGAGACAGAGATCGTATGACCAGTTTTATATAACATGTCCGATTTTTTTTTTTTTTACCATTCAGCCAGCAGATTCCTCCATCTGCACTATACAGCAGTGATGGATGAATCTCCCAATGGAAATTCTGAAAGCTGACCCCACCAGCAGCAGCTACATCTGATTGGATGGATAGGCTGACATTGTTCTGCCCAGAAACTTTGATTTTTTTTCAATAGAAGGATGTTGGGTAGGAGGGACCCGACAGGGCTACCCAGGAAGCAAATTTCAGTCGGCTCATCAGTGTAGGCCAGCTTAAAGTGTTCACCTTTTCTGTTATAGCCATAGTAACTACTACAAAAAATAAAATAAAAACACACACACCACAACAACAACAACAACAACTTTCAGTCCCCCTGCAAAGGAATGTCATAATGTGCTAGTATGCATTGCATACTAGCACATTAAGACAGACCTACCTGTAAATCGAAGCCCTACGATGCTGACAGGGCTTGCATCTTCACCTGGTCTTCCTTCCAGGTTCACGGGCTCCATTCGTTTGAATGGCCAAGCTGTGAGGACGCCATGCCTGCGTGTGGGAGTCACGGCTACGACACAGCTTTCTCAATGGACAGAATGCCATCCATTAAGAGCGCAGTGCGCCAGTGACATCACTCGCTATTAGTCATTGTAATATCTCCAATCTCCTTATTATAAGCTCACCTAAAAAGTTAGCAGACTTTACTACCACTTTAAGGTTAACCAATGCTGTTCACCCTCATAATCCCCCCAGTACCAGGGATTTATGATCCCAGCTCTTCTATGTGCAGCACATTCAATACGGACCAAAGCAATTAACTGCGCAGGCGCTGACCAATCAGAATTGCTCTGGTCCATCCCAAGGGCACTGTAAAGAGAAGAGAGGGAAAAAAAAAAAAAAAGGGGGGGAGGAGAAGAGCGGGGATTTCAAAATCCCAAACCTCTGGGTGGGCACTGACAACTCAGCATCGCCAGAGGGGGATTTGGTGTACAGGGTCAGCTCAACGTCACTTTTTTTTGTTGCATAGGTGAACGAATCCTTTAGCCTAGGTTCACACTGAGCTGCGGGAATGAAGTGGTAAGAGTTCAGCTGAACGCTCAGATTTCACTCCTGCATTACAGCCCCGATTTCAGACATTTTTGCGGGTTTCCGCACATACATACCGATTAGGACGGTGCAATTGCTGCCGATTTAGCACGTCAAATCGCTCCAGTGTGTACCAGGGCTTAAAGAGACCAACTACAGTTAACACTGTACACCCTCCCCCACCTTCTATCCCCCTTGTACTTACCTCCAGGGATGCTGAGCTGTCAGCACCCTTGCAGCTGGTCCAGTTCTTCTCCGTCAGTGCTTCTGGAATGGACCAGAATGATTCTGATTGGTCAGCACCATCACTGTTATAGTGCTGACCAATCAGAATTGATATGGTTTGTCCCAGAAACACTAACGGAAAAGAGCAGGGATTTTAAATCCCCCCAACAGCTGCACAAGCCGATAGCTTGGCAACCCTGGAGGAAAGTACAGAGGGGATTTGAGTTTGGTGGTCTCAGCCCGGCTCCCGGTGGGTGTGCTATGCGAGGTAAGCCTGCGCTTAGTACGCCCACCCCCCCTCCCACAAAAACCACCACACTTACACACACTCGAAATTGGGTTAACATGCACGCACTTTGGCCATGCGGTCTCTAAAAAAGAGAGGCGAAGGACTAACAGGGCTGGCTGAGCGGGCTAGATCCTCTCACTCCCTTATAGGGAGTCCTTCTGCCCCGTTGGGCTTCAAAGCAGAGCAGGTAGGGCGGGCTATGTGGGAGGACCCCTCACATCCCCGGCCATTGCCACCCGGGGCATGGAGAAAGATGGCAGATTGCCTCTGGGGAGGTCTGCCTACTCCCAACTCCTGCAGTCCGGCTCCTCTCGAGTACACGCACAAAATACACTTTAAAGAAAAAAAAAAAAAAAAGAAGTACAGTGGGGATAGGGAGTAGGGAGGGTGTTTAATGTTCGCCTTTACAGGTTGTTTTTTTTTTTGTACAAGTGAACCAACCCTTTAAATAAGGAAATCCAGCTGTTTTTTTTTTGTAAGCAGCTTCTACAATTCTGATCCAGATCGCCCCCCATCCAATCACACAAACCCCCCCCCCCCTTTAAAACACATCATCATTAAACCAACTTACCATGGTTTTGCTTCTCGTCTCTCCTCTCGGGTCACTTGATGCCACCGTCACTTCCACTGTTCATGTCAGATCACCTGCCAGCTGTGACCTCCCCCCAAACCCCCTTTTTCTGGACCAGCAATAGATAAAAATGGCACAAATTGCACTGACAGTGGCGGATGGTAGTCTGGCGACTTATCCCATCTGAATCAAAAGACAAAATCTGATAAAATGTTGGCATGAACACCACCCCCTTCCCAGGGGGGGTCACCCGGTGTCAGCCCAGGCAGGGCATGGGGAGCTATAGAGGGGTGCGGGAGCCTGGCATTGAGAATCAATTACTGTCTGATCTATTGAGGGATACGGTGTGCTGGAGGGGAGATTGGCATGCAAGATTGATTATTAATGCCCGATCTATAAATACAATGTATCAATATATAAAATAAAATTTGTGGGGGGGGGGGGATAGATGAGGCAGGGCGATGGGGTTAGGATTAAAATGCAAACGGGGCCGATGTGCACAAAGAGCAGATTATTGCCCCCCCCACAAGTCTCAGGGGCCCCGCGTTACCCCCAATGGGGTGTTGATGTGAGGAAAGATGGAGGGGGGGTGTCAGATCTATAGATAATAGTGAATGGGGGGCCACATCCACAGAGGAGGGGTAGAATTCAGAATAAAGCCATATACATGGAGGATATGGTCACTATAGAGCACAGCAGTGAATGGGCAGAGCTTGTATGGAGGGGACGAATCAGAATGGGGCTCAGTGGGAGGCCACAGGCAGAAAATTGGCACATGTACCCCTTGGGGCCCCGGTCAGCCTCAAGAAGGTGGGGGCCACACCCTTGTTGGAGGTCAGAGGTCAGCCTTCACCACTCCTCCCGGGGAGGGGGGGCTCTTTTCATCCGGTTCCGGTCCCGTGTGTGAAGGTAAAACAGGGGAGGTGGGGGGAGGAGTGCTCGTTTCCTCTAGTCGCCTCTTCCTCGTTAAATGACAGCGCCGTACTCCACAGCTCCACCGGAAGTCATCCTGGCCGGCCTGGGCACGGAGCCAATCAGATAACGGCGAAGGGTCCGGCCCTCCAATCGGCGAAGAGGAAGAGAGCCACCGCCATGCTGGTTGGGGAAAAGTCGAGTCCGGGGAGCCAATGGGCGAGGGGCATAGCGGTCGTGGCCGACGTGTCACGTGACCGCCGGCGGGGCTCTGTCGCCGCCATGTTGGTAGAGGAATCTCCTGACTGGAACAGCTGACTGCGTTCAGTCACTGAGTGCTGCTGCTGGAATGATTATCATTCCTGGAAGTAGAAGCACACAACATGTGTGAGGGGTGTAAATCTTATCCCTGGCGTGTGCCTCGCTCATATTTATTATATAGTAGTAATAAAATGATCTAAAACAGCCCTATCAGAGTGATAAATAAATAAAGCCAAGTGCTTCGTCACATATGGTGACCCATCACATTTGGCTACCCGCTGGAGTGCGCATGTGCGACGCCGCTATATGCGTTCCAACACTTTTACAAATGTGATGGGTAGCCGAATGTGAGGAAGAATATAGCTGGAGAGTTTAGCTGAAAGGAATTTGTGAAAGTTTTTGATGAGAAATTAGCATTTGTAAAAGTGTTGGAACGCATATGGCGGCATCACGCATGCGCACTCCAGCGGGTAGCCAAATGTGATGGGTCGCCATTAGGGTGTCCTGGATAGCCCGGGACTGTTCCGCAATTGACATGTCTGTCCTGGGTCCCGGGCATATTCATTCCGGGACAATACAATGTCCCAGAATGAAATAGAGGACACAGCCACCTCCTACTAACTTATAACTACATTTTCAGAAATGGTTGATAGGGGCATCTTGCAACCAGTGACAAGTGGTGTGATCTTCACTTTCCAGATAGTGACGCCACTCCTTTCCTTCTACGCACGCGGCTCATGCAGAGGGAGTGACAGCAGCACTGCATCTGGTGGCAGGCTATGGGTGGCAAGCGGCAATGCATCCGGTGGCAAGTGCCACATTCACCTGATAAATAACCCGCCGCCAAATTCCCCATCAACCCCGAGACTACATTTCCCCCCGCCCCTCTTCATCTTTTTTGGGGAAGGTGAGAGAGGGGGTGTGTCCCTGAATGGCAGTTTGGAAATGTGGTCACCCTTGTCGCCATATGTGACGAAAAACCAAGTTCCCTGCAAAATTAGAGCTGTCCCCTACATCTAGGGTTGTCACCTGTCAAGGATTCACCCAGACAGTCCGAGTTTTCAGTAATGTGTCCGGGTTTCTGAAACCTGGACACATTATTCAGGCAGGGCTGTGGCTCGCAAAGTAACATTATTCATCCATTTATAACCAAACACATATTAATTACACAGGTTCTGTGGCTGATTAAGGCTATAAGAAAATTCACTTGGTGCCTTATCTGCATTAAATTAGCTCCAGAACCTGTGTAATAAATATGTGTTCGGGTTTAACCACTTGCCGACTGCTGCACCCCGATATACGTTGTTAGTGGGCAAATGGACGTACCGGTACATCTCCTTTAAGAAGCCATGGCGCGGGTCATTCTCCGTGACCATGCCCGCAGGACCCGCAGACTTAATGTTCGCTGGCGGCCCACGATCGTCACACGGAGCTGGAGAATGGGGAGATTCCTATGTAAACAACGCATTTCCCTGTTCTGCCTAGTGACAGGACACTGATCTACTGTTCCCTGTCATCGAAAGCAGTGATCAGTGTCGTGTCACTGGTAGCCCCTCCCCCCGCAGTTAGAATTATTACCTAGGACACACCCCAAGGACATTATCCCTTCCTTGCCCCTAGTGGTTAACCCCTTCCCTGCCAGTGTCATTTACACAGTAAACAGTTCATTTTTATAGCACTGATCGCTGTATAAGTGTCAGTGGTCCCAAAATAGCACCAAAAGTGTCCGATGTGTCTGCCAGTCACGATAAAAAACGCAGATCGCCGCCATTACTAGTAAAAAAAAAAAAAAAATGCCATAAAACTATCCCCTATTTTGTAAACGCTATAAAAATGCGCAAACCAACCGATAAACGCTTATTGCAATTTTTTTGTATGTATATGTAGAAGAATACGTATCGGCCTAAACGGAGGATTTTTTATATATATATATATTGGGGGGGGATATTTATTATAGGAAAATGTAAAAAAAAAAGTTTTTTTTTTCAAAATTGTGGCTCTCTTTTTGTATGTATATATATATATATATATATATATATATATATATATATATATATATATATATATATATATATATATATATATATATATATATATATATATATATATATATAAATTATATATATAAATTGGGGGTTATTTACAAATTTGCACTACAAAGTGCGCTTTTGAAATTGCACTTGGAAGTGCAGTCGTTGTAAATCTGAGGGGTAGATCTGAATTGAGGGAAGCTCTGCTGATTTTATTATCCAATCACGTGCAAGCTAAAATGCCGTTTTTTATTTTCCCTGCATGTCCCCCTCGGATCTACAGCGACTGCACTTCCAAGTGCAATTTCAGTGCAATTTCTTGTGCACTTTGCACTTGTAGTTTGCACTTGTAGTGCAAAGTGGATTTGCCTTTCGTAAATAACCCCCCCTGTCTCTCCCTCCTAATTGCTCTCCTGCTTTGTTACCCTGTCATGCAGGCTTCCAATACAGATGGTTATTTAAAAAAATATTTTTATCACCATCAGGAAACCCACCCTAAGAAACGTAGTCATTGTTGGAGTCCATATAGATAGGAGTGCCTTCAAAGAGGTTGCAAGAGATGAGGAGCACCAAATCACAGCAAAAATGAAAATGATTGTAAACCCTTTTTTCACCTTAATGCATCCTATGAATTAAGGTGAAAAAACATTCGTCGATCTCAGGCCCCCCCACCCCCCCTTGTTTACTTACCTGAGCCCTCGAAAGTCACTAGTCGAGAATGCGCTTGATGTCGGCCCAGTCTTCTTGGCTCTTCTCGGCTCTTCATTGGCTCGCGCTGCTGTCAATCAACTACAGTGATGCAAGGGCCGGGGACGGGGCCGATTCCTGTAGTTGGATGTCGGATACAGGACTCGGGAGAGCGCCCGCAAGGTAACCCCCTTGGGAGATCGCTTCCCAGGGGGGTTAGCTGATGCGGGGAGGAGCCGAGACAGCCACCGAGGGACGCCAGAAGACGAGTAAGGGGCCACTCTGTGCAAAACGAGCTGCACAGTGGAGGTAAGTATGACATGTTTGTTATTTAAAAGTGAAGTGAAGCTTTATAATCACTTTAATGCATCTTATGCATTAAGGTGAAAAAACGTCTGTCACTCAGCAGCCCCCCAGTCCCCCAGCCCCCCATTTTACTCACCTGAGCCTGTTCGTTCCCCCACCTGAGACGCGCTCTACCTCTCTGGCCAGGGTTCTCGGCTCTTGATTGGATAGATTGATAACAATCAATCAAATCTAGTGATGCCGGGGGTGGGGCCGAGTCCAGCATTCTGTGTCTATGTCAGGGTTCGACAAAATCCGGGGGCCCAGTCTCAATTGCGAGTAGAATTAGTGACCTGGTGCCCAGGGATGCTTAGGCCTGCCGAAGGCTGGCAAGCCGTGGCCTCAATTACCAGCCGGCGCGGCCCAACGCGATCGCACAAGGGGGAAGTAGGGGCGCACGGAGACACAGGATACCCCATCCGTGCGCCCCCACCTCCTCCGCCGCGCAGTCGTGGTGGGCCACGCTGGACGGTAATTGAGGCCAGGGCTTTGCAGCCTTCTGCAGGCTTAAGCTTCCTCTGTGATCTGGCACCATCTTGTGGTGGTCGTTGGCATGACAAACCAGCAATACTAATGGAGCTTCCCCAGTGTTTTTACTGCCATCTCCTTCCCTCTAATTAGAACCCCCAAACATTATATATATTTTTTATTCTAACACCCCAGAGAATAAAATGGCGGTCGTTGCAATGCTTTCTGTCACACCGTATTTGCGCAGCGGTCTTACAAGCATACTTTTTTTGGGAAAAGATATATTTTTTAATTAAAAAAAAAAAATGTGACAACAGTAAAGTTAGCCCAATTTTTTTTTTTTATATTGTGAAAGATAATGTTACGCAGAGTAAACTGATACATGTCATGCTTCAAAATTGTGTCCGTTCGTAGAATGGCGACAAAGTTTTACCCTTTAAAATCTCCATAGGCGACATTTAAAAAATTCTACAGGTTGCATGTTTTGAGTTACAGAGGAGATCTAGGGATAGAATTATTGCTCTCGCTCTAACGATCGCGGCGATACCTCACATGTGGTTTGAATACAGTTTATATATGCGGGCACTACTCAGGTATGCGATCGCTTCTGCGTGCGAGCTCGGCGAGACGGGGCACGTTTTCTGGCTCCTTTTTTAGCTTTAGCTTTTAGCTTTTAGCTTTAACTTTTTAGCTGGCTCCTAGATTGCAAGCAAATTTGTCAAACCCTGGTCTATGTAGTAAGAAGAGCTGGCAAAACTCAATCCTTGAATCCTTGAAGTGTCGTTTATTGGTACATCAGAGTGACAATAAAACAATAAGCTGTCGCGTTTCGGCAATAGCCTTAGTTGTAGCTAGTTTTTTTCTACACACTTCTCTTTAGGCTCAACAATTTTTTTTTTTTATTACATTCTGGCAGCTGGACGGAGTTGCAGAGAAACAAATGAAAAGTTAAGCTGGTAGAATTTTGTTTAAGGCCGGATTCACACCTTTGCAAATTGGTTGCGGCTTAAACCGCATCCAATACGCAGAACATTTGTAAATACATTGTTTTCAATGAGGCTGGTTCACATATGTGCGATGCATTCGCACTGCGCATTGCAGAAAAAACGTGTGCGTATTTTATGCCTTGCGGTGCGGCTCAGGTGCGAATTCAGGCCCATTATCTTCTATGGGTACGCAGCTGATTCGCAGACTTGCTGGACAACATGACGGTTCCTCTGCATCCATCTTCCTAAGCCTAATACGAGCCTCTCCATCGCTATTTACTAGGCTCCAATGTCCTCTGACTCCAGCAGCATATTTATATCTGGCAACAACACACCCTGCTCACAATTCTGCTCTGTCGTCAGTGGCCAGGCCAGCAGACTCGGATCATCCGGAAACCCATGCTTTTAAATACATGATCTACTGACTTGAAGTACCATACAGTTCACTAGCTGTGAATCCTGGAACACCCCTGAAGAAAGGGACTATGTCTCCCTGAAACGTCGGGACCACACAGGGCATCACATCACACAGCAATATATGTTGAACTATATTTCATTATTTTGTATTTTTTGTATTTGTTATAGATCATGTAATCAACTTTTATCTGATACTTCTTCAATAAATTATATTGTAATACTATGTTTTCTCTAACTACATTTGACACACCACAGTACCTTTAAAGTCCGACTAGGGGGCTTTGCCTTTATTCTTTTTGATTTCTCATTTGGATGTGGCACTTTAGAAAATCAACTCTGATAATCCCCTTCTTGACTGATTCGCAGATGTGTTCATTTCTCTTCAGGATTTGTCTCATTCAGCCCAATACACTTCCCCCCCACTCTCCTCTCCCCTGTTACTTCTCCCAGGTCTCCAAATTCGCAGCTAAAACAGAGCTAATCTGCTGAACACTTCTGTTATCTCTCTGCAAAGATAAGAGAGCTGAAATTCGCACCGCACAAGTATGATTCTGGCCTAAATGTTTCATTCAATTAGTAGGATCAAAACAACATTCCTTTTTGAATTGTGTGATGACAGGCTGTTGTCAGAAAATCCGTCCATTTGTACACTCCATCGGACAATTGTCGGATTTTCTGCCAACAAATGTGGGATAGCATTCCTTAAAATTTTCCGACAACAAATGTGTGTTGTCGGATTATCCGATCGTGTGTACACAAGTCCTTCGGACAAAACTCCAAAGTACAAACACACATGCTCAGAAGCAATGCTCGCCATAACACAACATTAGCAGAAGTTGCCCAAAGGGTGGCGCTAAAGAGCTGAAAAGTAGTTTCGTGTTTATTGGCCGACAATTATTTGCCGTTTGTATGCAAGACAAGTTCATGGCCAATGCCCTTCAGACAAAAGTCCTACGCTTTGTTCAAAGAAAATCTGATCATGTGTACCAGGCTTAATAGTGAATATGGATTTAGTTGGGTAATATCCATAAATTCAAAAATTGAATGTAAAAATCAAACAACGTTTTAAAGTACATTTGAATGACATTCGTCCTGACATCAAAATTACTGAGAGCTGTATGTGTGTTTGTCAGAAAATTCACGGCTAGCTTTAGAATGTGCGGCTGCAGAGGGGCTCATTAAAATGATGTGTTGCTTTGCCTTGCTTGAACTAAGCCAAGGTTTACTGTAAGCCATAGAGGTAGAGAAATGTGAGAAAGTAATAAAAAAAGCAGAAGAAAGAAAACAGCAGAAAACAAAAATAGAAGTGTGAGAGAGGAGGAGATTTAGCAGAAGCATAAAACAGGCAGTGACAGAACAAAACACTTGTAGATGGGGAAACGAGCTATGAAAATAGTACTTTTTGGGGTTGATTTACTGAATGCAAATAAATTATGCACTTTGCAAAGTGTAGGTCAGGGGCGGACTGACCATTGAGGGACTCAGGCGCTGCCCGAGGGCCCCATGCCACTAGGGGGCCCCATCAGGGTTGCCAGGCACATTAAAACCAAGGACAGTATGTAAAAATCTGTGTTTTTTTTTACATCTGTCCCTGATATGTCCAAAACCTACATGCTTTTGATGTGAAAAACCTGAGATTTTAGCTGCCCCGCCTCTGTACTGCCACCTGGCTTGGTGGCCATCTGTAAGCCCGGGGGCCCCATAATCTTCTATTGCCCGGGGGCCCCATAAGTTGTCAGTCCACCCCTGGTGTAGGTGCACTCTGTAAGTGCAAATGGAAAAATTGCTGGGTGTCGGGGAGTCATAGGCACCACGTACCCCGACTAGGAAAAAAACGGTGGGATTTTTAAGGTGCCACCTAGAGAATACATTTAATAAAAGTAATAAAATGTTATAAAATAAATAAAAATGTATTTCTTAAAACATTTCATAAAAACCGCCCTCCATGTGATTATCCGCTTAAAGACCGCTGCACGCAGATTTACGTAGACAGAATGGCACAGCTGGGCAAATGGGCGTATATTTATGTCCCCTTTAATTTGCCAGCTGTGTGGTCGCGCACGCCGCTGGCGACCCCCTCGCAAGTTCCGTGACCGTCGACCCGCGGACTGTCGGCCGGTGTCCCACGATCGGTTCACAGAGCTGAAGAACAGGGAGATGCTACTGTAAACACAACATCTCCCCGTTCTTCCTAGTGACATGTCACTAATCGCCTGTTCTCTGTCAGCAGGAACAGCGATCAGTGACATGTCACGACAACCCACGCCCCCTAACAGTTAGAAGCACTCCCTAGGTCACACTTAACCCCTTCAGCGGCCCCAATTTTACAGTAATCAGTGCATTTTTATAGTACTGGTCGCTGTATAAATGACAATGGTCCCAAAATGGTGTCAGAAGTGTCTGCCATAAAGTCGCAGTCACGATAAAAATCGCAGATCACCGCCATTACTAGTAAAAAAAAAAAAAATCCAATAAAACTTTTCCCTATTTTGTAGACGCTATAACTTTTGTGCAAACTGATCAATAAACACTTATTGCGATTTTTTATTTTTTTTTACCAAAAATATGTATAAGAATATGTATCGGCCTAAACTGGGGAAGAAAATGTTTTTTTTTTTTTATATATATATCTTTTTTGGGGATATTTATTATAGCAAAAAGTAAAAAATATAGAATTTTTTTTCAAAATTGTCGCTCTATTTTTATTCATAGCGCAAAAAAAAAAAAAAAAAAAAACGCAGGTGATCAAATACCACCACAAGAAAGCTCTATGGGCCAGATTCACATACACTTAATATTGCGCTTCGTAATCGAAATACTCTACGCTGCCGTATTTTACCAGGCTCTACACCGAATCCTGGTAGATTTTTGCCCATACGCTACGGTGACGTAGTCTATTTCTCGCCGCGTAATCGAAATACGCGATTAGGGGGCGTGAAGCATTTAAATTAAGCGCGTCCCTGCGGCGATCGAACTGCGCATGCTCCGTTCAGAAATTTCACGCCGTGCATTGCGCGAAATTACGTCGTTACGTCATTCGTTGTTTGAGTAGCGTCGTTTACGAACATTCCTATTCCGGACGACTTACGTATAAAAATAATAAAAGACGTCGGAAAACGTAGAAATTCGACGCGGGAACGACGGCCATACTTAACATGGGCTGTCTAATATTAGAGCAGCAAAAAGCTGGTATAGTGTTACGCAAATAAAAGATGACTTAAGGTGCCGTAAGAGATTGCGATTGAAGATCGTAATTTCGGGGATCGCCGGCAAAAGCTCATTAGCATACCCCGACGCGGAAAACGACGGGAAGTCCACCCAGTGGCCGCAATTTTATTGCAGCGTAGATCCCAAGGCGTACGAACACGTAATCCAGTCGAATTGAAGCCCGCAGCCGTCTATTCATGGTTTGAGGTTTTCGACTAGCTAGAAAACGCGCGTAATTTGAAATTACTCCAGTCTAACACCAGTTAGACAGGCGTAATGGCTCTCTGAATCTGGGCCTATGTTTTTATGTTTGCAGAATTCTCCAGGAACTTGCCTAGTGTCCGCCATCTGGACCTGCCCCGGAGAAAGTTGTTTGTAAAAAAAAGGGAAAAGACAAGCGCAACCTCCATAGTGTAGTTAATAAAGTAAACAATATTTGTTAATGATTAAAAACACACCGACAAAAGAGGAGCTTATGCAAAGCAGAAAAAAATCAATGCTGCTGCCCCTTGGGCCCCAAAGCCGCTGTGGAATTCCCCTTCTTCAGCCGTGAGCAGGGGGAGAAGAGGACAGGCAGGAGGGAGCCGCTGCTGCAGGGATGGAAGCCGGAGCGTGGATGGAGAGGATGCCTGACACTGCTGGGAGTGCGCTGGGAGGGAGATAGGAACGCATTTTAAAGCATGTCGCTTCTTCTTCAGCCTATCTAAAAGTGGCTACCCCTAATAAGAGCAAATGATAAAGTAATTTTTTTTTTATTATTAAAAACGTTGAATTGGAATAAAAAAATGCACAAATATATTGTATATGTATATTAATCTCCCTCAAGACATACAATAAAAATCAATAAAAAATTTAAAGATTTTAGATAAAATCAGAGATTAAGGCTGGGCACTATGGTCTGGGATTAAACAAGTAACATATAATATGGTGTATGAACAAAGACATTTCTGACCACTTGTATACCCACATACTGTATATACTGTACATACAGTGCATCCGTAAAGTATTCACAGCGCTTCACCTTTATTCCAAAATGGATTAACTGTTTTCCTCAAAATTTTACAAACAATACCCCATAATGACAACATGAAATACATTTGTTTGAAATCTTTGCAAATTTATTGAATATAAAAAAAAAATTGAAAAAAATCCCATGTACATAAGTATTCACAGCCTTTGCTCAATACTTTGTTGAAGCACCTTTGGCACCAATTACAGCCTTATGCTGCGTACACACTATCGGAATTTCCGAAGAAAAAATTCGAAAATGCCTTTCAATAATGCAAAGCCAGTTCACCCTGAGGAAGCATATGGCTGGGGATTCAGATTTTACTGTGCCCTCCACCATCTTGACACCCAAGGGTGGCTGACGCCAGCCCTGCCAGCCAGCATAGTCTGGAGTCAGAGTATCAGTCCCTAGGGAAAATGGGATCCCCATTCCAAGAGGAAATGGGGGTCCTGCCCCCAGGGGGGAAGGGATCCCTATGCCTAAGTAAGAAGGGGTCCCTGTCCCCAAGGGTAATGGGGTCCCCAATAGGGTCCCTCCCTATTGCAGTGTCCTCTGACCCTCTTCACATAAATCCAAAGTGTCCTCTCCCCCCCCCCCCCATAGAAAGTTTCCTGTGCCCACCAAAGCAAGATCATGAGGATATCGTCAATGTATGGCTCATACATGACGATGTGTTCTGCATAAGGGATGTTGGCCCAAATGAACAAGTCCTCCCATTAACCCATAAAGAGGTTTGTTGTAGGGCAAAAAGGTTAGAATATTGGATGAATTTTGCTTGGAGACTGTTGAATTTATTATTTTAAGGGCCCTTTCACACGGCTGTCCACTCAGATCCGGCTATCAGTTTTTCAGGTGGACCTGATCGGTCACTCCAATCTCCCGGCTGATGTCAGCGGACACATGTATGTATGTATTGTGATCTGTGTATTCGGATGAGTAGTATATACTGTGATCTGTGTATTAGGATGAGTATTATGTAATGATATCTGTGTATTAGGATAAGTAGTATGTACTGTGATCTGTGTATTAGGATGTGTAGTATGTACTGTGATCTGTGTATTAGGATGTGTAGTATGTACTGGGATCTGTGTATTAGGATAAGTAGTATGTACTGTGATCTGTGTATTAGGATGTGTAGTATGTACTGTGATCTGTGTATTAGGATGTGTAGTATGTACTGGGATCTGTGTATTAGGATGTGTAGTATGTACTGTGATCTGTGTATTAGGATGTGTAGTATGTACTGTGATCTGTGTATTAGGATGTGTAGTATGTACTGTGATCTGTGTATTAGGATGTGTAGTATGTACTGTGATCTGTGTATTAGGATGTGTAGTATGTACTGTGATCGGTGTATTAGGATGAGTAGTATGTACTGTGATCTGTGTATTAGGATGTGTAGTATGTACTGTGATCTGTGTATTAGGATAAGTAGTATGTACTGTGATCTGTGTATTAGGATGAGTAGTATGTACTGTGATCAGTGTATTAGGATGAGTAGTATGTACTGGGATCTGTGTATTCGGATGAGTAGTATGTACTGTGATCTGTGTATTAGGATGTGTAGTATGTACTGATATCTGTGTATTAGGATGAGTATTATGTACTGTGATCAGTGTATTAGGATGTGTAGTGTAGTATGTACTGGGATCAGTGTATTAGGATGTGTAGTATGTACTGTGATCAGTGTATTAGGATGAGTAGTATGTACTGTGATCTGTGTATTAGGATGAATAGTATGTACTGTGATCTGTGTATTAGGATGTGTAGTATGTACTGTGATCTGTGTATTAGGATGTGTAGTATGTACTGTGATCAGTGTATTAGGATGTGTAGTATGTACTGTGATCTGTGTATTAGGATGAGTAGTATGTACTGTGATCTGTGTATTAGGATGTGTAGTATGTACTTTGATCTGTGTATTAGGATGAGTAGTATGTACTGTGATCTGTGTATTAGGATGTGTTGTATGTACTGGGATCAGTGTATTAGGATGTGTAGTATGTACTGTGATCAGTGTATTAGGATGAGTAGTATGTACTGTGATCTGTGTATTAGGATGAATAGTATGTACTGTGATCTGTGTATTAGGATGTGTAGTATGTACTGTGATCTGTGTATTAGGATGTGTAGTATGTACTGTGATCAGTGTATTAGGATGTGTAGTATGTACTGTGATCTGTGTATTAGGATGAGTAGTATGTACTGTGATCTGTGTATTAGGATGAGTAGTATGTACTGTGATCTGTGTATTAGGATGTGTTGTATGTACTGATATCTGTGTATTAGGATGAGTAGTATGTACTGTGATCAGTGTATTAGGATGAGTAGTATGTACTGTGATCTGTGTATTAGGATGAATAGTATGTACTGTGATCTGTGTATTAGGATGAATAGTATGTACTGTGATCTGTGTATTAGGATGTGTAGTATGTACTGTGATCTGTGTATTAGGATGTGTAGTATGTACTGTGATCTGTGTATTAGGATGTGTAGTATGTACTGTGATCTGTGTATTAGGATGTGTAGTATGTACTGTGATTAGGATGAGTAGTATGTACTGTGTCTGTGTATTAGGATGTGTTGTATGTATATATCTGTGTATGTAGTAGTATGTACTGTGATCTGTATTAGGATATAGTAGTACTGTGATCTGTGTATTAGGATGATGTATGTACTGTGATCTGTGTATTAGGATGTGTAGTATGTACTGTGATCTGTGTATTAGGATGTGTAGTATGTACTGTGATCTGTGTATTAGGATGTGTAGTATGTACTGTGATCTGTGTAGTGTATTAGGATGTGTAGTATGCAGGGGATGTGTAGTATGTACAGTGTATTAGGATGTGTAGTATGCCATCAGGAATTTTGGGGCCCCTTACACAGCTTCAGGCATGGGCCCCCTGGAGCAGAGAACCGGGGGGGGGGGGTGCTGCCGCATGAAATTGAGAAGCGGGGGGGGGGGGGGGGGTCCTGCCGCAAATTGAGAAGCGGGGGGGCCCTTTACAAAAAGAAGAAATAAAGAAAAATATATATAAAAAAGGGGGGTAGCCATCCGGTGCCCTGGGGACCTCTGTGCCCTTTATAAAAGAAAAAGAAAAAAGAGAGAAAATATATATATATAACATTTATATAAAAAAATAAAAAAACAAGGGGGTTGCCTTCCAGGGCCCTGGGGACCTCTGGGCCCTTTAAGAAAAAAAAAAATATATAAAAAAAATGTATAAAAAAATAAAATAAACAATTAGAAAAAAAGGGGGTTTGACACATGGGGCCCTGGGGACCTCTGGGCCCTTTAATAATAATATATATATATATATATATACATATATATATATATATATATATATATATAAAATATGAAAATAAAAGAAATAAAAAATTATCAAAAAAAAATATTTATTTTAGAAAAAAAGGGGGGTTGTCATCTGGGGCCCTGCAGATCTCCAGGTCCCTGTGGACCTCCGGACCTCTAAAAAAAATACAACAAAAAAAATTGGCCCTTTAATAAAAAATAAAAGAAAAATATATAAAAATAATATATATATTTTTTTAAATATATATATTTTTTGATAAAATAAAGGGCTTGCCATCTGGGGCCCTTAGTGGCCTCCGGGCCCCTGGGGACCTTCGGACCCATAAAAAAAAAAAAAAAAAAAACATTTTTTTTTTTTTTTTAGGGTGGTTCCCATCCGGGCCCCTGGGGACCCCTGGGCCCCTTACAGATGTAATGCCTGTACCCCCCTAATGGCGGCCCTGGTAGTATGTACTGTGATCTGTGTATTAGGATGTGTAGTATGTACTGCGATCTGTGTATTAGGATGAGTAGTATGTACTGTGATCTGTGTATTAGGATGTGTAGTATGTACTGCGATCTGTGTATTAGGATGAGTAGTATGTACTGTGATCTGTGTATTAGGATGAGTAGTATGTACTGTGATCTGTGTATTAGGATGTGTAGTATGTACTGCGATCTGTGTATTAGGATGAGTAGTATGTACTGTGATCTGTGTATTAGGATGTGTAGTATGTACTGTGATCTGTGTATTAGGATGAGTAGTATGTACTGCGATCTGTGTATTAGGATGTGTAGTATGTACTGTGATCTGTGTATTAGGATGTGTAGTATGTACTGCGATCTGTGTATTAGGATGAGTAGTATGTACTGTGATCTGTGTATTGGGGTGAGTAGTATCTGTACTGTGATCTGTGTATTAGGATGAGTAGTATGTACTGTGATCTGTGTATTAGGATGTGTAGTATGTACTGCGATCTGTGTATTAGGATGAGTAGTATGTACTGTGATCTGTGTATTAGGATGTGTAGTATGTACTGTGATCTGTGTATTAGGATGTGTAGTATGTACTGCGATCTGTGTATTAGGATGAGTAGTATGTACTGTGATCTGTGTATTAGGATGTGTAGTATGTACTGCGATCTGTGTATTAGGATGAGTAGTATGTACTGTGATCTGTGTATTAGGATGTGTAGTATGTACTGCGATCTGTGTATTAGGATGAGTAGTATGTACTGTGATCTGTGTATTAGGATGAGTAGTATGTACTGCGATCTGTGTATTAGGATGTGTAGTATGTACTGTGATCTGTGTATTAGGATGTGTAGTATGTACTGTCTGTGTATTAGGATGAGTAGTATGTACTGTGATCTGTGTATTGGGGTGAGTAGTATCTGTACTGTGATCTGTGTATTAGGATGAGTAGTATGTACTGTGATCTGTGTATTAGGATGTGTAGTATGTACTGCGATCTGTGTATTAGGATGAGTAGTATGTACTGTGATCTGTGTATTAGGATGTGTAGTATGTACTGTGATCTGTGTATTAGGATGTGTAGTATGTACTGCGATCTGTGTATTAGGATGAGTAGTATGTACTGTGATCTGTGTATTAGGATGAGTAGTATGTACTGATATCTGTGTATTAGGATGAGTAGTATGTACTGTGATCTGTGTATTAGGATGAGTAGTATGTACTGATATCTGTGTATTAGGATGAGTAGTATGTACTGTGATCTGTGTATTAGGATGTGTAGTATGTACTGATACTGATATCTGTGTATTAGGATGAGTAGTATGTACTGATATCTGTGTATTAGGATGAGTAGTATGTACTGATACTGATATATGTGTATTAGGATGAGTAGTATGTACTGATACTGATATCTGTGTATTAGGATGAGTAGTATGTACTGATATCTGTGTATTAGTAGGGGTCGGGTGCCAGTGAGTGTTGGTTGGGAGGTGGGCCGGGTGTGAGAATGGTGCAGCTGTGCTCTGTTCCTTCAGATATGTGACATTCTTGTGCTGTCCTGGGGGTGCTGTCATGTTACATCTTGCTCTTGCATTGCTCTCACAGCTGCCTTCAGCAAGTAGATAACAAACATTATTGTGTGCATTGTTTGTATTAAATGTGTTTATCAATGTGCTGATATCTTTGTCTTTTTGGTGCTTGGGACCCACAGTACATTACATATCAATACATCTAAATGTATGTTATTTAGGGTTTTACTATGGACTGTATTGTGTGCATTCCTAACATTCCTTCCATTCACAAGAGACCAATGACATCGCTGAGAATTCCACCTATACTATCACAAGAGAACAGCGATGTTATTGGGAATGCAGCCCTATCCTAGCAATAGTGACACGTGACATCTCTGTGAATGCAATGCATCTTTTCACCATAGACCAGTGACATCACTAATGCCCCGTACACACGATCAGATTTTTCGCCAGCAAAAACCTTGGATTGTTTTTCCAACAGAATTCCGCTCATGCTTGGCTTGCATACACACGGTTACACAAAAGTTCTCTGAACTTCCGACTGTCAAGAACGCGGTAACGTACAACACTACGACGAGCCGAGAAAATGAAGTTCAATGCTTCCAAGCATTTGGCGAATAGTACCCGAGCATGCATCGAATTGTTTCCGAGCATGCGTCGTAATTTTGCGCGTCCGAATTGCTACAGACGATCAGATTTTCCGATAGGATTTTTTTTTCCGTCGGAGAATTTGAGAATCAGCTCTCAATCTTTTTGTTGGCAGAAATTCCCTCAGCAAAAGTCGGATGGAGTATACACATGGACGGAATTTCCGTTCAGAAATTCACATCGCACTTTTGCTGTCAGAATTTCCCATCGTGTGTACAGGGCATAAGGATACAACAAATACCAATTATTGAAGACCACTGACATCACCGAGGATGCGGCTTATCTAATTACTGAAGACCAGTGACATCACCAAGGATGTGACTTATCCAATTCATTTAAACCAGTGACATCACTGTGAATGCCACTTAACCAAATACTATAGACTAGTAACATCACAGAGAATGCCACTTATCCAACTACTAAATACCAGCGACATCATGGGGAATGCCACTTATCCAATTACTCAAGACCAGTGACATCATTGATAATGTCACTTATCTGGTTATTGTAGACCAGTGATATCACTGAGAATCCCATTTATCCAATTACTAAAGACCAGTGGCATCACTGAGATCACCATTTATCCAATCACTGAAGACCAGCGGCATCACTGAGAATGCCACTTATCTATTTACTGTAGACTGGTGACATCACTGAGAATGACATTTATCCAATTACTGAAGACCAGTGAGATCACTGAGAATGCCCCTTATCTAGTTACTGTAGACCAGTGACATCACTAAGAATGCCATTTATCCAGTTACTGAAGACCAGTGACATCACAAGAATGCCACTTATATAGTTACTGTAGACCAGTGACATCATCAATATTGCCACTTATCTAGTTACTGTAGATCAGTGACATCATCAAGAATGGCACTTATCTAGTTTCGGTAGATCAGTGACATCATCAAGAATGGCACTTATCCAGTTGCTGAAGACCAGTGACATCACTAAGAATGCCATTTATCCAATTACTGTAGACTAGTGACATCATCGAGAATACCACTTATCTAGTTACTGTAGATCAGTGACATCATCGATAATGGCACTTATCCAGTTGTTGAATACCAGTGACATCACTAAGAATGACATTTATCCAGTTACTTAAGACCAGTGACATCACAGAGAATGCCATTTATCCAATTACTGTAGACTAGTGACATCATCGAGAATACCACTTATCTAGTTACTGTAGATCAGTGACATCACCGAGAATGGCACTTGTCCAGTTGCTGAAGACCAGTGACATCACTAAGAATGCCATTTATCCAATTACTTTAGACCAGTGACATCAATGAGAATTCCACTTATCCAGTTGCTGAAGACCAGTGACATCAATGAGAATTCCACTTATCCAGTTGCTGAAGACCAGTGACATCAATGAGAATTCCACTTATCCAGTTGCTGAAGACCAGTGACATCAATGAGAATGCCACTTATCCAGTTACCGAAGACCAGTGACATTCCCGGGAATGCCACTTATCCAATTACTGGAGACCAGAGACACCACCAAGGATGTAACTTATCCAATCACTAGAAATTTGTGTTCTAATGCAACATATACAATCACTAGAAACTAGTGTTGCTCACGAATATTCGCATTGCGAATATTCGCTACGAATATTGCATATTCGAGTATTCGCGAATAACTCGAATATCGCGGCGAACATTCGCTATTTCGAATATTCGTATTTTTCAAATTTCGCAATAAATTTCGCATTCGCGAAATTTCGCAATAGCGAAATTTCGCAATTTTTTTTTTTTATAAAATATAGCGAATATTCGTAAATATCGAATATTCGTGATATTTTATCCAAAAAAAAATAGCGAAATTTCGCAATCATTTTCGCTTTCGCATATGCGAAATTTCGCTATTTTTTTTTTTTTTTTATAAAATATAGCGAATATTCGTAAATATCGAATATTCGTGATATTTTATATAAAGAAAAAAAAAATCGCGAAAATTCGCAAATTTTTTTTTTTTTATAAAATATCACGAATATTCGATATTTACGAATATTCGCGAATATTCTTTCGAAATATTCGCGAAATATCGCGAAATCGAATATGGCGTATTCCGCTCATCACTACTAGAAACCAGTGACATCACAAAAAAGGCAAACTATCCCATCATTATAGACATCACTGAGAATCCAACATTTCCATTCATTGTAGACCAGTGACAGCGCTAAAAATGGCCAATCTCTAGTGACAAGTGGCATCACTGAGGTTTGCCACCTATCCTATCACTAAGACCAGCAACATGACTTTGAAGTCTGTCTATCCAATCATTAAGAACCATAATAACCAGTGATAGTGCAACTTATCCCATCAGTCGAGTCCATTCCTCAAAACCACTGTCATCAAAATCTATTCATTGGGTTCTAATAGCATCACTGCAAGACTTATATTCACTTGGGGCTAGTTATGTTACAGCCTTTATGAGCTTTCTAAAAACCAGTAGCATTACAGGCTGCAAACCTCTTGTAAACAATTACACTTTATTTTATGGGGTTCGGCTTTTTTAACTAAATAGCTCCCCTAACTTTTTACAGGGGACAGGTACACTTCAATTTTCTAAAAGAAGGCTTGTTGTCCTGCACTATGATACAAGAATAAGTATAACCTGTAACATTCTAATACAGTAAAACCTTGGATTGCGAGTGTAATTCGTTCCGGAAAAATGCTTGTAATCCAAAGCACTTATATATCAAAGCAAATTTCCCCATAAGAAATAATGGAAACTCAGAGGATTCGTTCCACAACCATTTATTCATAAGTCCTTCAGTTTGTAGTCCATATATAAAGATTATAGCAATGTGATGGCAGCCTCTACAAGGGGATTAGACGCAAAATCCAGCTTTATGCCTCGTACACGCGACCGGTTTTCCCGTCGGGAAAACTGCCATGAGAGCTTTTGGCCGGGAAAACCGGTCGTGTGTATGCTCCATCGCAGTTTTCCCAACGAGAAAACTGGCGGAAAAAAAAGAAAACCAGCTTTCTTTTTTTCCGCCGGGATTCCCGGCGGCCTTTTTCCCATCGGGAAAACCGGTCGTGTGTATGCTTTTCCAAGGGGAAAAAAAACGTGCATGCTCAGAATCAAGTATGAGATTGTAGCGCTCATTCTGGTAAAAATAGCGTTCGTAATGGAGATAGCACATTCGTCACGCTGTAACGGACTGAAAAGCACAAGGCTGAAAAGCGTAAATTGCCTCTCACCAGACTTTTAATAACACGAGGATCAGCAGAAGCAGCCGAAAGGGTGGCGCCGTTTGAATGGAACTTCTCCTTTATAGTTCCGTCCTATGTGGTGTACGTCAACGCGCTTTGGACGGGTGGTATTTGACCTGAACGTGTGTATGTAGGTTTGAGAGGAATCTCGATTTTTTTTCCTGACGAGAAAAACGGTTGTGTGTACGAGGCAACAGAGTATAAAAGAGAAGAGAGGTTCCTCTAAGTGTAGCAATATGGTTACTGTCACATACCTGGCAGGAGTCTGATATGATGATGTAGGACTCCCTTGTATCTCCTACCCAAGACCCACTGAAGGTGGAGCAGATGGTGGCTAGGGTCAGGAGGAACACGAGTGCCCGGGAATGTTGCTTGTAGAACCTGCGGTGGAAGTAGTAGGCTCGATGGTACCAGCAAGAGAGCAGATGAAGAGCTGGGGTGGAACTCAGAAGATCAATGGGTGTTAAAAAGGAACTCCAACCAACTTGCAGATTCAGGCTTGGTGGCTTGTCAGTACTTCCTATGGTCAGGAGACAGGAGAGCACTGGACACAGTAGAGCTGGAGATAGCCAGGTTCGGTAACAGGTGGGGTGCAGAGTACAAGGCATAAGCAGGAGGAAGGTCAAGTGCAGCCCGGAGTCAGGTACCAGTAATCAAGTAAATCAGAGTCCAGAAGCAGAGTCAGAGGAAGCCGGAATCAGTAACAGGTATCAAGCAGGTAATTAACAGGGTTCAAAGAATCAGGACACAGCTGAAGACCAGTCAGTAGAGAGTCAGAGCACCCTTTAAATCGGCAGTCTGGCACCAACTGGCGTTAGGGACGCGCATGCGCATTGGCGTTCTGGAAGTCTGTGGTTGTCCGGGAATGCACGCATGCGCACGCATATGCGCCAGCTGTGAATCAGCAGTTCTCTTACAGTTACATTTAATAAAGGTACAACATTTAGCAACTCACACTGTTGATGATTAAAACAGGCACATCCAAGTAAAGGTTGGCTTGAAGCGCTCACAGAGCGCAGTGTGAAAAGAATGACGTTGATGGCGAAGCAGAGGATTGACAGCTTTACCCCGGATGCTTTTGCCTATTTAGATGTACCTGTTTTAAACATCAACCATGTGAGTTGCTAAATGTTGTACCTTCATTAAATGTAACCATATGGCTACACTAAGAGGCGACTTTCTTATGTTTTATACAAAGTTGTGACATGACGCTACTTGTATATTAAGACATCGCAAGTTTGTCTTTCAAACCAAGTTACTCTCAAACCAAGTTACTCTCAAAGCAAGGTTTTACTGTAGTTGTGCTCTGCGGCAGAGCTGTGTGTAGCCTTCCGCCAATAGGGAGAGATGATCACTTTCCTCTAGGGAAGGACATGCTTTCAGAAGTCTGGACGGAGAAGAGCCATGATCAGCCATGGCCTTGTCGTGTAATGTCTCTGGTACTAGGAGGCTGCAGCTTTACTTGCAGACAGTATTGATTAGCTTGTGACTTCTCAGTCCTTCAGGTCCTATATATAGCTGTATGCATCCTTGTACATGGAAATAGGTGGGGGGGGGGGGGGGAGAGGCTGACCTCTAATTCTCCCATCATCCTCCCCCTGGCTTCCTGCTAATGGATTGAATTGCACATTATTACATTAATGGGAACCACATACACAAAACCTTGAGGACCAGTAAACTATCCATTTTATCTGCATCCTGATTGCTGTGCCCAAAACTCAGCGTTTTCTATGATCTCATAATCACCGGCATCAGATATTGTAATACAGTTAGTGTACACTTACGGAAGAACTCCAGTCTAACTGTAAACCAAGAGCTGGAAAAACCTCTAAATACAGCCAATTAAATCAAATCTGCCGACAGTAAATATAGTTATGCTTACGGACATGATTAAAAGGAAACTTTAATTGTTGCAGTTCACATCTGCTGTAACTATTTACACAAAACCAATTTGTGCTGTGAATTTAACATTGAACTTCTGCATTTGCAACAACTTTTAAAGTGTTAGTTCATTACAGAAAATCTGGTGACCTAACAACGGACCCCCTCCATCCCCGGTCCCCGCTGTACTTACCTCCCATGATCCTGAGCTGTCAGAGCTCCCACAAGCCGCCCTACCGGGCCAGGGATTTGAAATCCCAGCTGCTTTTCTCTCCTCTCTGGCAAATCCTGTAAGGATAGACCAGACGGCTTCTGATTGGTCAGCGCCATTCAGAGTTCTTGGGAAAATGCTGCTGCAGACTCCTCCTTTCATTGCTGGCCACTCTGCAGAAGGTGTACCCCTCTGTACTTATGTAGCATCCTCTGTGTACAGTAGGTACATTTAGTAGGGCTCCTGTTGCAGCCAGAAGAACCAGGATTGTTTTGTTTAGACTTACAGTAGTTTGGCAGAACTCCAAAGGTTGAGTCTCTGTTGCCTCCCTCTAACTTCTAGAAGCTCCTGGAGAGTTCTAGAACTAAGAGGGCAGAGGGGCAGAGATGAGGCCTGAATATTTATGAAGTCTCCTGCAATCCCTGGGTGCGGATGGCCCAGAAGGCAGTGAGTTGGCCACAGGGGCAGACTGACCATTGAGTCACCTGGGCACTGCCCGAGGGCCCCATGCCACTAGGGGGCCCCATCAGGGTTGCCAGGCTCAGTAAAACCAGGGACAGTATGTAAAAATCTGTGTTTTTTTTACATCTATCCCTGATATGTCCGAAACTGACATGCTTTTGATGTGAAAATCCAAAGATTTTAGCTGCCCCGCCTCTGCACTGCCTCCTGGTGTGGTGGCCATCTGTAAGCCCGGGGGCCCCATAATCTTGTATTGCCCGGGGGACTTTTTCCATCGGAAATTCCAACCGTGTGTATGCCCCATTGGAGTTTTTCCATTGGATATTCCGAGGGATTCCATCTGAGTTTAGAAAGAGAACATGTTCTCTTTTACTCCGATGGAATGCTTTTGGAATTCCAATGTGAGTTTGGCCGGGCAAAAGCCAGATTGTGTGTATGGATCATAAGAGGAGAAGCAGTCAAGTGCAATACCCAGCTAGCTTTCTACCAAGGGACAGCTTAGATCCGATCAATGGTAGTACAGCTACCCTACACCTCTTGCTTGCGGAATCTAAGGATCAGCCACGTGCCTTGGCATTTTCTATGGAGATAGAGAACCTGCATTTAGTGATTGGAAACCTTTCTTTACCAGTTGAGCTGATATGTTTTTCCTACGTGAGGACAGCCTTGTGATTTTTGGTGGCCAGAGATAAGTTTCACATCCTCAAGTTGCATTCAAGTTACAGTTCTGGGCATCAAATATCTCCCCATCCCTATCCAAGTTTATCCCTTAAAAGACCAAAACTTTGGACTACCATGACCACCAAATTAATGCCAGGAAAACTCCTGTTGCCTGGCTGTGCATGTGAGGGGGACCCAAAAATACAATGGCCCTTACAGGTGTAGCAGTAGCACTACACTTGAACATATGCCTTCTTGAAGAGGGGATCAGAGTTCAGGTTGATTGACTAATCCAATTTAAAAAATATAAGAATTATATAAGAACTACAGGAAGATATAGCAGGGCCACAGTGACACTGCCCCTTGGTTCCTCTTCACTTGATGTCACATGAGAAAATGCTGGAATCACCACTGTCCTGCCCATGCAGCTTCTGTGCAATAAGGATCCAAAACCTCAATTGGCATGCTGTGCATTAGTGTGAGTCCACAGTGTGGCAATAAAAGGGAAACTCTGGTGTAGAAACTAGGACGGGGTTTGCTCATCTGTAAATGCTGTGCTTACAGTAAAGGCCCTCCCTCTTTCAGTCCTGCTTTGCAGAGAATAATAAGAGGTAGACATGTGCGTTCCTGTTCGTAAAAAATTGATTTTTGTATGAATTTGTTAGTATTCGTACATTTGTATCAATTCAAACATCCAAAAAGCTGAAAGACCCAAAATATGAAAATTACGGAATTACGAATAAGCAAAATAACGAACAAGCCGAAAATACGAACGTATGATTGGACAATCTTACTAAAATACGAATGAATACGAATGAATACGCAAAAGAATGAAAATTACATCTATAACGAACAATTTGCATTCCGTATTTTAAATCCTTTATTTGTATTTTCATTCGTATGTTCGTATTTTCATTTGTGTGTTTTGTAAATCCGTTTCTTTGTCTGTTCGTAAATTTGTGTACTCGTATAGTTTTTTCGAATGGGCACTGGCCAGTGTAGTTAGTGAGTGATGTATCTTACTTAATATCTTAGCCAATCAGCTTATCTCTTTTGTGCATCGTACAGTGTAAAGCCTCGTACACACGATCGGACTTCAAACAAACTTTTCCGTGGATTTTTGTCTGAAGGGAGTTGGCCAGACTTTTGAAACCGAAAAAGTTTGTCCGATAGAGCGTACACACGGTCAGATTTTTTGGAAAACGCTAATTTTGATTATTGTTGGCAAAAAGTCCGAACGTGTGTACGGGGCTTAAGAGAAAGTATATCTTAATATGGATTAGCCGCCTGTTGCTATGTATTTACGAAACTGCAAAATTACGAATCCAGTAAACGAAAATTATTATCTAACAAAATTACGAATTTCGAATCTAAAACGAACGAAAATAAATTAGACAGAATTACGAATCACTCAGTATAAACGAAAATAAAACTGTTACAAAAATACAAACAGGTCCGAATAGGAAAACTTGAGTCTTACGAAATTACGAATCTTCACAAATCTACGGAACAAGCCGAAACGGAACAAAAAAATACGAAAATGTTTGTTGTGCACATGTCTAACAAGAGGTTAGTAAAAAGATGGACTGGGTGCAATTTCAAATTGAATTAAAGTTTTTTTTTTATATATATATATATATATATATATATATATATATATGAAACACAATTAAATGGGATTCCTTTGCATCTGTATGGAGTTCTGCTTTAATTTGCAGACATCTAGATGTAATGCATCAAGTTGCAGACGAGTGCTCCAGGTCCCAAGCACTTAACTGGTTAGCCGGGCAATGTCTCCATGGAAAATGTAAATTATTCATTATTTTTTAATGCCATTTTTCATTTCCAACAAGGAAAAATCAATTGGTGTTTATTTACTATTTAATCCTTTGGTATGGCCTGCTTGACCTCCTTGCTGCTTACAATTGTACGACTCGACTGTTTACTGTACTTAGTATTACTCATCATTACTTTGATAGTGTACAAAACTTTTTATTGTATGAGCTGGTGTGTTATAATAGTTTCCAGCAGCTGAGTATAACATCTAAAGGTGTGCTCATACAGAGTGACCTAGTTTTCTAATCTTTAAATTATACTGTAATGGACGTATTTAACGAGCAATATGCTAATTACAGTAATCCATAATAACTAATCAACAGTATTCTTGTTCAAGCCTTTAAAAATTACAGTCCGAATTGGTCTGGCATAGTTGGTTACATTCAACTCATATCTCTTAAAGGATACTTTTATAGGGTACATCTTTTACACATACATTGAAACATCATTTCAATGTACTGTCACCAGCCAATGGTCCGTGGTACATTTTGGTGGTCCCCAGGGGTTCTGCCGCAAATCAACATTGTGGCGAATATATATATATATATATATATATATACATACAGTATATATATATATATATATATATATATATATATATATATATATATATGTTTCCAATGTTGTTCTCAATACGTGTTGACTTTTAATACTGTCATGCCCTGTACACCCGAGGGGAAAACCGAGAACCGGCTCGGCAGCTTTTTCCCCCTACACAAGGCCGGTTTTCCTGGCAGGAAAACTGCCTTGAGAGCTTTGGCCGGGAAATCCGGCCATGTGTATGCTCCACCGCAGTGTTTCACATAGGAAAACTGCCGGGAAAAAGACCGCCGGGAATCGCGGCAGGAAAAAAGAGAACATATTCTAATTTTTCACCGCCGGGATTTCCGGCGGTTTTCCTGTCGGGAGAACTGCCATGGAGCATACACACAGCCAGCTTTCCCTGCCAAAAGCTGTCATGGCAGTTTTCCCGACCGAAAAAATGGTCGTGTGTATGAGGCATCAGTGCGCATTGATACCCGATGTCTCCTCTGTAGTTTTGACTCCTGTGAAGTCAGAGGGAGGCGCTGGGAGTAGTGCAGAAAGCGGTAGGTGAAGAAGGAGAAGATTTCCAATGACAACGCTGATCACCGACCGTGGAAGGGAGCACAGAGCACGAGGACATAGCTTTCTTTACATCGTACCCCTACCCATTCACCAAAAAAGTGTCAGGCCCCGTACACACGGCCGAGGTTCTCGCCAGAAACCAGCGAGAACCTCGCTGGGAGCTGCATTCCAGCGAGAACCTCGGTCGTGTGTACGCTCTCTGCTCGCCCCGCCCGTCGGGAAACCCGTCGAGCAAATAGAGAACAGGTTCTCTATTTGCTCGACGGCCCGTCGGGATGAATGGCTGGTTGCCATTCCCGACGGGCGGGTCGCAGATTCCGACGGCCGGCAGAGAACCTCGACGGGCGGAACGATGTGTTCCGCCCGTCGAGTTTCTCTGTCGTGTGTACGGGGCTTCAAAGTAAGAAAAACAGGAAACAGTTTTTGACAAGTCCTTTATTCAAGTCCTTCTGGGAGGCTACCCACAATATGCCTTCTCTTCGCTTTGACAGATTTTATATAGACAAGGGGCGGGGCCACCTGGCTATGTCACCTGTTGGCACCACCACCTTATGGCATCATGTGACGTCATGTGACAACAGAAGGGGCGACGCGACGGGATAACGTAGCCAGTGTCAAAGTGAAGAGAGAGTAGAAGACAGAAGCACATTCATTGGCTAACAGTAAAGGATCGGATCACATTCAAGACCCTCTGCCTCACCCACAAATGCACACAAGGAAAGGCTCCTCAATACTTATGCGAGAAAATAAAACACTACACCCCCCCATCGCACTCTCTGATCATCTAACCAAAACCTCCTCCACATTCCCAAATACAACTACAAATCAAAGGGAGAACGAAGATTTGCAGTCCAAGGACCACGGCTATGGAACGCTCTACCAACAGACATCCGCATGGAAGAAAACCATCAGGCCTTCAGGAGAAAACTCAAGACTCCATCCTCTTTCTGAAGGAATTAGGACGACGCCGGATGGAAAAAGCACCTTAAGGCGATTCAGTTCGCATGTGTAGCGCTATACAAGTTATTTACTCACTCACTTACTCACTCACTTTAACAAATGTTGATTTTTAGGGTCCGTCAGGCGTCGTGATTGACGGTGCATTTACATCGAGGGACACTATCATTTTATTTTTTAATAAATGACTTTTCAATAAACAGTTTCCCGTTTTTCTAAATTTTTTGACACTTTTTTGATGAATGGGTTCACATAGGGTGGGCTCAGGTCCCAGCACACTGAGCTCCAAGACCACCCTGTTGTGTGACAATAGCGAATAATAGGAGGTAGGGAGATATATCCAATGCATCAGTAGCTGCTGAGTGATAGGTAAAACTCCTCTGAAAAAATATCAAATTATCCTCCAAGTGCTCACCTCTGGCCTTATCCATCTAATTAAAACCGCAGTGAATTGGGCTAGGTTTAGACGTGCAGCTAAATTGTCATGTTCAGGATTGTTTTTCAAAGGTGTTTGACAGGGAGTGATGAGTTGATATGACGCCTGCTCACCGCCTGTGTTAACTCTATAAATGCAGCAACCGTATGCATTGCCACTTAGTTGTGGGCTGTCTGCCTGTTCTCTTTAATGGGTCACATTAGGTGGTGGTACTACCTACCAAACATGACAAGGTGAGGCATATGAATCCCCCGTCTTCTGCCTTTCCAGGTTAAGGGGATGGTAAAAACACAGCTTAACCTTGTCCTTGTGATTTTACCTCCCTTAAACCGTCAGTCTAAAGGAGCCCTAAGGTAGTTATGTAAGTCCCTTGTGCAGGATATCTGGATAACAAGAGGTGAGTACCATAAAAAATGTATTAACCACTTGCTTACTGGGCACATAAACCCCCTTCGTGCCCAGGCGAAATTTCAGCTTCCGGCACTGCGTCGCTTTAATTGACAATTGCGCGGTCGTGCGACGTGGCTCCCAAACAAAATTGGCGTCCTTTTTTTCCCCACAAATAGAGCTTTCTTTTGGTGGTATTTGATCGCCCGTGCGGTTTTTATTTTTTGCGTTATAAACAAAAAAAGAGCGACAATTTAAAAAAATATATATATTTTTTACTTGTTGCTATAATAAATATCCCAATTTAAAAAAAAATATATATATATTTTTTAAAAAAATATATATATTTTTTTTCTCAGTTAAGGCCGATACGTATTCTTCTACGTATTTTTGTAAAAAAAAAAAAAAAAAATCACAATAAGTGACTGCTTTTCGCAAAAGTTATAGCGCCTACAAAATAGGGGACAGAATTATGATTTTTTTTTTATATATTTTTTTTTTACTAGTAATGGCGGCAATCTGCGATTTTTATTTGGACTGCGATATTGCGGCAGACACATCGGACACTTTTGACACATTTTTGGCGCCATTCACATTTATACAGCGACCAGTGCTATAAATATGCACTAATTACTGTATAAATGTGACTGGCATTGAAGAGGTTAACACTAGGGGATGAGGAAGGGGTTAAATGTATTGCCTGGGTGTGTTCTAACTGTGTGGGGGGAGGGGGGTGACTGGGGGAGGTGACTGATGCTGTCTCCCTATGTACAAGAGAAACAGCATCTGTCTCCTTTCCCTGACAGGACATGGAGCTCTGTGTTTACACACACAGATCTACGTCCCGGCTCTGTCACCGCCGATCGCGTGTACCTGACGGACATCGCGGCCGCCGGGTACACGCATCGAATCCTCGGTGATGCGTCGGGACTGTTTTTCCCCGCCGCGCGCCACAGGGAATTACAAGTAAATCACGTCCAAAGACGTGACCCCGGCGCCTCAGGTCCACGCTGTTGACTTATTCTGTCAATAGCGCGGACCTCTAGTGGTTAAATTATAAGTATTATATGCTTTTAGCCGCATCGGTTGTTATCCCTGGAAAGCCAATCGCCGGCTCTAAAAAATGATACTGGGATGATGCCTGCAGCTGCGTGCATCATACCAGTATAACCCCCCGAAAGCCGAGGCCGCACATGTGCGTACGCTCGGCGGCAAAGGGATTTTATTATTATTATTTTTTTATGGTTGAACTGCATGGACTTGTGTCTTTTTCAACCTGACTAACTATGAAAGCAGCCTCATAGGGGGCTCAGAACAGTAGGGGTTCATTTACATCTGTAGTTTGGGGGTGGTAAAACCCCATAAATAAGATGTATTTTTACCACCCCTGCCCGAATCGCACTTCCAAAGAAGACAGTGCGGTCACATGACCATGGATAGAAAATAAGATTTACAAGCATATAAATTACCGATTTAGAAAGTGATTTTGAATCGTATACCATCATATGCTTTCACAAATTATTTTAATGCGGAGAATATAAAATCACTTAACACACCTAATTAACACTTTTATCTGCTTCCCTTGCAGTTAATTCACAGCACAGTACATGACACTTTTGAACATGTTCAGTCGGCGTCCAAACCTCCATCTCATCATCATGACTGACAGGGTAACTTACACATAGCTAAGCATTAAAGGAAACCAGCCATAGGAGTAACATGGAGACTGCCATGGCTAACATGTCCTTCTGTTACCAGGTTGCCATGGTGATCCACTGTATTCAAGTGTAAAAACAGCTAGTAATAGAAAAAATAGCACAGCATAGGCAAAAAAACAACAACAATGCTTTTGTTACAATACTCCCCTTCAAACCGGCGCTGTCCCCTGTAGAGGATCCACTCTGCTACTAGATTTCCTGTGTTAAAGTGGTACTGTATTATACACACACACACACACACAAACTGAAATGGCTATCTACAGGTGATACACAGAGATGAAACAAATCCTGCTACATAAGTTGTACCTGTTTATCTGGCGTCCTCTCTCCTCTATATCCATTTAAAGTCTAGAAATTACACAGCTTGTCTCAGCTTCCAGAGGCAAGGGGCAGGGATCTGATGCCACACAGCCGAGAGAGGAGAGCTGAGTGTAATCTGAGATCCCCCCCTACAAGTGTCATATTGGAAAACCTACCAGGGCTGTCTTAATGAGAGGGCACACCTGGGCACTGCCCAGGGGCCCAGCTGCATGGGGGGCCCTACACTTTCCTCCAAAGCATCTGGTCTTTGAGTCCACGCTGCTCCAAAATTGTGGGCCCTATGATGGCACTCAGAGTGATTAATACACAGTGGAGGCAGGCTGGCAGCGGTGCACCATGCTGTGCAGAACGATACCTATTTCACAGCCAGCAGGGAGGGGCAGGGCCAGAGAGCCAGTGATATTCTTAGACCCCCGCCCCCCCCCCCCCCCATGCATTTCGCTTGTTTCTAATGCTCGTTTTTTAACGAAAATCAAAGGCTTCGTAGGAGCTTTCCGCAATTTTCGTGGGAGCTGCTAACGAATTTTTTATTTCCGAATTTTCGGCAGTACTTCCGAGAGCCCACTTGTGGAAGCATTTCCGATTGTGGATTTTTCGGAATGTCAAAATGGTGAGCCCAGCTGTTCAGCGACTGTTTCGCATTTCCGTAAAGGATTGGAATTTCCGAATATTCGTATTTCCGAAAATTCGAATTTCGGAATTTTTGATGCTCCCTCCGAAAATCGAATTTCGAATTTTCGTATTTCCGAAAATCCAATTCTGCCAGAATTTTTTAATTTTCGAATTTTGAATTTCCAAATTTTTGGTATTTCCGATTTGGTTTAATTTCCGAATTTTCGTATTTCCGAATTTCAGTGCTGGAAATTTGGAAATGGGCACAGAGCCAAATTTTTAGTTTTTTTTTTTCGATTTTTTTAATTTTGTAATGGAATTTTTCATTTTTCGAAAATTCAAATTATTAATTTTCATTTTTCGAATATTCAAATTTTTCATAAAAGGGGGTTTTTCATTTTCGAATTTTCACATTTCGGATTTCGAATATTCGAATAGTGCTGGGTGATTTTTTATTTTTCAAGGGTGTCGATCTTTCATTTTCGAATTTTCGAATTTTCGAATTTCGAATTTTTCATTTTCAATGAATTTTCGAGGGGGGATTTTTCTGGGGTGTATAGGGGGTAGCATTTTGAATTTCTTGAGGTATTTTCGCTTTGATTTTTCAATTTCGAATTTTTTCTTTTTCGATTTCGAGTGCCCAATTTTCAAATTTTTTATTTTTCGAATCTTTCATTTTCGAAAATGAAAAATTCGAAAAATAAAAAATTTGAAAATGCAAAAATTCACAAGGCCGAAAATTAAATAATTCGAATATTCGAATTAGAGAATTCGAATGAAAAAATTTGAAAATTCGGCAATTTCCTTTTGAATTTCCAAATTTTTGGCCATTGTTTAATTTCCATGCGTATTTCCGATTTTCGGAAATACGAAAATTTTTAGTTTTTTTTTTAATTTTCTTTTTTTAATTTTCGAATTTTTTAATTTTCAAATGTTTTAATTTTCAAAATTCCGAATTTTCAAAATCCAATTTTCAAAATTCCGAATTTTCGAATTTCGAATTTCGAAAATTCGACTTATTAATTTTCTATTTTTCGAATATTCAAATTTTTCATATTCAATTTTTCATTTTCTAATTTTTCATTTTTCGACTTCGAATTCCCAATTTTCAATTTTTTATTTTTCGAATTTTTCAGCAAAATAAAATTTCGAAAGGGGGGTGCACTGTGAAAATGAAAATAAGGGAGAGGGGGGGACTCAAAATTAAATAATTCTGATAGTGGGGTGGCTCTTAAAATCTAATGTAAGGGAAGGGATGCGCTGAAAATTCGAATTTTCATCTAATTTTCGATTTTCGAATTTTCAGATTTTTTATTTTTCAACCGGCCCTTTTGAGGGCAACCATAATACTGAAAATGCGGCCCAAATATTCGATGAAATTGAACATTAAAAAATCTAAAGTTTGACACCTCTAAAATTCGAAAATGGGAAATTTCTAGAATTTTTCGAATTTAATTTCCGAAAATTTTATTTTTTTCATTTTCGTTTCAGGGCTGTTTTTTTTTTCGGACAATTTCGTTTTTTCCGTTTTATTCGTTTTTTTGCATTTGGAAATGCCCAGAAAATTCCGAATTTTCGAATTTCCCGATTTACGAAAAAAGCAAAAAAAACCGAATAAAACGGAAAAAAAAATATTTGTTCGCCCCCCCCCCGTTTACGAATTAAGAAAAAAAATAAAAAAAACTTATGAAACAAAAACGAAACATTTTTTTTTTCGATGTTCCCGAATTTCAAAAAATAAAAAAAACAAGAATATACTTAAAGCAATAGAACAAATTTTTTGGAGTGCACATGTCTAGTGATACCTGACCCCCCCCCGGTCACCTGATTGAATGCTGAAGCAAAGGCTGGGTAGATTTGACTGCAGAGAAAGGAGCTGCTGATTTCCGGGTACTGAGGGGGCACACTTGGGAAGCGGCATTTGATAGGGCTAACTGGTGAGCAGCTGTTCACACTGTTTGCAGTGGCAATTGATGCCCGGGCACACTCCCTCCTCTTCGCCTCCTTCTGCCAGTTATTGATGGGCACACTGGAGGTGGGCAGCAAAAGTACTGGCGACAATTGTTGGGCACACTGGCGGCAATTGATGGGGGTACAAACTGGCAATAATTGATGGTTACCAAGGGTGTTGGGAAAAACAATTTGCCCCATCAGGGGGGATTGCCGCCCGTGTGTTCTGATAGTGTGCCCATCAATTGCCGCCAGTGAGCAAAGGTGCTGCAAACAGTTTGCCCCATCAATTGCCGCCAGTGTGACCATCAAACGCAGCCACTGTGCCATCAAACACAGCCACCTTGATGGGCACAGTGGCTGCGTTTGATGGGCACAGTGGCTGCGTTTTATGGGCACGGTGGCTGCGTGTGATGGGCACAGTGGCTGCGTGTGATGGGCACGGTGGCTGCGTGTGATGGGCACGGTGGCTGTGTGTGATGGGCACAGCTGAGTGGGTGCATGTGATGGGCACAGTGGCTGCATTTGATGGGCACAATGGCTGCGTTTGATGGGCACAGTGGCTGCGTGTGATGGGCACAGTGGCTGCGTTTGATGGGCACATTGGCGACAATTGATGGCACAGTGGCTGTGTGTGTTGGCACAGTGGCTGCATGTGATGGCACAGTGGCTGGGTTTGGTGGCATAGTGAGGCTGCAATTGATGTTCTTTTTTTTTTTTTTTTTGCTAGTCAGAGAAGGCAAGCATGGCCTCAAAATAACAAACACTTTTTTTTTTGTATTTGCAATTTTTCATTAACAAAGTGCTGCTCACCTCAGTCAGCCTCCTTCACCAACACACTGGTGGCAATTGATCGGGCAAACTGGCAGCACGCTGGCAACAATTGATGGTTACAGTGGCTGCATTTGATGGGCACAGTGGCTGCATTTGATGGGCACAGTGGCTGCGTGTGATTGGCACAGTGGCTGTGTTTGGGCACAGTGGCAACAATTGATGGGCACAGTGGCTTCGTTTTATGGGCACAGTGGCGACAATTGACAAGTGGCACAGTGGCTGTGTGTGTTGGCACAGTGGCTGTGTGTGATGGCACAATGGCTGCATGTGATAGCACAGTGGCTGCGTGTGATGGGCACAGTGGCTGCATGTGATGGCACAGTGGCGACAATTGATGGCACAGTGGCTGCATGTGATGGCACAGTGGCTGCGTTTAATGGGCACAGTGGCGGCAATTTATGACACAGTGCTGCGTTAGATGGGCGAAGAGTGGCTGCATGTGATGGCACAGTGGCTGTGTGTGTTGGCACAGTGGCTGTGTGTGATGGCACAATGGCTGCATGTGATAGCACAGTGGCTGCGTGTGATGGGCACAGTGGCTGCGTGTGATGGGCACAGTGGCTGCATGTGATGGCACAGTGGCGACAATTGATGGCACAGTGGCTGCATGTGATGGCACAGTGGCTGCGTTTAATGGGCACAGTGACGACAATTTATGACACAGTGGCTGCATTACATGGGCGAAGAGTGGCTGCATGTGATGGCACAGTGGCTGCATATGATGGCACAGTGGCGACAATTGATGGCACAGTGGCTGAATGTGATGGCACAGTGGCTGCATGTGATGGCACAGTGGCTGCGTGTGATGGGCCCAGTGGCTGCGTGTGATGGCACAGTGGCGAAAATTTATGGCACAGTGGCTCTGTGTGTTGGCACAGTGGCTGCATGTGATGGCACAGTGGCTGCGTTTGGTGGCACAGTGGCTGCGCATGGTGGGCACAATGGTGACAATTGATGGCACAGTGGCTGCATTTGATGGGCACAGAGTGGCTGCATGTGTGGCACGGTGGCTGCGTTTGGTGGGCACAGAGTGGCTGCATGTGATGGCACAGTGGCTGCGTTTGGTGGGCACAGAATGGCTGCATGTGTGGCACGGTGGCTGCGTTTGGTGGGCACAGAGTGGCTGCATGTGATGGCACAGTGGCTGCGTTTGGTGGCACAGTGAGGCTGCAATTAATGTTTTTTTACAGAGAAGGCAAGCTCAAAATGACACAAAAGCATTTTTTAAACTATTTTTTATTAAAAAAATGATGTTCATCTCAGTCTAATAACCCCCCCCCCCCCCAATACAGTAATTTCATTATTTTCTTACTTTTTACACAGTAGTGTTGTCACTGTGTTCTTCAGACCAGATCAGATCAGCACTAGAAACTGTAGGCAGGCGCAGCACTGCTGCAGGCTCCTCAGGACTTGTTCTTCCTTCAGAACGCGCCGACACAGCTCCCTGCGCGAGTCCTCCCTCTCTCACTTCGCCTCCGGCGTGAGCGGCGTGACGTCACACGGCGCATGCCGGTGGAATCAACCAAATGCATCCTCCATGGGGGGGGGGGGGAGGAAACCCACAGGAGGAAAGGGAGCGCAAGCCAGGAGCGCACTCGTCGGCAGCGCTGTCTATGAAACTCACTCACTGACACAATGAACTGTTGTGGCGGTCGCGGCTGATTGCGCCCCCCTCCAGTACAAAATGGTAGCGCCAGGGGCACTCGCTCCTCCCGCCCCTGCCTTGTACCGGCCCTGGGTATCAGGGATATAGAGAGGCCACAGTGTAGGGGGTATCAGGAATTTAGTGGGGTCACAATACAAGGGGTATCTTATGGTATATGGTTACAGTGCTGGGGGATATCTGGGGTGTAGAGAGGTCAGAGTGCTGGGTAGACATCATTCTAGTAGATATATTATATGCACAGGACAGCTTTGTTACTTTATGGATGTAGTATTTTCCCACTGTTTCTTTGCTGTACAGAATGATTGTTCATGTAGTTAATGCGGAGCTCCATTTAAAAGGGGAAGCTTCGTTTGTCTGCCTCCTACTTACTTGATGTCTGTTTACCTTCACTGTCTCCATTGTAGGGGCCCCAGATCATTACTTTGCCCAGGGGCCCATGATGCTATTAAGATGGCCCTGAAAATGTAGAACTCATGGAAAAGATGACAGCTAGGATTAGGGACAGGTTGGAGGATCATGATCTTGTCTGGGAGAGGTGGCGTGTGGGAGAGGACCCGCCATGAGCCGACGTCAGGTCACCGAGGTACGATACTACCCCCACCCCGCTAGCCTGCCCCCACCCCCTCCCTTCTCTTTCCTCTCATCTCTCTCTCTCCCCCAACCCCTTCCCCTCACTCCGTCCCCCCTTTCCTCTTTCTCTTTCCTCTGATTTATAGCTGTTTTACAAGTTACTGATCGTACAAATAATTATGGAGCCACTATGTAAGCTCATTAAGATGGATTTCTGTACCTCCTCTTCTCTCTTACACCTGAAATGCTGCTATATTTTGTACTGATCTTTTATGGAAAAAAATCAATAAAAAACTGTTATTTGAAAAAAAAAAAGATGGCCCTGAAACCTACACAGCTGAGGCTGTCAATCCCCTGCTGTATACTGGAGAGGGGGGGGGGAGGGGGGATTGGCAGGACCATCTCCTGGGATTGTTTGGTGTTGGCATAGACCAGGGGTCTCCAAGGTTTCTAAACAAAAGGCCAATTTACTGTCCTTCAAACTTTACCAGGCCAGACTGCGGCCAGTGGGAGTAGAAACTGCTTCAGTATCAGTGGGGGTAGAAAAATACATGTGGTCCATATGAGAAGAAATAGTGCCTCATCATTGGCATTAGTGGAAGGCATCGTTGGTGTCATTGGGAGGAATAGTGCCCAATTATTATGTCACTGGAGGGAGTTATGCCCCACTGTTGGTGCCAATTTAAAAGAATGGTGACCCATCATTGATTTCAGTGGAAGGAATAGTGCACCATTGTTGGTGTCTGTGAAAGGAATACTGCCCCATCATTATATCAGTGAATAGGTCATGCCAAAAACTGAAGGAAAAACTTTTATTTTAGTTTTGGATAGAGTGGAACGTCAGTTTAAGGCTGGGTTCACACCGCAACACGGAGCAGCTCACAGCAGGGGTCCAGTGCGAGTCCATTCACAGTTCCAGGTCTGATTTCAGGCCATGTTTGGCTGAATTCGGACCTGAAACGGACCAAAGGTTGGACAGGACTCCTGTGCAATTCGCAGCAGAGCTGTTCCAGAGATGTGTGAACCGTCTCCATAGAGATGCGGTTACAATCTCCTGACATGCCATTTGGATGCAGGGAAACCGCAATAGTGTATACCCAGCCTTAATTTCTGTCTGTGGCCTTCATATGGAGTTTCACCCTCTCTATCTGTATTGTTAACAGTGGCGGCCTGTTCATTAATGGCGCACAGCGCCGCCCCCTATCCATTACCGCCTCCCCTTATCCATGCGTCCGGCTCCTTGAAGGATACTGGACGCATGAATTACAATGGCGTTTTTTTTAAGGACCCAGAGGCTCTAATAGGCTTCAAAATAGGGTGGGCTCAAGGCGCAGAGAATTCGAACGGAGCCCACCCAGATGTGTTACAACAGCGAATGAATATTCCTTATTGTAACACTGATCCTCCTCCCGGCCAATCAGGAAGCGGGTTTTGAGACCCGTCACTTAGTTGGCTGAAAGGACAGGCGATCCTATCGGACGACTAGGAGGAGCCACACTCTGGAAGCCACCGATGGAGCCGCTACCTGTCACCCGCTACCCACTCCCAGCCTAGATGGGGTAAGTGCCAGACTGACTAGCAGACAGCGGGGGGAGGTTCCCACCGGCTGCTCGAGTGTGGTTGTTTGTCATTCCCCCCCAAAAAAAACATGATTAAAAGCAAAAGTAAAAAGAATCACACATTTTGGGTTGTCCCAGAACAGGAATAGGGGAGGAAACCTTCCAACACTAGTACCGTTGACCCTGGGGACAAAAAGGAATTCCGTCACTGGAGGGATTTCCACTCTGTTTTGGTTATACTGTATAACAGGAAGTAAAGGGAAATCTCCCCAGGGACACAAAAAACTTGACAGGGGATATAATCCTCCCCTAAATTTTGCCTTTAGTTCTACTTTAGGCATACACACAAAAATAAATGAGGCAGAAATGTAACTTCTGTCTTATCAGATGGCTCCCTTCGTGGTCTGACCATCAGGCAGCTTTTTTTGCGATGCATCTCTAGATAACCCACGGTGCTCTGGAATCCTTTGTCGTGTATTTAATATTTGCAATAATAAAAACAATGAGTAATAATAAAAAAAAGGAAAATAACTCTGGCGCAAAATTTCTATAGTTTTCAAAACACTTGCAATGCATAATGGGTTTAAAATGAATGAATTACCTTACCGCAGAACACATTAACGCATGTGCGGTATCGCATCAGAATCCTGCAAAATTGTCTGAATGGGCCCTTTAACGTCGCCACAAATTTCCCGACAGAAGTATTGGAAGACCATAAAAAGTCAATTTCATATACAACAGTGTTTCCTGTCAGAAAGATTTTATTGTCTTTTCTAGTGAAAACAGTAAAAAGAAAATGACCAGTGTCTGGTAATTAGAGAAGGGATAATGTAACAGTATACTTAACCACTTCAGCTCTCATACATGTATACCCCTTATGGACCAAAGCATGTAATACATACATGTTTTTCTTTTTTTTTTGGGGGGGGGGTAGGGGGAAATTTTTTTTAACAGTTTTATTTGGCATCTATAGACAAAAAGATGTAAAATAATGAAAAAAAATCCAGTTTTGACCTGCGTTGGTTTAAAAAAGTAGGTCTATTGTAAATTAAAATTAAATTAAGATTTTTTTTCTGATAAAAGCATGTCAAAATTATTTGCAAAAGAAAACATTCATGTTTTTGTTATATGGCACCACAATGAAGTAACAAAACAAATAAAAATAAAAAATATTATTTGGTAAAAGAAATAAAAGTTTGAAAATATTAGCTAAGAGGAGAAGGGGAAAACGGTTTTGGTAAATAGGAATACAATTCATAAAAAGAAACACATAATAACATGTAAGGTTTCTTTAGCTGATATGCAGATTAAAAGGTGAAACCTGTGATCTACATGAGAATAAAAAAGTAAACACATTGAAAAAAAAAAATGATTTATGCATTTTCTCAATGATACTTGTACAGGCAGTGCAGAATTATTAGGCAAGTTGTATTTTTGAGGATTAATTTTATTATTGAACAACAACCATGTTCTCAATGAACCCAAAAAACTCATTAATATCAAAGCTGAATATTTTTGGAAGTAGTTTTTAGTTTGTTTTTAGTTTTAGCTATTTTAGGGGGATATCTGTGTGTGCAGGTGACTATTACTGTGCATAATTATTAGGCAACTTAACAAAAAACAAATATATACCCATTTCAATTATTTATTTTTACCAGTGAAACCAATATAACATCTCAACATTCACAAATATACATTTCTGACATTCAAAAACAAAACAAAAACAAATCAGTGACCAATATAGCCACCTTTCTTTGCAAGGACCCTCATGCAGCCTGCCATCCATGGATTCTGTCAGTGTTTTGATCTGTTCACCATCAACATTGCGTGCAGCAGCAACCGCAGCCTCCCAGACAATGTTCAGAGAGGTGTACTGTTTTCCCTCCTTGTAAATCTCACATTTGATGATGGACCACAGGTTCTCAATGGGGTTCAGATCAGGTGAACAAGGAGGCCATGTCATTAGTTTTTCTTCTTTTATACCCTTTCTTGCCAGCCACGCTGTGGAGTATTTGGACGCATGTGATGGAGCATTGTCCTGCATGAAAATCATGTTTTTCTTGAAGCATGCAGACTTCTTCCTGTACCACTGCTTGAAGAAGGTGTCTTCCAGAAACTGGCCGTAGGACTGGGAGTTGAGCTTGACTCCATCCTCAACCCGAAAAGGCCCCACAAGCTCATCTTTGATGATACCAGCCCAAACCAGTACTCCACCTCCACCTTGCTGGCGTCCGAGTCGGACTGGAGCTCTCTGCCCTTTACCAATCCAGCCACGGGCCCATCCATCCGGCCCATCAAGACTCACTCTCATTTCATCAGTCCATAAAACCTTAGAAAAATCAGTCTTGAGATATTTCTTGGCCCAGTCTTGACGTTTCAGCTTGTGTGTCTTGTTCAGTGGTGGTCGTCTTTCAGCCTTTCTTACCTTGGCCATGTCTCTGAGTATTGCACACCTTGTGCTTTTGGGCACTCCAGTGATGTTGCAGCTCTGAAATATGGCCAAACTGGTGGCAAGTGGCATCTTGGCAGCTGCACGCTTGACTTTTCTCAGTTCATGGGCAGTTATTTGGCACCTTGGTTTTTCCACACGCTTCTTGCGACCCTGTTGACTATTTTGAATGAAACGCTTGATTGTTCGATGATCACGCTTCAGAAGCTTTGCAATTTTAAGAGTGCTGCATCCCTCTGCAAGATATCTCACTATTTTTGACTTTTCTGAGCCTGTCAAGTCCTTCTTTTGACCCATTTTGCCAAAGGAAAGGAAGTTGCCCAATAATTATACACACCTGATATAGGGTGTTGATGACATTAGACCACACCCCTTCTCATTACAGAGATGCACATCACCTAATATGCTTAATTGGTAGTAGGCTTTCGAGCCTATACAGCTTGGAGTAAGACAACATGCATAAAGAGGATGATGTGGTCAAAATACTAATTTGCCTAATAATTCTGCACTCCCTGTATAATATGTGTAAATAAAATGTTATATAAGATCTGCAGCATTTGCTGTGTACTACAATCAGGGCCGGGACAAGGGGTGGGCAGAAGGGACAGCTGGGGCCTGGGCACTGTGAGGTGGGGGCGGCATAAAGAGATTGGAGGGGAGGGTTTTTGTGTTGGGAGGGGGAATTTGGGGGGGGGGGGGGTTGGGCAAGGGGTATTGTTCTAGGAGGGAAATTTGAGGGCATAGGTGTGCGCACAGGGTGTGCTGGATGTGCCTGGGCACACCCTAATCACCCCATGTGCATTAGCATTATCCAGGAGTGGCACCAGTGTAAATTCTCCCAATATATTGAAGGCTAGATTCAACTAGAGCAGTGGTTCTCAACCTGAGGGTCGGGACCCCCTCGGGGGGCGAATGACTATTTGCCAGGGCTGTCCCTGGACCCCGCAGCCGCCCACTCAGCCTCTTCCCAGCCACAGAATACATGGAAGGTAGTGGAAAAGAGGGGGAGGAACAAAAAAAGGGAGAGAAAGCATAAGAGAAAGAACAAGAAACACGGCTAGAGAGAGGGACCATAATGGGTTTTAATACTGTACGAGTGGAAAGGACTCAGGGAGCGGTAATGTCTGCGGGTTAGGGGCACAAATTGCTTGTCTTGCCTTGGATGCTGACAACCCACGCTAGGAAAATAATTTTACTGTAAGGGGTCCCCACATCTTGGGAAATTTTATCAAGGGGTCATGGCAGTAGGAAGGTTGAAAACCACTGAACAAGAGGAACACACTACACTCGTATTTAGAGTGTAGCATAATATGCTCCCAATCCACTGTCTCCCACCATCAGAGCCTCCTCCATGTGGCAGCAGGTGGCATTCATGTGTGTTTGATTTTTAGGCGCACACCCTAATGCAATAGGCTGTGCACACCTATGTTTGGGGGGTGTTTAGAGTGTTGATTTAGGGAGATTTGTGCTAGGAGGGGGGAATTGTGGGGAATTCGTGCTGGGAGGAGGGCATTTCAAGTTGAGGGGGGGGGATAAGATGTGTACTAGGAGGGGAGATTTTCGGGGTAGAGGACGTCTGCTAGGACGCGTGAACTATGTTTTTATTTTGGGGGGGGCATTTAACTACTTGCTGACCAGCCGCTGTCATTATGCTGCGGCAGGTCGGCACGTTCCTGCAAATCGCCGTAGCTGTACATCGGCTCCTTTAAAAACCACGGCAGGGGTCACGATGCACGTGACGTGATCGCGGGCACGAGAGCCAGAACGTGTGTGTAAACAAACAAATCCCCATTCTGTTAAGAGAGGAGAGACAGATCATGTGTTCTTACTAAGTAGGAACAGTGATCTGGCTCTTCCTATAGTAAGTCACATCCCCTCACAGTTAGGAACACCTAGCAGGGAACACAGTTAATGCCTTGATCACCCCTAGTGTTAACCCCTTTCTTACCAGTGAATTTTTTTTTACAGTAAACAGTGCATTTTTATAGCTCTGTTCGCTGTATAAATGTCAATTGTCCCAAAAATTTGTCAACAGTACACCCCTCCCAACAATGATTGACACCCTGCATAAGACCCACCCCCAGCAACAATAGATCCCCGCTGAGCAACAGAAGACGTCCTCAAAACCAACAGACCCCCCCTGGAAAAATAGATCCCCTTTAGCAACAATATATTCCCCAGCAGCCAGTATCAATAGACCTTCCAGCAGTCAGCAACAAAAAACCCTCCCTCCACAGTAGATCTTTCCCAGCAATGATTAGCTCCCCCAGCAATATAAGACCCACCCCAGCAAACAATAGACCCCCATAAGCAACAGAAGTCTCCCACAGCAACAATAGATCCCCTTCCTCTGCAAAAATAGATCTACCAGCAGCCAGCATCAATAGACCCTATAGCACACCCCAGCACCCCTTCCCGTTACATACATTCAGTTCTGAAGGTGCCGAAACTGCGTTCCCCCCGCGTTCCTGCTGAAAAAAGCCCTGCCTTTTAGTAATCCCAGATGGGTCCCAAAAGGGTGACCAGGCTCCTTGTTCCACCATTACTAGGTGCCTTAAGCAGACTATCATCCAAGCCTATGGTCTTTTTTTTTTACTAAATAGCTTCCTTTACCTTACTGCAGTACTGGTTTCATATCCTTATTGTTCGTTTTTGCTTTGAAGTTGCTGTAATCCTGCTCTGTTCTCCACACATCCTGCTTGTCTGTTTCCTTATAACCACAGTGCTGGGAGCTTTCTCACGGTGGTCTAAGCTGTCATTACTGTGTGTCTAAAACTTCTCAGATTCATTTTAAAAACAAAACACTGCCCTGTATTTGTTTGTTTTTGTTCTGTGTTTCTATTTCTACTTCACAGAAACATGAAGCCAGTTCAAAAGTGAAACTAACCTGCAGGCACATTATATGATTGATTTTTATCGATTTTTAATCATTTTGAAAAGGAATCAGTTAACTTTTATGTCTCTATACCCTGTAAACAGTCATTTCAGCAAAAAAATGTTTTTTCCTTTAGTGACCCTTTAAGATTCCAACCTTTCTGTCAAAGTCCCCTCCACTAGATCTGTAAGTGCTTCATGGGCTTTTCTGCATCAAGCAAATGTTTCCCAGATTTTGCAAGCCAGCCATTCTTCTGTTCGCATGCTCCAAAGTTCTACTTAGTGGCTGTTTCAGCCTCATATGAGGTCCTTCAGGTGGCTCCTGGCTGACCTACAGTTTTTTTATTTGCCAGTGTCCAGTGCTCCTGTAGGCCGCAGTAGAATCTGAAGGTTTATAGATGGGAATGTCTCTCCCTCTTTAACAGAAATTGATTGTTAGATTGAATAAACTGTAAAAACCTTTGTCGAACAGCAGCTGTTTGTAGGCAGGTTTGGTCTATTTTCTCTACTGTAGGTGACACTCGACTGCAGCGGCATTGCAGTTGGAGGGGAAGTCAAGAAGAACTTGGTTCCTCTATGATTTCCGGGGTCACTTGGGGAAGCTATCTGATTGGATGTTGCTGCCAGCCCTTTTGGGTCAGGCAGAGTCTATTTAAGTTCCTCGCTCACAGGCTTGGTGTGCATTCCATGTGTGGGTAGTGAAGGGACATTGATTAGCGCCAGGCAGAGTTTTCAGATGAGTAAGGAAAGGATAGGGGCATGCCATCCTTCCTGGAAACCTCTCACATTTTGTCATGGACAAGCCAGGCCGCTTTTGGCATACCTGAGGCCTGCATTGCTACACATCACTGTGCATTTTGTGAGTGTTCTCAGTTCGGTGCCATCCCGCCAAGCTTATTGTGGACTTTGATAAAAATGATTTGCAGGACACAGATACCCAAATCTAGACACCACATCCCATGTAGATGTACATTAGAGAAAATTGGAGATGGGGTTAACAAAACCCTGGGACTTTAAACGGTGTCAGTAAATCAATAATACAGAAATAGTAAAAACATAGAATTTTTATTTTACAATATAGAGCAACAAAATGGAATAGACATATTAACCATCCAATAGAAGTAGATCAAGCTCAACCAAGAGCTAAAGGCCTGTAACGAAATCGCTCAACATGTTTCGCTCTCGATGAGCTTCTTCAGGAGATTTACAGGTGATGCTGAAAGTCACAAAAAATGTGTGCAAAGGATGGAACAACAAATTAGTAAATTCGCATGGGTAGGTGATTATACACAAAATAACACAACACCGTTTCATAAAGATTGAAGTGCAAAAATAGGCATAACTCACCATAAATGGCCAGTCCAGATCCATATATAAAAAAGAAAAAATTACAAGATGAACAAAAAAAAATATTTTTTGTTTTTAAATTGACAAAAAATGACTCGCATATCGGCGTTAGCCAAATCAGGAACCACAGATCACACCACCTCCATGTTCAACCAATAGGTCACAGTAGGAAAGAGCGTAGTCTGAAAAGGAATTCCTATATAGGAGCATAAAAATAAATAATGAAAAGACTATGGAGTCAACATTCATATTTAAATGAGTGTAATTGATATAAATAGAGGACACATAACTGGTTCAGTGATTGATAAATAGAATCAATCAGATTTTCCATGGGTTCAACTAGAGTACTTGTACTCGTGCAAATGCTCCCGATGCCCTGTCCGATACTTTTTTTTTTGACGAGAGAGCGGTGGGCGGAGAGGGGGCGGAGATCGGGGCGGAGAGTGGGCGGACAGCGGGCGGAGAGGTGGCGGGGCGAGGGCGGGGAGAGGGCGGAGAGTGGACGGAGAGCGGGGCGGGGGGCGGAGAGCAGAGCAGGCGGGTAAGAAAAAATATAATAGTGACACGTTTGCACGCAGACTTGAATTCCTTCCTCACTTGTCACTGCATTACAATCCGATAGTTGCTTGCTACTTGCTTGTCTTTCTGCTGGTCGTTTTCTCAAGCTGAGAATTGCCCAGAGGAAGGGAAGAGCTGGGGGGGGGGGCTGCTTTTTTCTTATGAATAAGAAAAACTAGCTCCTTAATAGTGTAAAATGCAGTAAGTTAATGTGAAAGCAGCAGTGATTAATTTAATTTCCAACTAGCATATAATAAAATAGTGACCCCAATTAATGTTTTTGCCATCTGTAAAGGAACATTCTTCTCACTGATCACCGCACCAATGTAAGGGGCATTCTTCTCACTGACCACCGCACCAATGTAGGGAAAGACGATCAATGATGTCACATGTCCAGCCCCGCCCCCCTACAGTTAGAAACACATATAAGGTCACACTTAACCCCTACAGTGCCCCCTAGTGGTTAACTCCTAAACTGCAATTGTCATTTTCACAGTAATCAATGTAATTTTTTTGCACTTTTTGCTGTGAAAATGACAATGGTCCCAAAAATGTGTCAAAATTGTGTCCGCCATAATGTCGTAGTCACGAAAAAAAATCGCTGATCGCCGCCATTAGTAATAATAAAAAAAATATTAATAAAAATGCAATAAAACTATCCCCTATTTTGTAAACGCTATAAATTTTGCGCAAACCAATCGATAAACGCTTATTGCGATTTTTTTTTTTACCAAAAATAGGTAGAAGAATACGTATCGGCCTAAACTGAGGAAAAAACTTTTTTTTATATATATTTTTGGGGATATTTATTATAGCAAAATGTAAAAAATATTGATTTTTTTTCAAAATTGTCGCTCTATTTTTGTTTATAGCGCAAAAAATAAAAACCGCAGAGGTGATCAAATACCACTAAAAGAAAGCTCTATTCGTGGGAAAAAAAATGATAAAAATATAATTTGGGTATAGTGTTGTATGACCGCGCAATTGTCATTCAAAATGCGTCAGCCCTGAAAGCTGAAAATTGGTCTGGGCTGGAAGGGGGTTTAAGTGCCCAGTAATGAAGTGGTTAAAGATTACAGGCCAGATTCAGTAAGAAGTTACGCTGCTTATCTCGAAATAAGCCGCGTAACTTCTTAGGTGCACCGGCGTATCTTTTTTCTGTATTTAGAAAGCAAGATACGCCGGGATTGAGCTAAGATACGAGCGGCGAAATTTCATTATGCCGTTATATCTTAACTGCATTTTTAAGATGGCCGCTAGGGGCGTTTCCGCTGATTTACGCCTTGAATATGTAAATCAGCGTCATACGCCTATTAACGAACGTACGCCTGGCCGACGCAGTGAATTTACGCCGTTTAAATAAACCACCAAAAAGATGGCGCATCCTATGTTAAAGGGTCACTAAAGTCAGGGATTTTTTTAAAAAAAATAACAAACATGTGATACTTACCTCCACTGTGCAGTTCGTTTTGCACAGAGTGGCCCGGAAAGCTGTCTTCTGGGGTCCCTCGGCGGCTGTCTGGGCTCCTCCTCGCAAAAGCTTTCCTTCTTCATGCGAGGGCGCTCGCATGGAGGAAAGCTTTTGCGAGCGCGCTCCCGTGATACAGCGGCGGCCATAGCCGCCGACTGTATCACTCGGCTCCGCCCCCCAGCGCGCCGCGTCATCCGCCCTGATTGACAGCAGCGCTAGCCAATGGCTGCGCTGCTATCAATCCGCCCAGCCTAGCCAATCAACGGCCAGGCTGGGAACCGAAGAGGACGACGTGGACGCGCCCGGGAGATTCGAACGGTCAGGTAAGTACAACGGGGGCTCGGGGGGGGGGCGGTGCTGCTAGATGTTTTTTTACCTTCATGCATAGGATGCATGAAGGTAAAAAAACTTGTACCTTTACAACCCCTTTAAGTATGGACGTCGGGACCGCGTTGAATTTTTTAGATTTCACGTCGTTTGCGTAACTCGTCTGTGAATGGGGATTTACGCCAATTACGTTCACGTCGAAAACAGTGCGTCGTATCGCCATAATTTGGAGCATACGCACTAGGATACGTCCACGGTCGGCGCATCCGCAGTTAAAAAAAAAAAAAAAAAGTGGGGTTACAATACATTACCATAAAACACACCCACCTCATTTACATTTGAATTACCCGGCTTACGCTGGCCAATTTAAGCTATGCCTCTGTAACTTAGCTTGGTGAATACAGCATTTGCCTCGCTAATTTACGGCGGCGTAGCGTATCAGAGCTACGTTACGCCTGCGTAATTTTAAACCGGGCTACCTGAATCTGGCCCTACGCCTTTTTCTACTATACTTTTGTACATGCTCTGTTAATGGAATTTTGTTGATAATTATAAAATTCAATAAAATATTTGAAACAGGGATACAGTATATGTGTGTGTGTGTGTGTGTGTGTGCGAACCTAGGCATGCATGTGCTTTGTTCCTGCTGTGTGTAACTGTATAGATCTTGCGCTGGGTGATGGCTCATGAAGGGTTACCCTGGTAGAATGGGTAGCAGGAGCTATTTATACCAGGCTGTGTCTGTTACAGCCGGCAGGCTCCTCGCACACCCCTCTGTGTGTACACAAGTGTGTGCGAACGCAGCTCTGTTCGGCAGCCAGGGTCACAGCCGCCACATGCAGCCCGTCCTGCGTGAGTAATTCACAAGATGCTGGATGAAGGACCCTCAAGGTTCCTCCGGAGGGATGCTTCACACACAGGCAACCTGAAGAATCCTCAGCTCTTGTCAAAAAGCTGCAGAGCATCACTCCAATTCTAGAGATCGCTTGCCCCGACCACGTCAACCTCCCCTGTAACCTTGCTCCACTAACATTGTTTCCCTGGTCAAATTTCAGAAAACAGCTGCACTGCTCCTTTAAAACCTGCAGAGCATTGTTCTTCAACCCCCTACAGAGCGTTGCACTTTCTCCGGCGCAGCTCTAGTTCCATCGGTCAGACCGATGCTGCTCTTTAAGAAACCCAATGACAGCTGGCTGGTTTCTTTAACACCGGCAGAGCATTGTTTCGCAAAGTCCTTTTAACCAGCCTACAGAGTATTGCACTCTCCGATCCCGCAGAGTATTGCTCAGTACTTGTTCCATTGTAAAGATCGCTGCTCATTAAGAAGACATTTACGGCTGCTCTGCTTCTTTCCCACAAACTCCCCTTTGCCCTCCCTATACTGGGGTCACATCTTATCACTATTAAAGTCTATGAAGAAGATTTTCCCCTCTATCTCTCCAACAATGTTACACTGAGAACTGGACTTTGCATGGAAAGAGATCCTCTTTTCGACTCGAAATTTCCTCTTATTGGACACCAAAAAAAAAGCAGCATCTTCATGAAACGTACCCATCGGGCTCATGGAGTCATTCTGTTTCATCTGCTTCCACCGCAAAGCTTTACAGCAGCTTCCAAGCACAAGGTGAGAAAAAGGTCCTTCAGGCATTGTGTTGGCGTCTTTATATCTGTTGTAGTTAAGGAATTGCGAAAAAATTGCATGCAGTTAATTAATGCAAAAATAGCATAAAGCGTATCTAAAAGCAAGAACAACAATTGATAGTATTGCCGCTTATTATATTGTCGTATATACTCGAGTATAAGCCGAGCTTTTCAGCACATTTTGCTGAAAATGACCCCCCCCCCCCTCGGATTATACTTGAGTCACCTTTTTGCGTCTGATCTCCCGGACTTTGGGGACCCGGTACCGGCCTACATTCTTCATCTACAAGTGGGCAAAGTTTGTTGTCCGGGGGACCAATGGCTGGGGAGCACCGATTTTTCAAAGCCGGGCACCCCTTCTATAGACTCCCATGTTAAATGGTCATTTCTCAGGTGATTAGGGGACCCGGTACCGGGCGGTCATAGGTCCCCTGGACCGGGATCTGGCACACATGTAGCCCCATGTCTCCTCTATAAGTGTGCAAAGTTTGTTGTCCGGGGGTCCTACGGCTGGGGAGCACCGATTTTTCAAAGCTGGGAACCCTTCCATAGACTCCCATGTTAAATGTCAGTCTAGTCATGGACACGGTGAGGCACAGTGAGGCATGGACACAGTGAGGCATGTGCACAGTGAGGCATGGGCACAGTGAGGCACAGTGAGGCATGGACACAGTGAGGCACAGTGAGGCATGGACACAGTGAGGCATGGGCACAGTGAGGCATGGGCACAGTGAGGCACAGTGAGGCATGGGCACAGTGAGGCACAGTGAGGCATGGACACAGTGAGGCATGGGCACAGTGAGGCATGGACACAGTGAGGCATGGGCACAGTGAGGCATGGGCACAGTGAGGCATGGACACAGTGAGGCACAGTGAGGCATGGACACAGTGAGGCACAGTGAGGCATGGACACAGTGAGACATGGGCACAGTGAGACATGGGCACAGTGAGGCACAGTGAGGCATGGGCACAGTGAGGCACAGTGAGGCATGGACACAGTGAGGCATGGGCACAGTGAGGCATGGACACAGTGAGGCATGGGCACAGTGAGGCATGGACACAGTGAGGCATGGACACAGTGAGGCATGGGCACGGTGAGGCATGGGCATAGAGAGGAATGGGCACAGTGTGGCATGAGCATAGAGAGGCATGGGCATAGAGAGGCATGCAGATGGACACCCCAGGCTTATACTCGAGTCAATACGGTTTTCCCATTTTTTTGTGGTAAAATTAGGTGCCTCGGCTTATACGCGAGTATATCCGGTATATCATAGCTGGTCCTTAGATGTGATGGCTGCATTTGTTTTCTTTTTTTTACACTGTTTTTCCATTATTTTAAACCTGGTTATTCTGCCATTAAAGCAGTAATAAATCAAAAAACAATTATTCACTATATTGCAGCTTACCAATTCTTAGATATGATGGCTGCAATTGTTGTTGTTGTTTTAAGCTTTCTTTCTATTATTTTCACCTGGTGATAAAGTTTTTTTTTTTTTTTTAAAGAACAAGAAGTTCTACAGATGTGGCAATTAAATGGTTGAGAGAAACCATTTACCACTAACAGGGGAGCTTACAATGATCAACTTATATTTATTTATGTAATACCTTTATCCCAAAAGGAAAGAAAAACTGTTTGCTGTAACTGCTTTTAATTTGCTAGCTGGAGTTCAGCTTCCATCTGTTAGTGTATCTAAATCTGCTAGTTCATCTCAGTGTTAATTTGATTTAGTTTTAGACCCCTTTCACACTGAGGGTATATTGCAGGCGCTATAATGTTAAAAATAGCGCCTACAATCCGCCCTTAAAAAGCTGCTCCATTGTCTCCAGTGTGAATGCCAGAGGACTGCGCTGGCAGGACGGTAAAAAAGGTCCTGCTAGCCGCATCTTTGGAGCAGTGTGTATACTGCTCCTCCACCGCTGCCTATTGAGATCAACGTGACAGCGTGGCTATACCGCAGCGCATTGCGGGCAGTTTTAACCCTTTCTCAGCCGCTAGCAGGGGTTAAATGTGCCCCGCTAGCAGCCGAAATGCCGCCCATAGCGTTGGAGTTAAAAACAGCGCCATTTTTCACTTGGTGTTGTGTCAAGAAATGTATGTCTTGTATGTTACAAAATTTTTCAATAAATAGAAATTTGCAAAAAAAAAAACGCTATCGGCGGCTCAGTGTGAAAGGGGTCTAAGGGCCAGTTCACACCAGACACAGTTCCACTTTTTTTCCACACAAAATGCATGTGACCAGTGTGTGTGTAGAAAATGCCCCATCATTTGTTTTAAAGGGAGAAATAGTGCCCCATTGAGGGTGTCACTAGGGGGAATGGTGCCTCATCATTGGTGTCAATTGGTGGAATAGTGCACCAAGGGCCAGATAGAGGCAAGCAAAAGGCCATACCTAGTTTGTAGACCACTGCCCTAGACTGACAATGCTGCTCTCCAAAGGTGCCCCCTGTGCCCCTTCATGCAGAGTAGGAGCAATCTAATACAGGAGGTGTGTTACTGGCCAGATTGCCAGGTGAAAACAAAGGGAAAAAGCTTAAAAGAAAACAAATGCAGCTGCCATTGAATTGGTAACCTGCAATATATTATACACGTTGGTTTTGGGTTTAATACTGCTTCCACTTACTTCCTGTTGTAGGGTGACAACCATACTGAGCAACGTTGTCACCCTAGGACAGGGAGTGTATTAGAGCTACATAAAACTGTGTTAGGGCTACATAACACCTCCTTCTATTCTTTCTAACAGGGGAGGTGTTTTGTAGTCCACAGAGAAAGCAAAGAAACAGTGCTATCTGATAACATTCCAGAGGCAGAGTGTATGGGAATCTATCAGCTCACATGATTTTTGCACAAACAAATATAATATAATATAACTCTTTTAATAGTATTTTAAAAAGGAGAGCAAACAAGAGAAAATAAATATTAGAAATATCATACACTTGAAATCTGTGGATTCCTTTTTTTATCTTTTTTTTTATCACTTATGACTTTTTTTGATTTTTTTTAGTACATGTATATGTAGACCAAGCTGTCCAGTAAAAGTGACAGTGGTAGGATTTGGGGTGAACTATAACAGTGCCAGGGGTGCTGAAACCAGTCACCTTTCATTCACATGATTTAAATGGTCTTGGCAGCTGCTCAAGGACCTCTGGCATTTTTAAAGTTTGCCTCAACCTCTTTTTGCTGTCACTATTTCTGGACCTGTATGTAAATGTTGATTTTTTTTTTCTTTATAAATGTACATAAAAAAAAAAAAGGAAAGAAAAATAGCAATTGATATGCTGGATACTATCATTATACTGTAACGGTATGTATCAAGGCTTTGTGAGGCCTTAGGCAAAACTTGAAATGGGTGCCCATTAACGCCCATGATGGGAAAAATAATTCAAGGACAAAAGCCTCTTCCCCACAACCCTGGCTGTGGGGGTCTGTGGGCAGGGGGCTTATCGGAATCTGGAAGCCCCCTTTAACAAGGCGGCAACCAGATCCTGCTCTTTAATAACTAAGGGCGGTAGCCACTCATGATGTCACCTGGTGAACCCGCCCCCTTGTGACGACATTGACTGAGGGCATGCTGGGTCATTGACGTCACAAGGGGTGGTGTCACCGATATTCACTGGTTGTTGGGGACGCTGGCGACCCCGCTCATGAGTCAGGGCTCATAACGCTGCCTGAGCACAGCAGTATTAAGGTCCCCTGTCCCTTAAAACTGGGGTGATGCCTTGGGCAAGTTAGGCGGCTGCGAGGCCCCTATAAGTGCAAGGCCTTAGGCGACCACCTAATTAAAAAGCCGCCTCTAGGCCACAGTATATATTTTTTGCAATGATGTTCTTTGAAAGTAGATGTAAACACTCAATAAATTATAATTTGTTTACTAAAGCACCATGGGCTCAATTCATAAAGTTTACACAAGGATATGGATCTTTATTGTATCTACTGTAGGCTTGTATGACTGCCCCATTGTGAAAAGCTTTCTCCTTTTTATAAACTGAGCCTTAAAGTTTTTTTCATAAAATACCCTTTTCACTCTTTGTTGCATCTCAGTGCTGCTAGTCTCCTGCAGCCCTTTGCTGCCACCAGGGGGAGACTGACAACTCATGGGGCCCCCGGGCAATAGGAGATTATGGGGCCCCCAGGCAATAAATTATGGGGTCACACAGTATACACACACATACAGTATACATACACAGTATACACACACAGACACACAATAGACACATGCAGTATACACACACGCAGCATACACACACACATACAGTATACATACACAGACACATACAGTATACATACACAGACACATACAGTATATATACACAGACACATACAGTATATATACACAGTATACACACACATACAGTATACATACACAGACACATACAGTATATATACACAGACACATACAGTATATATACTCAGACACATACAGTATATATACACAGTATACACACACATACAGTATACATACACAGACACATACAGTAAATATACACAGACACATACAGTAAATATACACAGACACATACAGTATACACACACAGACACACAATAGACACATGCAGTATACACACACGCAGCATACACAGACACATACAGTATACATACACAGACACATACAGTATACATACACAGACACATACAGTATACATACACATACAGTATACATACACAGACACATACAGTATATATACACAGACACATACAGTATATATACACAGTATACACACACATACAGTATACATACACAGACACATACAGTAAATATACACAGACACATACAGTATACATACACAGTATACACACACAGACATACAATAGACACACACAGTATACATACACACAGAATACACACACATACAGTATACATACACAGACTTTTTTTTAAACAAAAAACACAGATTTATTACATACTGTCCCTGGTTTTACTGAGGCTGGCAACCCTGATGGGGCCCCCTAGTGGCATGGGGCCAGTGCCCGGGTACCTGAACGCTCAGTCCGCCCCTGGCTGACACTTTCTGTCTACATGAATTCCAGCATGGCTGCATAAACATTCTCAGGACGGGTTTCCTGATGGTAACAACAGAGGACCATACTTACATAATATGCATTGAAATGGCTACTTGACGTATCTACTTGAAGTCCATGTGACAGGGTGACCATATAGAAGCACAATTGGGAAATAGGGACAGAGTGTTGTCACCCTATAATAGAAAGTCTTTGGACAAGGATCTTCTTGGCTGGCTAGGCAGGTTTTATGTTAACTGCTTGCCGACTGCATTAGTTACACGGCGGCAAAGCGACTCTACTGTGCCAGATCGTGTACCTAGTTCATGATCTGGCACTTTCAGGTGGGGGGTGTGCGCTGCTGGCGTCGCAGCTGCGCTGTAATTAGACACATCACAAGCCAATCAGTGGGTACCGACCAATGGATGTCCGCCGGCACCCACTGATCAGTGAGGAGAAACACAGAACAGAGCTCTGCCTTGTTTACATAGTTTTCTGCCAGCAGGGATGTGATGGATTTTTCTTGGAGAATGCCCATGGTCTTTGACCATCTATGACATGTCTGCAGTCTCTGACCTTGTCTTGAAGAATGCCTGTGGTGTTTGACCATCTCTCAAGACATGTTTGCAGTCTCTGACCGTCTCATGGATAAGACCTGTCAGACAAATTTGATAGTGTGTACGAGGCCTTAGAGACGTTCAGATACAGACATGTCTTGAGAGATGGTTGAAGACCACAGGTCTTATCCACGAGACGGTCAGAGACTGCAAACATGTCTTGAGAGATGGTCAAACACCACAGGCATTCTTCAAGACAAGGTCAGAGACTGCAGACATGTCATAGGAGATGGTCAAAGACCATGGGCATTCTCCAAGAGATGGTCAGAGGCTGCAAACATGTCTTGAGAGATGGTTGAAGACCACAGGCATTCTCCAATACATCCCTTAGTAAAAACAGCACACATAGTACACAAAAACACTGGTTAGCCACACATTTAACCCTTTGATCGCCCTAGATGTTTAAAGGGGTTGTAAAGGTACATTCTATGCATTATGGTGAAAAAACATCTCACAATTAGCGCCCTTCCCCCAGCCCCCCATTTACTTACCTTAGCCCTGGAAAGTCCTGCATCGCGAAAGCGCTCGATTATTGCCCGGGCTTCTCGGCTCTTCATTGAATAGATTGGTAGCAGTGCAGTCATTGGCTCGCTCTGCTGTCAATCAAATCCAATGACGCGGCGCGTTAGGGGCGCTCCGTGTGCTACACTCGTGGCTATGGCCACCAACTGTATCGCACAAGAGTGCGCCCGCAAGGTAACCCCCTGGGGAGAGAGCTTCCCAGAGGGGGTTAGCTCTTGCAGGGAGGAGCCGCGAGAACCGACGTGGGACCCCAGAAGTGGACGTTTGGGGCCACTCTGTGCAAAATGAACTGCACAGTGCAGGTAAGTATGACATGTTTTTTTTTTAAAAGCCACAAAGCTTTAGTACCACTTTAATCCCTTCACAACCAGTGTCATTAGTTCAGTGACAGTGATTTTTTTTAGCACTGACCACTGTATTAGTGTCACTGGTTCCCACAAAGTGTCAAGAGTGTCAGTTAGTGTCAGACTGGCCGCCGTAAAATCACAGTTCCATTCTAAGTCGCTGATCGCCGTCATTACTAGTATACGTTTTTTTTTTATTCCATAGTTTCTAGACGCTATAACTTTTGCATAAACCAATCAATATTTATTCATTTATTTAAATGCTTATTGAGAGCGCAGTCTTTACCCAAAAGGCCTTGATGCGCTCATAGAACCAACATATTCGTATACAGAAAAAGATCTCTCATCCTAGTACACAGTAACAATTATAAAAGCACGTAACAAAATTTTAAATAGGCTTATATTTAAAAGTAAATATACGCTTATTGGGATTTTTTACTGAAAATATGTAGCAGAATACATATTCTGAATTTAGATTTTTAAATGTTTTTTTTATTTGATGTGTCTTAAGGAGTTGTAAAGTAAAAAATGTTTTCACCTTAATGCAATCTTTGCATTAAGGTGAAAAAACATCTGATGCTGCCGGCCCCCCCTGAGCCCCCGTTATACTTACCTGACCCACACGGTCCCGAGATCCTCTTCGCCCCTTAGCCTGGCCGCTGATTGGCTGGAGCGGATGGATTGAGAGCAGCGCATCCATTGGCTGGCACTGCTGTCAATCACATCCAGTGGCGCGGCACGCCAAGGGGCGGGGCTGAGTGATACAGTGAGCGGCTATGGCATGGGAGCGCTCCCGCAATTACTCACCACCATGAGAGCTCTCGCATGACTGTGGTCAGTACTTGTGGGGAGGACCGAAGACAGCTGCCGAGGGACCCCAGAAGACGTGGATCGGGGCAACTCTGTGCAAAACGAACTGCACAGTGGAGGTAAGTTTGACATGTTTGTTATTTTAAAGGGAAAGAAAAATCCTTTACTAAACCTTTAAGCACAAATTCTCGGAAAGCTTTATTTGTGGGATACAAAGGACATCAATTTAATTTGGTCTGGTCATGAAGGGGGGTAAATCTTCCGGAGGACAAGTGGTTAACAAATGAGAAAATTCTAAATTACTTTCAAGGTTTCATTAAACATTTTAAAGCTTATATGAGATTTTAGTAAATAACTTCTAACTCTCTGAGAGGTATGGAGGTAGCCATAGGAAGGTCTTTGGCAATCAGTTCTCCAGCTCTTAAAGTATTTATGGATCTTCAACAGCTGGAGGGGCACAGGTCATCCAAAATGAGACAAAAGCATGGCGTTCTCAGGACAAAATGCTTAGTGTAAAGACACTTGTATATCAACCTGCCAAATCTTTGCACAGTGAAGACAGATGGAATGGCCACAAGAATCTTTGCTCCCCACCTTCCCCTTTTGGTAACAAATTTCCTGCATGGTCAATGAGAACATATCTTCTGCAAGGTCATGATTGCCACGTTTGCACACTAGGCAGTGGGCACCACCAACCCTAATCATATTCTTTTCATTTTAATTATCACTCTTTTTAAATCTCAATTCCAAATGTCTATTTTTGGCTTTGTGTCATCGGCTTCTTACATATCTCTGACCCCCAGTGGTGATGAGATCTCCCCAACAGATTTCCTGTTTCCTGAACAGAGACACAAACTAGCAGTAGTAAATCTTTCAACTGGAATATCCGACATATAAAACAAGATACCAGGCGAATTATACCACCAGCACCAACCCAAATATGAAATATCTGCTGCAGGTGGAGCTAACTATTCATTTAATTTGTATTTCAATAGTGATTGATCATGGGTTTACTGAAAAAAATGGCAACTTTTTGGTGGGTGGAGTGGGAAAGAGTATAATCATAGGCGTGCGCACAGGGTGTGCCATGTGTGCCTAGGCACATCCTAATCACCCTATACAGCACGGATTCCCCATTACTGCCCCGGCTTTCCCTCCTTCCCTTTGCAGCACTAACGGCTTCCCTCCTCTCCTCTCCTGACGGATGTTTGTTGCTGCAGGGATGTTTTAGTATGAGTTGGGAAAGGGGCTGGTAAATACAGTGGGGATTGAAAGTTTGGGCACCCCAGGTAAAAATTTGTATTAATGTGCATAACAAATCCAAGGAAAGATGGAAAAATCTCCAAAAGGCATCAAATTACAGATTAGACATTCTTATAATATGTCAAAAAAAGTTAGATTTTATTTCCATCATTTACACTTTCAAAATTACAAAAAACAAAAAAATGGCGTCTGCAAAAGTTTGGGCACCCTGCAGAGTTAATATCTTGTACTGCCCCCTTTGGCAAGTATCACAGCTTGTAAACGCTTTTTGTAGCCAGCCAAGAGTCTTTCAATTCTTGTTTGAGGTATCTTTGCCCATTCTTCCCTACAAAAGTCTTCCAGTTCTTTGAGATTTCTGGGCTGTCTGTCACGCACTGCTCTTTTAAGGTCTACCCATAGATTTTCAGTTGTTGATGTTGAGGTCAGGAGATTGTGAAGGCCATGGCAAAACCTTCAGTTTACGTCTCTTGATGTAATCCCCCGTGGATTTTGAGGTGTGTTTAGGATCATTATCCATTTGTAGAAGCCATCCTCTCTTTAACTTCAGCTTTTTCACAGATGGCATCAAGTTACCATCCAAAATTTGCTGAAATGTTATTGAATCCATTTTTCCTACTACTCGTGAAATGTTCCCTGTGCCACTGGCTGCAATACAACCCCCAAAGCATGATTGATCCACCCCCATGCTTAACAGTTGGACAGAGGTTCTTTTCATTAAATTCTGTGCCCTTTCTTCTCCAAACGTACCTTTGCTCATTCCGGCTAAAAAGTTCTATTTTAACCTCATCAGTCCACAGAACTTGTTTCCAAAATGCATCAGGATTGTCTATATGTTCATTTGCAAAGTTCAAACACTGATTTTTGTGGTGAGGACATAGAAGAGGTTTTCTTCTGATGACTCTTCCATTCAAGACCATATTTGTACAAGTATCTATTTATAGTGGAATAGTGTACCACAACTCCAGTGTGTGCCAGATCTTTCTGGAGGGATCGTGCAGTCAAACGTGGGTTTTGAATTGCTTTTCTCACAATCCTGTGAGCTGTTCTGCCTGATATTTTTCTTAGTCTTCCAGATCTTGCTTTAACTTCCACTGTTCCTGATGACTGCTATTTCTTAATTACATTCCGAATAGAGGATATTGACATCTGAAAACGCTTTGCTATCTTCTTATAGCCTTCTCCAGTTTTGTGAGCTTCAACTATTTTCAGTTTCAGTTTTCTAGACAACTGCTTAGAAGAACCCACGGTGCTGATTGTTGGGGCAAGGTCAGATGAGTCTGGGCATTTAAAACCTTTGAGATTGACATCACCTGGTCTTCCCAGACGATGATTGAGAACAATCCATGACACTGCCAATGTAAGACCCATTCCTCCCACTGACCACCAATGTAAAAAACATTCCTTCCACTGACCACAAATGTAGGAAGCATTCTTCCCACTGACCACCAGAGTAAGAAGCATTCCTTCCACTGACCAGTGACCACTAATGTAAAAAGCATTCTTCCCACTGACCACAAATGTAAAGAGCATTTTTCTATTGACCGCCACACTAATTTACCACAAGCTATTGATATAGTAATTTTTGGCAGGGGTTCCCTAGGACCAAAATTGTATTCAAATGGTTTCTCCCTGTTAAAAAAAGTTAAGAAATGCTCGATTAGCAGATAGTGAACTCTCTTGATATAGGTGGCCTTTAGTCCAGTTTCCCTGACATCACCGAAGGCCGCACATACTATTCTGTGAATGCAATGCTACAGAAAGCTGTCAGAGACTGCAGACACGTCATAGGTAATGGTCAAAGACCAAGGGCATTCTCCAAGAGACGGTCAGAGACAGCAGACATGTCTTGAGAGATGGCCAAAGACCACAGGCATTCTCCACGAGAAGGTCAGAGACTGCAGACATGTCATAGGAGATGGTCAATGACCATGGGCATGCTCTAAGAGACGTTCAGATACAGACATGTCTTGAGAGATGGTTGAAGACCACAGGTCTTATCCACGAGAAGGTCAGAGACTGCAAACATGTCTTGAGAGATGGTCAAACACCACAGGCATTCTTCAAGACAAGGTCAGAGACTGCAGACATGTCATAGGAGATGGTCAAAGACCATGGGCATTCTCCAAGAGATGGTCAGAGGCTGCAAACATGTCTTGAGAGATGGTTGAAGACCACAGGCATTCTCCAATAGAAGGTCAGAGACTGCAGACATGTCATAGGAGATGGTCAAAGACCACAGACATTCTCCAAGAGACTGCAGACATGTCTTGAGAGATGACGTATGACCACAGACATTCTCCACAAAAAGGTCAGAGACTGCAAGCATGTCTTGAGAGATGGACAACAGACATTTTCCAAGAGAAGGTCAGAGGCTGAAGACATGTCATTGGAGATGGTCAAAGACCACATGCATTCTCCAAGAGAAGGTTAGAGACTGCAGACCAGTCTTGAGAGATGGTCAAACACCACAGGCATTCTTCAAGAGAAGGTCAGAGACTGCAGACATGTCATAGGAGATGGTCAAAGACCATGGGCATTCTCCAAGAGATGGTCAGAGGCTGCAAACATGTCTTGAGAGATGGTTGAAGACCACAGGCACTCTCCAAGAGATGGTTAGAGACTTCAGATATGTTGTACAAGATGGTCACAGACTTTGAACAAATTACATGAGACTGCTAAAGATCACTGTCCTAGTGACAACCTGTTAGGGTGAGCCAGGTTGTCACCAAGAGAGGAAATACATTAAAGTGGATGTAAACCCCAATTTTTTTTATTTTTTTATGTCACAATGTAGAGTATAAGATTTCCTATCATCTGTGCCCAGTCTTGCCACACAGAGTTAATCCAGCTCTGATCAATTCTCTTTTATTGTTCAGTGAAAATTAACAGACTTCCAGATAAAAACCTGTCTAAATAAAACGTCAGTTTCTCTGTTCTTGCTTTGAGTGACAGGTTATTTACATATCTAGCTTGGACATGTTTATCATATGTTATGTTTATCATAATATGAGGTGATCCATAGTTCATTGTATATTACTGGGATGTGTTATGTGGGGGAGGGGTGGATTTGTCACTTTTTATACTTTGGATCACCTCATATTATGATAAACATAACATAACATAGCATGAAGTGTAATGGCAAAGTCTCAACAATCGAGCCACTGGAAAGGCTAATAAAGAGCCTCATTTACAGGGTGTACTTTATGTAAGATTTAAGCGTAAAAACCTTCCAGATTTAGTCTCTCTCCTTGAATGTCAGCGCAACCCGTGTTTCCTTACTCCGTCTTTGTCTTTTTTTTTAGACTCCTAGCTTCCGACTCATCATAGCCTCCTAAAAATATCTTCTGCAATCGCTCCCTATCTCTCACATCAAACATTAAACTCATCTTCACATGCTCTGGGCTCCACAGACCATATACATACAGACATAGGCTTGGGATCTATTACCGGGGAATAACTCATTATCCACAAAGTTTGGACTTAAAGGGGTCGTAAAGGAATTTTTTTTCTCCCTAAATAGCTTCCTTTACCTTAGTGCAGTCCTCCTTCACTTACCTCATCCTTCCATTTTGCTTTTAAATATCCTTATTTCTTCTGATAAATCCTCACTTCCTGTTCTTCTGTCTGTAACTACACACAGTAATGCAAAGCTTTCTCCCTGGTGTGGAGAAAGCCTCTTGAGGGGGAGGGGGCGAGCAGGAAGGTCAGGACGCCCACTAACACACAGCTCCTTTCTCCATCTGCAAAGTAGAGAGTGTCCTGACTCTCCTGCTCGCCCCCTCCCCTCTCAAGAGGCTTTCTCCACACCAGGGAGAAAGCCTCGCATTACGGTGTGGCGTTACAGACAGAAGAACAGGAAGTGAGGATTTCTCAGAAGACATAAGGACATTTAAAAGCAAAATGGAAGGATGAGGTAAGTGAAGGAGGACTGCACTAAGGTAAAGGAAGCTATTTAGGGAAAATCATTTTTTTCCTTTACAACCCCTATAAGGAATGTCAAGAGAACAGGAAAATAAATTTGCTGCTTTTCTTCAAAATTCGTTATGCCGACTGCTCTCTCATATATCAACACACATTAGTGTCAGTTCACCAAAGGATAACGCATGCAGTATTTATAATCCCTGTGAATTATTTCGTAATGTCAACAAATTTATTTTTATTTTCTAATGACTAAAGTTTTATTGCTTGGGTCAGCTGAATGTTCTGTACTCATGTTATATTGTGGATCTTTTTTTGTTTTTGCAGTATTTTGAATGTAAAAATCAGTTCACAAGGTTTTTGCTTCTAAAAATACCACTAGCTTCTGGTTGGTGACAGCAGTAATGGCCCTTTCACATGGAGCAGATCCGTATTGATCCGCCCCCTGTGTGTCCGTCTGCTCAGCGGGGATCATCCGTAAATCCCCGCTGTGGGAAATCGGATGAATACGGACCGTGTGTCCATATTCATCCGATCCGATCCGCCAGACGGAAGAAAAATAGGGTTTTCTTCTGTCCGAAAAAAACGGATCTTGACGGAGGCGGATGTTTGCGGACGTTAGCGGATGGTCAATCCGCTAACGTCTGCAATCCAATAGGAAACGGACTTGTAAAAAACGGACCGTTTGTCCGCCCGTGTGAAAGGGCGCTAAGGTTGTATGAGATTCCTAAGAGATTCCTAAGAGAAGCTCGCTGGGATCCATATTCTGCCGAGAAGCTCGATCGTGTGTACGTTTTCGCCACGCAAACTGTCGAGCGAGGCGTCAAGCCAAAATAGAGAGCAGGTTCTCTATTTCCTCGACGGGCCATCGGGACTAATGGCTCGACGCCTTTTTCGACAGCCTGGTCGATGAACTCGACCTCGGCCGAGAACCTTGTCGGGCGGAACGATGGGTTTAGCCCGACGAGGTTCTCGTACGTGTGTACGCGGCTTGAGGAGAACAGGACACGGAGGACATACAAGTCTAAGGCCGTGTACACACGTACGAGAACCTCGTCGGGCTAAACCCATCGTTCCGCCCGACGAGGTTCTCGGCCGGCCGTCGAGTTCGTCGACCAGGCTGTCGAAAAAGGAGTCGAGCCATTAGTCCCGATGGCCCGTCGAGGAAAATAGAGAACCTGCTCTCTATTTTAGCTTGACGCCTCGCTCGGCAGTTTGCTCGGCGAAAACGTACACACGATCGAGCTTCTCGGCAGAATATGGATCCCAGCGAGCTTCTCGCTGGATTCTGCCGAGAAGCTCGGTCGTGTGTACCGGGCCTCACCCCAAGCGGAATGTTTACAAAGAGACCCACCCACTGCCCACTAAATATCCCAACTACAAGGTGTTCTACAGGCCAAACGGCAGACACAACACAGCAAGTTAACCCCAATTGTACATAACACTAATGCCCTGTACACATGATCGGATTTCTGATGGAATCAAATCCGATGGATTTTTTCATCGGATATCCGATGAAGCTGACTTTCATCAGTCTTGCCTACACACCAGACTAAATTCTGACCGCGCCAAAATGCAGTGACGTAAAACACTACGACGAGTCGAAAAAAAGTTCAATGCTTCCGAACATGCGTTGACTTGATTCTGAGCATGCGTGGATTTTTCTCCGATGGAGTTCCACACAGACGATCAGAATTTCCTATCGGTTTTTTATCAATAGGAAAAATGTAAAACATGTTCTATTTTTTTACACTGATGGAAAAAAGTCAGATGGGGCCCACACATGATCGGTTTGTCCGATGATAGCAGTCCATCTGTCTTTTTTCATCGGACAAACCGATCGTGTGTACACGGCTTTACTCACAAATACAGTACACCATTAATAAATTTGGCACCTGCCTACATGTCACTGTACATGAAAATTAGACACTCAGGGGAGACATGTCCGCTGAAACATGTCCGACGGACCGTTTCCAGCAGACATGTCTCCTCGGATTTTGGTCCGATGGCGTGTACACACCATCGGACGAAAATCCCCTCGGACTGAGGACGTGGTGACGTAGTGGTGACGTTGACGCCGCCACGTCACCACTCCAGGAAGTAAAATACTTCCACGCATGCGTCCAATCCATTCGGCGCATGCGGGAGATTTATGTCCGCTGGTTAGGCGTACTAACCAGCGGACATGTCCAACGGACAGGTTTCCAGTGGACAAATTTCAAAGCATGCTTTGAAATTTGTCTGCTGGAAAAACCTGTCCGCTAGGTCGTACAGACGATCGGATATGTCCGCTGAAACTGGTCGGCGGACCAGTTCCAGCGGACATATCCGATCGTGTGTACGCGGCCTTAAAGGAGCCTGAATGAATGTTCATCTATCTTGTGATGCCCTGTTATTGTGGCAGGAAGAGAGGATAAATCTCCCCAATGGGGACACAGAAAACCCAGACGAAAAGTTCAACACTTCCCCTCTCTATTAAAAACAAGAGGTTCTGGCCAAGGTTGGTGTTCATTGTAAATATTCATTGCTGTAGGTCAGGAGTCTCCAAACTTTCTACGCAAAGGGCCAGTTTATTGTCATTCAGACTTTAGGGGGGCCGGACTGTGGTCAGCGAGAATATCTTTTTTTTTGCGGCATCAGTGAGAGTAAACCGTGCCCCCATCTTTGGTATTAGGGGGAGGAATAGTGCCCCATTGTTGGTGTCAGTGGTGGGAATTATGCTTCATTGTTGGTGGCAGTGGCAGTGGCGGCTGGTGCTCAACATTTTTGGGGGGGGGGCGCAAACGAAAAAAATTAATAATTGCAGCCTCACTGTGCCCATCAATTGCAGCCACTGTGCCATCAATTGTCACCACTGTGCCATGCCATCAAATGCAGTCACTGTGCCATCAATTGTCACCACTGTGCCATGCCATCAATAGTCACCACTGTGCCATCAATTGTCACCACTGTGCCATGCCATCAAACACAGCCACTGTGCCATCAATTGTCACCACTGTGCCATGCTATCAAACGCAGCCGCTGTGCCATCAATTGTCACCACTGTGCCATGCCATCAAACGCAGCCACTGTGCCATCAATTGTCACCACTGTGCCATGCCATCAAACGCAGCCACTGTGCCAATTGTCACTGTTCCCTTTAATTGTTGCCACTGTGCCCATTGTTGTCACTGTGCTGTGCTCTTTAATTGTTGCCACTGTGCCCATTGTTGTCACTGTGCTGTGCTCTTTAATTGTTGCCACTGTGCCCATTGTTGTCACTGTGCTGTGCCCTTTGTCGCCTCTGTGCCCATTGTTGTCACTGTGCTGTGCCCTTTAAATGATGACACTGTGCCCTTTGTCGCCTCTGTTCCCTGTAAAATGCACTTACCTTTCTGCTTCCATGTCCCGCCTTGGTGACGCTTCAGCCAATCAGGTTACCGACAACCAGAATCCGGGAACCTGATTGGCTTAAACGGCCGTCAGTCTTATCCAAGGAACGCACCCCCTGTGCATTCCGAGGATAGACATCTGAGAGCCGGAGGGCTGTACTCGGAAAGCCTATCAGAGCCGCTGGCTCTGATAGGCACTTCCACTCAGCCAACCAGCTGCCGTTATTCAGGAAATCAGCGCCCAAATGTCCGGTCTTCTGAATAGACCAGCGACAGCTGGCAACAATAATAACATACATTCATGCAATGCAATGAGTGTATGTTATTTGCGAGAGGGGGTGGCGCTGCAGCGCCCTCTATTGACGGCCACCATCACTGCAGGTATTAAAAAGTAAAACTGCAATTTTAAGCCAAATAAAATGTCTTAAAAGGCCCGTTTTTTTTAAATTTTATTTTTTTATTCAATTTTTTTATTTTTTGACTACAGGAGGGGGGGTGGCGCCCGGGCACCCCTTATGGACGGGCCGCCACTGGGGGCAGAATAGTGTCTCATATCAGTGGGATGAATAGAGCCCCAAGAGCCGGATAAAGACAATCAATGGGCCGCATGTGGCCCTTGGGCCGTAGTTTGGAGACCCCTGCTGTAGGTGATATTTACTAGGAGCTACTCATAGCTGAAATATAATGTTTGGTGGACTTCAGAAGGTTTGAGTGACCTTCACTTTGATAAATATCTCCTCCCCAATTTCAGGGATTCCCCAATGAAATCTCATATTCACCCTTCGTACAATGTTCCAATTTATAATGAAAGCCTCAACTCCCAATAAATACAATCTGTACCTGCATATGCAAACGTTCCTTCCTTTTTTTACATAAATGTGTTTTCTTCTTGTCATTTCAAATCACAGTGGGCTGTCTCGAAACCATATTTACAGGCTGCGCTGTGCAAGGTCAACATAGATAAATGTATCTGCCATTAGTAATTAAGCATGCTGCATGCTCATTGGTCTAACCCTTCTCGTGCCAACTGAAACTGTGTCCTTCTCATTTCTTATACCTCATAGGCAGCATCTTTTATTAGAACAGCGTGTCTTCTGACTCCTCTTGGTATTTATAGCTGATGAGCAACTACAACTCTCAGCATGTCCTGTTGCCTACTTTTATATAAGATGTAAAGCTGGCCATAGACTGTTTTCTTTTTTCTTATTCAGATTCCTCCATCCACACAAATGATTTGAATGGAGCATGGGCGGACTGACAATTCGGGCACTGGGGCACTGCCCGAGGGCCCCATGCCACTAGGGGGCCCCATGAGGGTCGCAAGCAGCCTCAGTAAAACCATGAACAGTATTAAAAAATCTGTTTTTTTTTTACATCTGTCCCTAAAATGTCTCTTACCAACATCCTTTTGGTCTAAAGATCCCAAGATTATAGCTGCCTCTCCAGTACCTTTCCAGTGTGTGTATGTATACTGTGGGCCAGATTCTCAAAAGAGATACGATGGTGTATCGCAGGAAACACCGTCGTATCTCTGTTTTTTCCCCCGGGTATCTATGCGTCTCATTCCTAGAATCATTTACGCATAGATACGGCGAAGATCTGACAGGTGTAAGACACTTACACCGTCGGATCTTAGATGTAATTCCTTCGCTGGCCGCTAGGTGGCCTTTACGTTGACGTTTTTACGCCGCCTCGTCGTCGTTTCCGTCGTTTCCGTAAACCTACCCTTGCTATATGAGGGGTAGGCTTACGAAGTTCCGTTGTACGCCATGTTAAGTATGGCGTCGGATCAGCGTCGTCTTTTTCCGTCGTTTACGTTGTTTTACTAAGTCGTTTGCGAATAGGGCATTGCGTAAGTGATGATCACGTCGTTTTCACATAAGTTTCATCGACGTTTTCCGACGTGAGCTGGAGCATGCGCACTGGGCTTTTTTCCCGGTGGGCGCATGTGCAGTTCGATCAACGCGGGGGCGCGCTTAATTTAAATAAAAGCCGCCCCCTTCGATTTACGCGGGGATACGCCGGGCCATTTACACTACGCCGCCGCAAGTTACGGAGCAAGTGCTTTGAGAATACGGCACTTGCTCTAGTAAGTTGCAGTGGCGTAGTGTAAATGGCTTACGCTACGCCGCCACGGATTCTACGAGAATCTGGCCCTGTGTGTGTATATTGTGTGTCTGTGTGTGTGTATACTCTGTGGCCCCATAATCCATTGCCTGGGCCCCATAATCTCCTATTGCCTGGGGACCCAATAATCTCCTATTGCCTGGGGACCCCATAATCTCCTATTGCCTGGGGCCCCATAATCTCCTATTGCCTGGGGACCCCATAATCTCCCATTGCCCGGGGGCCCCATGAGTTGTCAGTCCGCCCCTGGAATGGAGGAATCCCCCCACCGGAAACATATCCTGACACCGACTCCAATAGCTGTCAGAATGCCCTGATCAGCAGCTGCAGCAGCTGATTGAGAAAAAATTGCCAGCATGTCCCTTCAGCAGGAACTATGCAAACAATTGACTTCTGTTGAGCGGGGATGGGCACCATGCTATGTGAATTATCTGCCCTTCCTCAAGGTGACCAGAAGAGCTAGAAGATGTTTTCAAAGGGATTTCCTAGCAATATAAAGCATGGATGGATGGGTGAGTTTGCTTTGAATAATAAAAATGAATTTTACCGGTTAAGACCCGGACCAATATGCAGGTTAAGGACCTGGCCCCTTTTTGCGATTCGGCACTGCGTCACTTTAACTGACAATTGCGCGGTCGTGCGACATGGCTCCCAAACAAAGTTTGGCGTCCTTTTTTTCCCCACAAATAGAGCTTTCTTTTGGTGGTATTTGATCATCTCTGCGGCTTATATTTTTTGCACTATAAACAAAAATAGAGCGACAATTTTGAAAAAAAAAAATATTTTTTTACTTTTTGCTATAATAAATATCCCCCAAAAAGATATAAAAACATTTTTTTCCCTCAGTTTAGGCCGATACGTATTCTTCTACGTATTTTTGGTAAAAAAAAATCGCAATAAGCGTTTATTGATTGGTTTGCACAAAATGTATAGCATTTACAAAATAGGGGATAGTTTTATGGCATTTTTATTAATTATTTTTTTTTTACTAGTAATGGCGGCGATCAGTGATTTTTTTCGTGACTGCGACATTATGGCGGCCACATCGGACACTTTTGACACATTTTTGGGACTATTGTCATTTTCACAGCGAAAAGTGCTATACAAATGCACTGTTACTGTGAAAATGACAATGACAGTGAAGGCGTTAACCACAAGGGGGCGCTAAAGGGTTAAGTGTGTACTAATGTGTTTTTTCTAACTGTAGGGGGGCGTGCCTGGACGTGTGACATCACTGATCGTCGTTCCCTATATCAGGGAATAGATGATCAGTGACACTGCCACAGAGAAGAACGGGGAAGGTTTGTTTACACACACCTCTCCCCGCTCTTTAACTCCTGTGACCCGATCACGGGACACCTGCGGCCATCGGGTACGTGAGTATGGCGGGCGCGGTCACGGAGCTTCGGACCGGGTCGCGAGCGCACCAGCGGCACACTCGAGACCCATGGCAGGGCTCTTAAAGGGGACCTACCTGTACGTCCATGTGCCCAGCTGTGTCATTCTGTCGACGTATATCTCCATGCGGCGGTCTTAAAGTGGTTAAAATAATTTTTGTGGTGCTCAGATGCAGTAAAATTCTGTATTTACCAAATACCAAGTTTCCTATAACACAATTTTATTCCCTGTTTCACTCCTTTAAAATGAAAAAATAATACTGACCTAACCTCCAATGGCCCGACACCCATGAAATCCTTTGCCTGCGCCAGCATTCTTTACCTGGCTTATTCCGGTAGCCATCTTGATTGGCCAGTGCGGAATGACGTCACTCGTGTGTATGCGCAAGAGTCATTCATCCTGCTACACTGGCAGCTCCCTTTATTGTCTGCATTGGATTGTGAACAGGCAGGTACGTTTTTTTTTACAATTGGTATTGCACTTTTTTTTTTTTTACGTTTAAGCCAAATATGAAAAAAAAGCTGACCACCAGTGAACAATGATTCTAAGCTCTGTAACTGCCACTATTGCTGGAGAGTTTGCCTATTTAGCCAAACTACAGCGGAACCTCGGATTGCGAGTAAAAATCTTGACTCGGTTTGCGAGTGTTGTCTCACAAAACGAGCAGGATTAAAGCCAAAGCGGTGTGCAATACCGCGTTTGGCCTGAGGTGGGGGGGGGGGGGGGGGGGCGGTGCCAAGCAGAGCCAACAAGCGCCGATCGGAGCTGTTTGCAAAATCTCGGAAATACTCCGTTCCCGAGCCTTTCCGAGGTTTTCAGCCGAGGTGTTCTCGGCCCTTTCTGAGTGTTTACGCCTCTGGTCGCATGCGGTATTGCATGCCATAGAAGTCAATGTGGAACAAATTATTTTAGTTTCCATGTGCAGCTCAGGCCTGGTTCACACCTGTGCATGTTTTTACGCGTTTCCAGCTTTGCAGAAACACACTACAGTCCATTTACCATGGTTTTCTATGGATGTAGTTGACACCTGTGCATTTTATAGAAAGGTCCAGGTACTTTTGTGTGGTTTTTGGTTCCAAAGACTTCAATGGGTCAAAAACGTGTATTGAAAAACGCAAACTGCACTTGGAATATGTAAACTGCAACCTGCGTAGGTGTGAATTAGGCATTAGTTCTGCTTTAGGCTGGATTCACACCTATGCAGTTTTAGTGCTTTTTGTATTTTGAAGATTTGCACTACAGTCTATTGTACATGGTTTCCTATGTTCTGTAGTGCAAAGCTGCAAAATGCAAAAAGCACCAAAAAATGTCATAGGTGTGAATCCAGTCTTAATGTACGTGGACACGTTTTGGCACGAATCGCCAGAATACAGTGTATTTCGGCCAGTGCCGATCCTGATCTCCCTGGGGCCCTAAGCAAAATGACATGTCACAATAAAGTTGAGGATCGGGGGGGGGGGGGGGGGCTTGGGAGGTGACAAGACCGATGTGTGTTCCCAGTACAGAGGAACACAGATCAGTCTCCTCCTCTTGCTTGTGAGTCCCCTCCCTATACAGTTAGAATCACTCCCTAGGGAACATATTTAACCCCTTGGTCGTCCCCTAGTGTTAACCCCTTTCCTGCCAGTCACATTTATACAGTAATCAGAGCAGTTTTATAGCACTAATCGCTGTATAAATGTGAATGGTCCCAAAAATGTGTCAAAAGTGTCCGATGTGTCCGTTGCAATGATACGGTCACAATAAAAATCGCCAAAAAAATGCAATAAATCTATCCACTATTTTGTAGACGCTATAACTTTTGCGCAAACCAATCAATATACGCTTATTCCGATTTTTTTACCAACAATATGTAGAAGAATACGTATCGGTCTTAACTGTGTAAAAATTTTGTTTTTTCATAGATTTTTTTGGAATATTTAATATAGCAAAAAGTAAAAAATATTGTATTTTTCTCAAAATTGTCGCTCTATTTGTTTATAGTTTATACTGCAGAGGTGATCAAATACCACCAAAAGAAAGCTCTACTTGTGGGAAAAAGGGGGTCAATTTTGTTTGGGAACCACGTCGCACAACCGTGCAATTGTCAGTTAAAGCAACGGAGTGCCGAATCGAAAAAAGGGCTCTGGTAAGGAAGGGGGTAAACTCTTCCGGGGCTGAAGTGGTTAAGATCTGGCTGGACAAATTCTGCCTCTTTAGCTGCTTAAGGCTCAAAGGTTTCATAATATCCTACCCATATACAGTATATAAGCTGTTTTAAGTGCAGAGGCCCTTAAGGTAGGGTGACCAGACATCCCCGATTTCAGGGGACAGTCCCCTGATTGAGGACACTGTCCCCGGAACAAGTCTGTCCCCTGTGTTGTCCCCAGATTGGATTTGAACAGGGACTGGGGAAATTTCATAGAAAGTCAGTGCTCCTACTAGCTTAGGGGGGTGTATTTTTTTCCATTATCTGTTCCCCTTTCTGATGATCATGTGCTGGTTGGAGCGGAGGGAATATTTCTTCAGTTTCGGGTGCATGTCCATTCCGCACCGCTCGCATGTTCTTCTGCCTTGGCTCAGTCCCGGCCAGCCGCCTGCCTGCTTATCTCCTTGCCTTCCCTGGCAGATTGATCTTCCACCGCTGCCCACCCAGTAGTAGCCGGGGCCCGGAGAGTAAGGCCTCATTTCCACTGGCGTTTTTACAGCAACTTTTCTGAGCGTTTTTTGCAGCTTAAAAACGCCTGTCCATGTTAGTCTATGGCATCATGCCCACCATGACGTTTTTGAGCTGTAGATAGCTAAGCTGCAAAAAAAAACGTGGGGCCAGTGCGTTCTGAAGCTCCAGCAATAGAGCTGTAAAAACGCCAGACATAAAAAAACGCTTAAAAACGCGCATAAACGCGCAAAAATGCTCGAAAACGCTCAAAAACGCGGCCGCTGCGTTTTTAAAGCTCCAGCTCCAAAAAAAAAACGTGGCTGTAAAAACGCCAGTGGAAATGAAGCCTAAGACTTGACAGGCTGTGAGGTGGGCGGTGGCGATGGTAAGAGAGTCGCTGATTGCCGCCATTACTAGTAGAAAAAAAAAAAGTCCCCGGATTTCATTTTAAAAATCTGGTCACCTTACCTTAAGGGTCATATTACCCCTCAACAAAAGTTAGGCCATCCATACATGGCTCTGTACATGGCTCATATCAGCTGTCCCATCCACCCATAAATGCAACCCCAGTTTTGAGCGGGCTGATCCTGTAACAACCCTGTTTGGCTCAGCTGTCTGCGCTCTGCCTGTCTCTTCTATGCTGTGTCTCTCGCTTACAGTAATTACACTTCTGAGAAAGTCTGTGGCTTCTAATCTTACTTAACTGATGGATTTGTGTGGTTTGAGAAAAGTCAGGCCGGGCCTGGCAAGAGATCCACCAATGCTAAACACAGCCCTTCTTCTATATCTGTTCCAATTAACCTCCTCAGCAATCCTAGGCAACCTGTAGCTGTGCAACTGCTGTGGAACTAAAGGTGCCAGCATTACCACAATAGCCACAGTCAGTGTCTGTGTGAGGCACCGGTACAATAATATTTTATTAATAGTATTAAAGCGATACTAAATTTGGGATTAGCTTGTGTGGCGGCAACCAGGTGAGGAGTACAAAGACAAGTGTGTCTTGCCTACAGTCAAGTATGGTCTGGGGCTGAATGTGTGCTGCCGGCACTGGGGAGCTACAGTTCATTGAGGGAACCATGAATGCCAACATGTACTCTGACATACTGAAGCAGAGCATGATCCCCTCCCTTCAGGGACTCGACCGCAAGGCAGTATTCCAACATGATAATGACCCCAAACACACCTCCAAGATGACCACTGCCTTGCTAAAGAAGCTGAGGGTAAAGGTGATGGACTGGCCAAGCATGTCTCCAGACCTAAACCCTATTGATCATCTGTGGGGGCTCCTCAAACGGAAAGGTGGTGAGGAGCGCAAGGTCTCTAACATCCACCAGCTCTGTGATGTCGTCATGGAGGAGGGGAAGAGGACTCCAGTGGCAACCTGTGAAGCTCTGATGAACTTCATGCCCAAGAGGGTTAAGGCAGTGCTGGAGAATAATGGTGACCACACAAAATATCAACACTTTGGGCCCAATTTGGACATTTTCACCTAGCGGGTGTACTCAATTTTGTTGCCAGCCATGTGTGCCAGTGCAAATATACACTGTTATACAAGCTGTACACTCACTACTTTACAAGTGTCATTTCTTCAGTGTTGTCACATGAAAAGATATAATAAAATATTTACAAAAATGTGAGGGGTGTACTCACTTTTGTGAGATACTGTGTATGTAGAACCCTCCTAGGTAGAGTATAGTTTTTGATTTTTCTCCGCAGTTTATCCGCAGTCCCCATAAAAATCTCAGATCGCCGCCATTACTAGTAAAAAAATAAAATATAAAATATGTCATAAATTAATAATCTATTTTGTAGGCGCTACAACTTTTGCGCAAAACAATCAATATACGCCTTTTGTGTTTTTCTTACCCAAAATATGTAGAGGATTACAAATAAGCCTAAACTGAGGAATTAAAAAAAAAAAGAAGATATTTATTATAGCAAAAAGTAAAACATATATATTTTTTTTTTCCAGACTGTCGCTCTTTTTTTGTTTATAGCACAAAAACTTAAAACCGCGGAGGCGATCAAATACCACCAAAAGAAAGCTCTATTTGTGGGGGAAAAGGACAGAAATGTTGTTTGGGTACAACGCCGCACGACCGTGCAATTGTCAGTTAAAGCGACGCAGCGCCGTATTGCAAAAAGTGGCCCGGTCAGGAAGGGGGTAAATTCTTCCTGGGCTGAAGTGGTTAATCATCAACCATGTGAGTTGCTAAATGTTGTACCTTCATTAAATGTAACCATATTACTACACTTAGAGGCGCCTCTCTTCTCTTTTATACTCTGTATCTCCTGCTGGATTTTGCTTCTAATCCCCTTGGGGAGGCTTCCATTTGTGGATGGACATTGCTAGAATATTTTTATATGGACTATAAACTTAAGGACTTATGAAGACATGGTTGTGGAACGAATCATCTGAGTCTCCATTACTTCTTATGGGGAAATTTGCTTTGATATACGAGTGCTTTGGATTACAACGAAGAGTGTTTGCAATCCAAGGTCGCGATCCAAGGTTTTACTGTGCAGATTTGTAGATTAGCCACTAGGGGGCGAAGGCGCTCAGTTTGCGATTACATGTCCTCCCTCTTTATCAACTATTGATATAAGGTACCAGCTACATAGGGAGGGTATTGTTTGTAATGTGTCGGCTAAGAAGGAGCAATAAAGCCAAACTGTTCAGTAGCATTAAAGGCAAGCCTGTCTATGTAATGAGCATGCCTGGCTGCAACCATGTACACACTGTATATAATTATACACTAAGCATACTATACAAACAAGGCTTTAAAAAAATAATGAATTCATATTGATGATATTGCTTACATTGGGCCAATTTATTTTCCCTGTAGATCTAAAAAAAAAATCATAACAGAGACAAAATATGGTCTCTTCAATACACGAATAACACTGCAGGCAAACATTGTAAGGTGCATTTATATAGATGAGATGGAGAAATGGATACACTAACGTGTGTTACAATATACAATGGAGCTCTTTAAAAGCACAAAACACATGCTATAAAATGCACTATATATGCAGGTTACTATAAATGCATTGATGTGAATAGGCCGTTATTTGTACTTTTCTTACTGGTAGATTCTAGGAGAAATATAGTAAATATAGTAAAGGGTCACTCGGCTCCCAAACATATACATTTAAAGTAAGTCATGCCATTTAGAGCTGCATGATTCTGGCTAAAATGAGAGGATAGATCACGAGTCTCGCGGCGTAACATCATCTTTCCCATTAAAACAAAAAAAAAAATTGGGCTAACTTTACTGTTTCAATTTTTTTTTATTCATTGAAGCATATTTTTTCCCAAAAAGGTAAAAATGTTTTCCCCTAAATAGCTTCCTTTACCTTAGTGCAGTCCTCCTTCACTTACCTGATCCTTCCATTTTGCTTTTAAATGTCCTTATTTCTTCTGAGAAATCCTCACTTCCTGTTCTTCTGTCTGTAACTCCACACAGTAATGAGAGGCTTCCTCCCTAGTGTGGAGTGTCATGCTCGTCCCCTCCCTTGAGGGGGGAGGGGGCGAGCAGGAGAGTCAGGACACCCACTAACACACTCCTTTCTCTATCTGCAACATAGAGAGTGTCCTGACTCTCCTGCTCGCCCCCTCCCCCTTCAATGGGACACCAGGGAGAAAGCCACGCATTACTGTGTGAAGTTACAGACAGAAGAACAGGAAGTGAGGATTTCTCAGAACAAATGAGGACATTTAAAAGCAAAATGGAAGGATGAGGTAAGTAAAGGAGGACTGCACTAAGGCAAAGGAAGCTATTTAGGGGGGGGGGGATTGTACCTTTACAACCCCTTAAGAAACAAGTGTCAGAAAAAGATTTAGGGGCAGATTCACAGACATTTTGCTTAGCGTAGCGTATCAGAAATACACTACGCCGCCGTTTTTTACCTTGCTCTACGTGGAATTCAGGTAGATTTTCTACGGTAAACGACGGCGGCGTAGTGTATTTCTCCCGTCGCAATCCATCTGCGCGAGTAGGGGGCGTGAAACATTTAAATTAGGCGCGTTCCCGCGGCGATCGATCTGCGCATGCTCCGTTCGCAAATTTCCCGCCGTGCATTGCGCGAAATCACGTCGTGACGTCATTCGTTGTTTATGTAGCGTACTTTACGGGCGATCCACGTCCCGACGAGTTACGTAAACAAAAAAATGTTTTAAATAAATTCGAAGCGGGAACGACGGCCATACTTAACATGGGCTACGTAAAGTTAGAGCAGCAAAAGCTGCTCTAACATTACGTATAAAAAAATAGACGAAAACGATTGCGACGCCCGCTCGTATGTTCGTGAATCCCCGTAAAAACACATTTGCATATCCCGACGCATCAAAACGACGCGAACTCCTCCCAGCGGCCGCAAATAGATGGCAGCGTAGATCCGAAGGCTTACGAAGACGTAAGCCTCTCGGATCGAAGCCCGAAGCCGGCGTATCATGGTTTGAGAATTCAAACTAGTGATACGCCGCGCAAAATTTGAAATTACTCCTGTCTAACCCCAGTTAGACAGGCGTAATTGTTTTGTGAATCTGCCCCTTAGACTTTAAGTGGTTAAACTTCCTTCATTTACACACACAAATGTATCTCTTTGATCTAAGAAGGAAGCGTTAGTTAAAATGTTTTATGTTGTTAAAACTTGGCAGACTGCCCAGATTTTTTCTTTACACACATAAGTTTATCCCTTTGATCTTAGAAGGAAGTTAGTTACAATGTTTCCTGTTGAAAACTTGGCAGACTGCCCGGATTTTTTCTTTACACACAGAAGTTTATCCCTTTGATCTAAGAAGGAAGTGTTAGATACAATGTTTCATGTTAAAAACTCGGCAGACTGCCCGGATTTTTTCGTGAGCACATAAGTCTCTCCACTTATTATATGAAAGAATTGGCAAACTCTGCAATAGAGATCATCAGGGGGGGTTAAATCGAGATCACATTTTTTTAACAATTAGTTGTGCATCTCTAATACCATTGCTTTAGTTATTCCCTTTATCACAGTGGTTCTCAACCTGGGGGTCGGGACCCCCTCGGGGGTCAAATGATGATTTGCCAGGGGTCACCGAATACTGGGCTGTTCCTGAAGCCCGTGCTGCTCTCCCAGCCTTTTCACGGCCACCCAGCAGGGCTGTTCCTGGAGCCCGATCACGCCCACTCAGTCTCTTCGCAGCCGCCCATTCTGTTCACAGCATGGATGGGGGGCAGAGACTAGAGGTCAGCTGACTGGTGAGTAATGTGAAGTGGGAGGGGCTGGAGGAGACCCTATCTCCTGGTTTCGGCAAGTGTCACTGCTACGAGACACTTGAACCTGAAGACACCGTGAGTAACACTTATAGATGCCATTAAATAGAAGGAAAAGTACCCCAAGGGGCTTTGAGTTGCAGCAAAAAATTAGAATGGATTCCAAAGTTCAAGAAATAATTTATTAAAAAGATACATGGTGAAACAAAGCGTTCTGGTGGGATCAAGACATAAGTTCCAAAATGCAATTTAAAAGTAGATACATAAATACAACCATGCGAGTTCATGTAACAAAAAAGTAAACTTGTACTAGAAACTCTGACGCGTTTCGACCTTTGATAATGGAGGTCTCTTCAGGGGAAATGATTGAAAACATGAACTCTGAAAAAAGATACATATAAATATTTGTTAAAACAGAAAACAAACAAATATTTACACAATAAATTATATACAATCATTGTTTGCCATATTGGCGTGGGTAAGTGTATTTACCAAAAAATATATGTCCGAGACTGAAACCATGGGTAGATAGATGCCATTAAAAGTCCCTACAACAGTTCTCAGATCAGCAGATGACCTTGATCAAGAGCACCTAAGTTGGCTGATCAGAACATTCCCACAGCAATACCTCTCATCCCCACTCCCCACCAAGGAGTAAAAGAAGGAGTAAAAATAGAATACATGAAAGGAAAAGAGGGGGAGGAACTAAGAAAAGGGGAGAGAAAGAATAAGAGAGAGAACAAGAAGGATGGCAAAAACAATTGTGCAAATTACTCGTCTTGCCTTGGGTGCTGACAACCCACGCTACCATATTTTTATTTATTTTTTACTGTTGAGGGTCCCCACAACTTGGGAAATTTTTACCAAGGGGTCACGGCACTAGTGGGTTGAGAACCACTGCTTTATCAGGACCTGTGCACGGAGGTCGAGGTCAGCTATTTGAAAAAAAAGAAAAAAAAAACATTCAATCCAATCAGGAACGGAGGGTTGATATCACTGTATCCGGGTAGAGTTACCATACACAGGGTCTGCAGACCAGACTTCAGATTTTTACACGCATTTTCACAGCTGCTAGGGATTGTAACAAGAGAAAGGGAGAAATAAAGAGCATATAACAGTCTCTATGCACAAGTACTACTAGTTAGGATGACAAAAGGAATGGCATGGGTCACTCTAGACTTTTTATTTGTGATATGGTCCTCCAGCTGGTTTAAAAGAAAACAAAGCCGCTATGGTGGCAATGCTTACATTTAGTCCAGAGCTATTCACTATAGTATTTCTTTTCCACCACTAGGTGTCCTTAGTCTTTCGGTTTGAACGACAAATAGCATTATTTATTGTGGAATATTGAGGACATACTGTGAGTGCAGGGCATCATGTGTCTGCCTCCTGATGGTGTATTACTCTAGTGCCCTTTATTTTACTTCTACCTAAAGCAGTCATCACGCCATTGCCCCTTTCTGCTTCATGGACGACTGAAGAGGACCCTGCAGTGTCAGGTGATGGGTCTAAAGACTTTGAGATACGTGACTGCCATTGCAGACCACCTTCAGGATATGTTAGTTTTAATTGGGGTTGCACCAATACTGTTTTTTTATTGGCGAGTACGAGTACCGATACTTTTGGTCAAGTACTCGTTCATACCGAGTACCGATACTTTTGGGTCAATATATAAAAAAATATGCAAATCACACTGCAAAGTATCGCATGTGATTTCTGTGTGTGTAAAAAGGGATTAAATCTAGTCAGGATAAACAATGTTAAAACTCACAGTACATATCTGGTAGATAATCAGGGCTGCTGCAGGTGCTTACAGGGGCTAAAGGAAAAGTTACCCCGTGGGTAAAGGGTGGAAGTGATGTCAGCTTGGGGCGAACTGCCTCTATTTCTCCTCCAGTCCTGTGAGCACCTTCAGCAGCTCTGATATGCTACCAGATATGTTACTGTGAGTTCTAAACTGCCCACTAAATGGCGCTTTAACCACTTTGTACACACACAGGAGCAGTGGGGGAAATGCATGCGATTCAGACAGGAATTGTACCCTATTCCTGTTCAAATCGCATGCGACTCTTTGCAGTGCGATTTGTGCCCATTCATTTTGTATAGACGCAAATCGCACCACAAAGTATCAGTTTCGCTATCGGGAGCATTTGGGGGAGTACCGATACACACTCAAATGCCTGGCATCGGCACCGATATTGCTATTGGTTCATCCCTAGTTTCCATGACTGTCAGGCTCACCTTCGTGCTGCATTATTTTGAGTCACAGATCTGAAACAAGCCTGAAGATCAGGAATTCTAAGTCTTTTCTGACTTTTTTAGCCTGCATACTTATCCAAAAATAGAGGCTAACATATAACAGATCATTAGCCTCCTCAGAAGCTGGGCCAGGTCAAGGGGTAGGCACAAGGGACGGCAGCTTTGGGCGCTTCAGCAGGATGGGGATTACAAAAATTATAGAACCTACAACCTAGGCTAGTGATGGCGAACCTTGGCACCCCAGATGTTTTGGAACTACATTTCCCATGATGCTCATGCACTCCATCAAAAACATCTGGGGTGCCAAGGTTCGCCATCACTGGGCTGTTGAAGTATTTCAAAGTTCATTGGAGAAGGGGATGGACTTTGGCCTATTTTTGACTTGGGTGCTAAAGGTAAGGCCTTGTCATGGAGGGAGTTCAACAATAGCAGCCTCCATGTTTCTTCCATGCTTGTTTAGTGAATAACACTAACCCCTGTAGATCCTAGTATAGGAAATATTTTTCAGTATGCAAAAATAAAGGAGCATGCATCATGAATTACAGTGATGTAGTGGTTAGCACTTTCACCTACTGTAGCAGCAAAAGGGTCGCTGGTTCAAATCCTAACCACGACACTACCTGCCTGGAGTTTGCATGTTCTCCCTGTGCCTGCGTGGATTTCCTCTGGGTACTCCGGTTTCCTCCCACACTCCAAAGTCATGCTGAATTGGATCCTGTCTAATTTGGCCGTGTATGTATAAATGTCAATTAGGGACCTTAGATTGTAAGCTCCTTGAGGGTAGGGACTGATGTAAATGTACAATATATATGTAAATTGACGGCACTATATAAGTCAGGGCTCAAAATTTCAAGTCCTGAGCTACTAGCCAGGCCTCAAGAGTTACTCGCCACCAGTTGCCCCACCTAATTCATACACAGCCCTGCGCCTAATTGCACCCATAAACCTGTCCTCTTAGATTATCTCATGGAATGACACTTTTAAATGTTTTATGCAGAATCAAGTTACAAAATTAGGGGCGTGGCCAAGACCGGCATGTGAGAAGACGTGTGTCTCACAGCTCCTCCGCAGCACTTGCTATTGATCCTCTCCCAGCAGCGATCCGACGGATCTAAACGGCTCTCCCGCTGGCTACCAACCCGGTTACCCTCTCGGTCCACCCGCCGGCTCTCTGCACCCGCGGAATGACCAAAAAAAAGGAAGATTGGCCGGCGCTAGAAATCCAAGATGGCGCCGGCGCGGCCCCGGCTCTCCGCACACCACGAGGCGCCGACAAGCCCAAGGAAGGGACCAGCAAAAAGGCTGCAAAGTTACAGGGTAAGGAGTACCCGAGGGACATGACCTATTACACCCAAAAGCTGGGGGGCCACCCGGATCAGGATGAAGGGGGGGGAGCGGAGCATGCCTCTACGACGCTGCAGGCCTCTCAGGGACAGATGGATGGTGGGGCTTGGGGCAGTGCTGAGCGGGCTGATGCAGGGGATCAATCTATGTCATTCCCGGCTGCTGCTAATGTGGAGACTGGGGACCCTGAGCAAGAGCAACCGACACTGGCTGAGATACTAAGAGCGGTTCATGTCTGCACCGCGTCAGTGAATACTCTTAAAGAACAGTTTGAGGGCCTCAGAGAGGATGTGTCCCTGCTGCGACAAGATCTACAAAAGATCCGGGAACGCACAACGGCTGTGGAGAGCAGGGTGAGTGAGGTGGAGGATAAGCTGCCCCCAGTTGCTCGTGAGGCCCATGCAGCACACCAGCTAGCCAGAGACACTAATGCTAGAGCAGATGACATCAAGAACAGATTACGCCGGAATAATGTACGCATAGTGGGGTTGCCGGAGAAAACGGAGGGCCGGGACCCCACCACCTTTATTGAAAGGTGGCTGGTGGAAGTATTTGGAAAGGAGGCCTTCTCCCCATTCTTTACAGTTGAACGGGCGCACCGCACACCTGGTCGCCCTCCACAGCCTGGCGCCCCCCCCAGACCCATCCTGGCCCGTTTACTGCACTATAGGGAGAGGGAGGCGGTGCTGAGACATGCCAGGGAGAGGGCCAATGTCCGGGTGAACGGAGTCCGGGTGTCCTTCTACCCGGACTTCTCAGCAGAGGTACAGCGACGGCGAGCCAAATTCTCAGATGTGAAAAGACGTCTACGTGCACTACAACTACCTTATGCTATGCTTTACCCCGCTAAGCTGAGGGTCACCGCTGACCGGCAGACCCACTTTTTTTAATCGGCCCAGGATGCTGCAGTATGGCTGGATCGTAATGAACAGGCCCTGCGTCACCGAGAAAGAGAAAGAGGAGGGAGACTGATTCTGCAGAGGCTGTAACGGGTTCCTCTGTCCTGCCTTTTTAGTGCATTGTTTGCGCACCCACGTATGGTGGGATTGATGGATGCCCCCCCCCCTGATGGAGGTACTCACTCTGTTGCCTACACTCTTACAGTTCCACACAAAAGTGAGTTTCTATCTTTTTCATGTCACTTGTGTTTCTGAAATGTTCTGCTGGGAGAAGTTATATTAGGATGTGAACTCTGAGTCATCTTGTAAAGTTGCAAGGAAAATGCGATCTCTCCACATGAAACGTGGAGGAAATGTGCCTTATGGGGGTCTGCTCCCTGTTGGAGCCGCGGGGTCTGCCCGATTGGCGGCCTGGACTCGTTTCTTTTCCTTTTTCAGACTAATGTGTTGTTTCCAGATTGTAGGGCGGAAGTACGGGTCTGAACCGTTGTCGGCCCGGGCCTTTAGTTCTTTGCAAATTTACCATCTTCATCGAGAACTCTGTTTGACTGCTACTGCACCATGGAACTGATTATCTCCCCACCCTCTACACTTCAGAGTGTCTATTTAACCCATGTTTTTTTTTCTCCAATGGCTGAACCCATAATCTCTTGGAAGTGAGGGGCCTCGGCTCCCCAACGTATGATGGTGTCCTTTTGGAGTATCTCCCATGATTCTAATGCAAGAAACGCATAACCACTGAAACACAATGTTGCCTTAAATATGCTTGGGTGGGCACACACTACTCACACCTCGACTCTAGGGGTGTGAGGTGATACATGCCTCAGCTTTCAGGAACTAGATGTGCGGGTATGATGAGGGTCGGGATTTCTGTTGCCGGGTGGGTAAACTGCACTGATAGTATTTATGACCCCCACCGAGTGACGGTTGGATGTTGCTGGCCTATTTGAAGCAGGCGGACCTCCCCAGCTGAGCGGTGGGACGCTCCGTTGCTGATTTAGGTGGGGTGGGTTGAGGTGGAGGTTACGTATGTTCTCCTGAGGGGGTTACTTATCCGTGAAATTACCAGGGTCACTCACACTTAGAAAAAACACTTCCTAGATGGAAGTTTAACTCTTCCGGGGAGGTGGAGCTCAGTTTCTTGAGAGGACCTTGAGCGGTGGGAAAACAGGTAGCGGGTGAAAAAAGACCCTGGAGGAGGCTTTCGTGCAAACCCCGATGGAGGCTGCCAGGGAGGCATGGCAGTCCGCTCAATCAGCATATGAGCGGCTGCTGTCCTCCAAGGCAGAACGGAAATTATTTTTTTCCAGACTGGTTTTCTTTGAGGAGGGCGAAAGTACAGGGCGCATGTTGGCTAGGATAGCCAACTCCCAACAAAGATCTCCCAGTATTGGGGCAATCAAAACTAGGGAGGGCAAGATAGTGAACTCCCCAGACCTGGTTTTGGCAGAGCTAGCTCGATTCTATGAGACGTTGTACCTCCCCACGGAGAAGTTTACCCGGACAGACCTATTGACCTACTTACATGACATTGACTTTCCCCGACTGGGACTTGCACAGCGGAAGGCCCTGGACGCCCCCTTTACCTTGGAGGAGCTGCAGGCGGCGTTAGCCGAGTTCCCCAACTGTAAAGCTCCGGGGGCAGATGGATTGCCCATGGAGGTATACAAACACTATGCGGATATCCTCCTCCCAAAACTTTTAACGGTCTTTAACGCAGCAAGATTTTGCCTGCTTCTATGGCTACGGCTAACATAGTGTTAATACTGAAACCCGACAAGGACCCTTTGGACCCGGGCTCCTACAGGCCGATATCGCTGCTACAGAGCGATATTAAGTTATTAGCTAAAATTCTAGCGATTAGGCTGAACGGGGTCATCACTAGCCTGGTCCACCCGGACCAAGCGGGCTTCATGCCTAACAAGTCGACGGCTGTCAACTTGCGTAGGCTGTTTCTTAATATGCAGTCCCCAGCTGACAATATGGGACAAAGGGCTCTGCTCTCACTGGACGCTATGAAGGCCTTCGATAGCGTCGAGTGGGAATACCTATGGGAGGTCCTCGGGAGGTTCGGGTTCGGTGACGCCTACATTTCCTGGGTCCGGCTGTTATATCATAATCCACAGGCTGCCATTCGGTCGTCTGGGGCGGTGTCGCAGACTTTTTCTCTGGGACGGGGCACGCGGCAGGGCTGCCCACTATCGCCTCTACTTTTTGCCCTGGCGATAGAACCTCTTGCAATTAAGATTAGAGCCAGCTCGGATGTAGTGGGGTTTAGATACGGAGACAGACAAGAGAAAACAATGCTATATGCGGATGATACTATGATTCTGCTTGGGGACGTAGAGGGCTCGCTGAAGGGGGCTATGGCCTTAATTGGAGAATTTGGTAGATTTTCAGGGCTACAGATAAACTGGACTAAATCCTCACTGATGCTTATTGATGAAGGGGGGGCCCCACCGGCCTCTCTCACGGTGCCTTTGTCTGCCTCATTCAAGTACCTGGGTATCCAGGTGACGCCCAAGATATGTGAATATGGAAGACTGAATGTGTCCCCGCTGCTGCAAAAATTTTGTGACCGCATTAAGACGTGGAATTCGCTCTGCCTGTCAGTTGCAGGTAGGGTGAACCTGATCAAAATGATCCTCATGCCCCAGTTGCTCTATGTGCTGCATAACGCCCCCATAGTGGTGACCTTGAAAGTATTCAGAATTGTTAACTCACTGTTTCGCTCGCTCATATGGAAAAACCGCACACCTAGGATCAAATTGGAGCATCTCCAGTGCCCAAAGGATGAAGGAGGGCTCGCCCTACCCAACCCATGGCTGTACTATATAGCTGCTCAGCTACAGCATTTGATAGGTACAGTCCATACTGGGCAGGGGGGGGAGGGGGAGGGACGCGGCTCCTCGGAACTGGTGATGCTTCACACAGTTGGGGGGGAGTCGGTGACATCTGCTCTGGAATCACTAGCTTTTGGGAAACCGAATAAACAATACCCGACATATAACCTTATTCAAAAAGTTTGGAACAAGGCTAGGTATTTACAGGGGGTGACAGGATTCACACACTATAGTCCCATTTGGTCTAATACCTCGTACCCGGAACTCACTAGGCTGCAGCATGGGGCACTTTGGAGGAGATATGGAGTGGTCTATCTGGGGCAGATATTTAGGAACGGGGAACTGCTCTCCTTCGAGACCTTGCGGGACCTCTTTGAGCTTCCTCAGTCGATGAGGTTCTACTATATGCAACTCAGACATGCAGTGAAGGCCCAGAGTAGGGCCTCAGAGTGGACCCCCTCCCCTACCCCTTTGTTTAACTTGATTGCAAGGGCAGCTAATACCAAGGGGTTTATATCTCAGTGCTACAATATGCTGCTACATAGCTTCTTGACCAAACACCCGCTGAAAGTGAGGGCCAAGTGGGAGGGGGAAGTGGGCCCGATGGATGGCGAGCAGTGGGAGGAGGCACTCCGGGTTGTACCAATTTGCTCTCTGAATGTGTCCCACAGGGTGTCGCAACTGTATTTACTATTGAGGGTGTACTACACCCCTCACAGATAGTTTACCATGGGGCTACGACCTACCCCACTATGCAATAGGTGTAAGAGAGATCATGGGGACCTGATTCACCTACTGTGGAGATGCCCGAAGCTTCACACATACTGGAAGGGAGTGGTGGACACCGTGAATAGGGTGTTCCAGGTCTTGCTGCCCACTGACCCAAAACATCATACTGGAAGAATTGGAATGGGAAGAGGGTACTAGAGTGGCGGTAATTAGGTCTCTATTCACAGCCCGTAAGCTAATAATGTCTCACTGGATATCGGAGGAGGCCCCCAGTCTGAAAGAGTGGATCAATATAATGGGGGAAATGCTCAGGAAGGAGAAGGTAATATACCAGCACAGGGGGTGCCCTCAGAAATTTGAGAAGCTGTGGGGTGCATGGCTGGATGTACCGGGACTGGCCCCGGTGGATCTGGTTATGGGCAGGCTGCTGGGCCTGGTCAATTAACCTGGGGGAGTACAGTGGGGCAGGACCTCTTTGGGGAAAGTGGGGAGATGCATACGATGGGAGGTGGAGGAGGGCATGGTTGGGCTCTGCGAATAATGTGTGTACGGATGGTGCAGTGGGCAGGTATTTCTTTAATAGACTATGTGACTGTTTGTTCTGGATCTTATCTTTATAGTTGAAACCTCGATGTATGTTTCTTTTTTACCTGTATCTCAATAAACTTTTTTTCTGGATAAAAAGAAAAAGTTACAAAATTAAATATTACCAACAACAACTTTAACAAAATAGGACAGGGCACTGGGGGCAGACCAGAGGGACAGGACACTGGGGGCAGACCAGAGGGACAGGGCACTGGGGGCAGACCAGAGGGACATGGCATTGGGGGCAGACCAGAGGGACAGGGCACTGGGGGCAGACCAGAGGGACAGGACACTGGGGGCAGACCAGAGGGACAGGGCACTGGGGGCAGACCAGAGGGACATGGCATTGGGGGCAGACCAGAGGGACAGGGCACTGGGGGCAGACCAGAGGGACCAGAGGAACTGGGTCTCTTCCTCATTCTCTTGCTGTCTCCTCTGCAACTCTTTCTCTCTCTCTCTCTCTTATTCATCTCATCATCAGGAGCCTGTGTGTGTGGCTCCACGCTTGCATGTCCCCACTTCCCCCTTTTATTCAGGCTGGCAGTGAGGAGAGGAGGTCCCATGGCTTAATGAGAATTGTAAGGAGAGCACCTCTGTACTGCTCTGCCTGTGTGCGGCTCACCAGACTACTTTTCCCGAGCATGCACCTTTCCTCTTTGGCCGCCAATCTCATCGGGACTATAAGTGTAGGCACAGATTGGAGAGAGATTGGTCATACAGCCTTGTCATCACTCGCCCCCAGCTTAAATCCACTCGCCAAATGCTAGTAGGCGAGTGGAAATTTTAAGGGCTGATATAAGTACCTGAAATAAGTAAATAAATGAATCGGAGAGTAAGCAGTTTCTCGAGTAAGATGAATGTTGTACTGACTGTTTGTGACCAGCAGATGGTGCTGTGGTATTGGTGTCTGTACCCATTATAGGATGACCTTCATAGCTCTCCAGGATGATATTACTGACATTGGCTTGTGAGGATGAGGAATCTGTAGAAATCATTGTATAATGTTAAAGAAATAAACTCAGACTTACCATAACAAGCACTCATGAGGGAGGCCAGAAGGTGCAAACCATCAGCTCAGTTTTCTACAATAGATATCAGATAACTAGAAGTGCCTGTCTCACAAATGACCTCCGCACTTTAGAGGTACCTACCCGGCATAGGTCACGTAATGCAAACGGCTGTTCATTTGGTAAAGAGTCCCTGTATAAATATAACCAATCAATACAATTGACTTTACCCCACTGACTGACCTGGCTGTTAATTGTGGGCTATTTGTAGAGAACACCATCCAGCTATCATGGCTGAAGTATTGAATATGTCTGAAGACGGGAAGAAAGGTGATCCCTATATGTGATCACCCATTCCTGTGTTGAAGGGAAGCTATAGTATTTTACCATTTTTAAAGTGTATATGTGAATGATCACATAACTTATCATGGCATTATTAAAAAACGAAAAAAAAAAAAGAAAAAATCCCCTTATATTTTCATTGGTTATGCAGAAAAAACATACTGACCTATCAATCCAGCTGTGTTCTGTATGATTTCTCTGCTGCACACCCAGCCCTGAGCTGCCATTTTCTTCTATGACATCATTAGAAATAAAGAAAAAAAAAGGGGGGTTGCCATCCGTGTCCCTGGGGACCTCTGGGCCCCTTACAGGTGTGCTGCCTGTAACCCCTAATGGCGGCCCTGGATGAGAGGGCCACACTAGTTTGCACAGTATACAATATTTTATTTTGCAACAGCCAACACATTTCAGAGGCTCTCAGAGATGATTATGCCCATTGTATAGTGAACATAAGGGGGCGGCGCTCTTCTGGGGGGCCAGCTGAAAGAATCTGGAAGAGACTCTAATTATGCAGCATATGTGTTGTTGAATACCCAAGACTGGAAGAGACAGCTCGCCCTCAGATGGCACAGCACATGTATGGTAGAGTATGAAGTCAAAGATATATAACCGGCAACTCGTCATCCGGAAAACAAATAAATCTATTGATGCAGGTGTAGTACAGATATATAGCAACGTACGCGTTTCAGCTACAAAGTCTTATGCCTTGTACACACGATTGAAATTTCCGATGGAAAAAGTCAGACGTAATTTTTTCATCGGCTATTCCGACTGTGTGTATGCCTCATCCGAGTTTTTCCATCGAAAATTCTGACGGACGTAGAAAGAGAACATGTTTTCTTTTTTTTCAAAGAAAAAATCGGAAACTCTGTTCGTCTGTATGGAACTCTGATGGAAAAAAAAACATGCATGCTCAGAATCAATTCGACGCATGCTCCGAAGCATTAAACTTAATTTTTCTTGGCTCGTTGTAGTGTTGTACGTCACCGCGTTTTGGACAGTCGCAATTTGGTGTGACCGTGTGAATGCAAGACAGCTTGAACGGAATTCTGTCAGAAAAATCCGTCTGAGTTTATCCCGCCGGAAATTCCGATCGTGTGTATGGGGCATTAGACATTCACGGTAGAGTACCCGAGACTAGAAGAGAGAGATGGCCCCCTGATGACGCAGCACATGTACCATAGAATACCCAAGACTGGAAGAGACAGCTGGCCTCCTGATGAGGCAACATATGTGCAGTAGAATACCCAAGCGTGGAAGAGACCGCTGACCCTCTGATGATGCAGCACATGTACCGTAGCATACCCAAGACTGGAAGATATGGCTGGACCCCCTGATAATGCGCTGGTCCTCTGATGGCCCAGAACATGCATGGTAGATTACCCAAGACTGGAAGAGACTGCTGGCCCTCTGATGATGCAGCACATGTGCAGCGGAGTACCCAAGATTGGAAGAGACAGCTGGCCCTCTGATGGCACAGCACATGCACATGGAGTACCCAAAATTGAAAGAGACAGCTGATGACACAGCACATGCACGGTGGAGTACCCAAGACTGGAAGAGACAGCTGGCCCCCTGATGACGCAACACGTGCACATTAATTCCCCCAGCTTGCGGGCATTAAAAACATCATTCTTGCATAGGCAGAAATCCAGGCAGTGCGAAGATTCACCTTTTTATTGGTCCTGATTACAGTTACCACTAAGGCCCCATACACACGATCAGACATATCCGATGAAAACGGTCCGCGGACCATTTCCATCGGATATGTCCGATCGGGAGTTTGATCCGATGGCGTGTACACACCATCGGATCAAATTCCCCGCCGCCGGACGGCGCGGTGACGTGGCGGTGACGCGGCGGTGACGTTGACGCCGCCGCGTCACCGCCACGTCACCGCACCAGGAAGTAAAACACTTCCGCGCATGCGCCGAATCCATTCGGCAGCGGCGCGGCGGCGGTGGGGGCCGACATGTCTGCTGGTAAGTGTACTAACCAGCAGACATGTCAGGGGGACAGATCCCCACCGGATAGATTTCAAAGCTTGCTTTGAAATCTGTTGGGTGGAGAAATCTGTCCGCTAGCCCATACACACGAGCGGAGATGTCTGCTGAAACGGTCCATCGGACCGTTTTCAGCGGACATATCCCCTCGTGTGTACGCGGCCTAAGAGTGAAAGGAGAGCAAATCCCAGATTTTGGGTTGTCACCAAAACAGGAATTGACTACAATACTAATGTTTGAAAACTGACAACTCTGGAAGACTTGAACATGTTATACTTGACATCTTACTTTTGTAACTTTTATCTTTGTTTTGTACATACTAAATTTCTTTCAGACTGAAATAAAGCAGGAATTGGAAGAAACCTTTCAATGGGGACTCCAGGTTTGGTGACAACCAGGTATTGCATCACTATGGAGGTATTTCCTCTCACTTCCTATGTTGGCTATGGGGCAGGAAGTGAGGGGAAATCTCCCCAGTGGGGATTATAACCATGGATTATAATTTTGGATAAACCGAGGAAATGAGGTCTCATTTACATGCACCACCTCCCCATAATGTAGAAATTTTAAAGGGAAAGGTGGACATTGGGAGTTTAAAGGTGAATATTGGTCAATTAGGAACCAAAAATTAAATTTATAAATTGTATTTAATAAACATCATTAAAATTGTAAATGTTAAAACCAGCATGAATAATAAATATGGTCATAGTACAAAAGTTTTTCGACTTTTCTTGTTTACTTACACATATTTTTTCTACTTACCTATAGTGATATTGTACATTAAGTCATAAAGTGGAAACTCCTGAGGAAGCCATACATTTTGGCGAAACATGTAGAGTCGAAAAACATTTGTACTATGACCAGATGTATTATTCATGTTGGTTTCAACATTAAAGCGGATGGTTCACTAGAAAAAAATATTAAAAGCCAGCAGCAACAAATACTGCAGCTGCTGACTTTTAATATTAGGACACTTACCTGTCCTGGAGTCCAGCGGCGTCCGCAGCAGAGGATGAGCGATCGCTTGTCACCCTGCTGCTCCCCCCTCCATCCACGGTGAGGGAACCAGGAAGTGAAGCACTGCGGCTTCACTGCCCGGTTCCCTACGGCGCATGCGCGAGTCGCGCTGCGCCCGCCGATTGGCTCCCGCTGTGTGCTGGGAGCCGAGAGTTCCCAGCACACAACGGGGGGGCGACGGGATGTCGCCAAAAAACCCGACTTTTGCCCGAGACTGCGGGCCGGAAGTGGTTGCAGATACCTGTCTTTAGACAGGTATCTGCACCCCCCTCCCCCCTGAAAGGTGTCAATTGTGACACCGGAGGGGGGGAGGGTTCCGATCAGCGGATCTTCACTTTAGGGTGGAGATCCGCTTTAACATATTAAATACAATTTATAAATTCGATTTTTTTTTGTTTCAAATTGACTAATATGCACCGTTAAACTCCCAATTTCTACTTTTCCATTTCAAATTTAATGGATTATAGTCTTCTATCAACCAAAACGAAGAAATAAAGTTTTGCCTTTAGTTTTACTTAAAAATATGTAAAATATGTAGCTACTAAAAATAGACTAGTCTCCCACAGATATGTCCTTTCTGTTGGTTTTAATAGTCTAATGCACTTAATTTGGCTCCCCGGCTGCTGTAGGGACTACTAGTTTTAGCATGCTGGTAGGACCTGCTGGGATCTGGTAGATTCGCAGCAGTTGGAGACCCATAGACTGCATGATACCTCATTACCTTCCATTAGAGGAGCTGTCCACAGTGCTGAACTGCATGTCCTCCAACCGCATCTTTGCACTGCCGTCTCTGTGCTAAAACATCAACACATGATGCACTTACTCTTCCTCCCTGACAGCTTGTCTACATTAAATCTGCCCAGGGTTCAGAATGAGTTTAATTATCCTAACACTCAAATCCTCTTGTCTGACCTTTACCTCTGACCTTTGACTGGGGAATCAATTTTCTCAAAGATTTTACTACTTTGATAAATATATTTATGTTTCGTTCACTATACTCATATCCTTTTTATTTCAGAAATGACATCATTTTATATACAATCATATACAGTACATGGATCTCTGTCCAGCAGAATCATATGCTTAGGATTAATGCGGATCTAGGATGTATTAACCTTCCCGCTACCCTAACCCACCTGCCATACTATATACATAGATGGTAATCAGGAATGGAAATTTCAATCCTAAAGAAGCCATAGGGCAGCAGAGTGGTTGGTACTTACAGTTTTAAAGCTTTAAGGTCCTTAGTTTGAACCCTAGCCAGGACACTCTCTGCATGGGGGTTGCATGCTCTTCTTGTGCTGCATAGGTTGCCTCCTACACTCCAAACACATGCTGGCAGGTTACTAGTATGTGCGTATGGGTTAGGGTGCCCACATGTCCCAGATTGCCCGGGACATGTCTGTCCTGGGTCCCGGGCACCTTCATTCCAGGACAATACAATGTCCCGGAATGAAATAGAAGACACAGCCACCCCCTACAAACTAATAACTACATTTCCAGAACTGGTTGCTAGGGCCAGCACTGCCCGGCATCTTACTCAGACAGTGAGACCAGGAGCGAGGCCTGAGCCTAGTGCAGCACTGCTGTCCCCACCCACCTCGTCACCTCCTCCTTCTCCGGCACCCAGCAGGGACTGGTGTGATCTTCACTCTCCAGATAGTGACACCACTCCTTTCCTTCTACACATGTTGCTCATGCAGACGGAGTGACAGTGGCACTGCATCTGGTGGCAGGCTATGGGTGTCAAGCGGCACTGCATCTGGTGGCAAGTGGCCCATTCACCTGACAAATAACCCGCCGCCAAACGACATTACCTCCCTCATCTTTTTTTGGAGAAGGTGAGAGAGAGGGTCCCTGAATGGCAGTTTGGAAATGTGGTCACCCTAGTATGGGTCTAAGAATCCCAACTGAAGTCTGCCATGGCTGACCCTGTTAATAATCTGTTAAGCAGCTAATACAGCTCTAGTATACTGTATACATTTGAGGCATGTAGGGTTCCAAGGTTCCGACCCCCGCTTTAAGCTTTGACAAAAACCCTGGAATCTGATTGGTTTCTGTGCAGAGTTGTACCAGATTTCGCACTCTCCAGTTTTAATGAAGCAACCCCAGAGTGCTTTGTTAAGCTTTTTTCCACCTAGTTAAATGGAAAGTGTACACAAATGAGCAAATACACACTGTAACTAGAAGGATTACCGGCATAGTGTGTGAGGCTGAGAACAGCAATTATCGCTATCCCAAATAGGTTAGCCTCCCCCTCCTCCCCCCCGGAAAAGTCTGTTCCCGGATGCGTACTCATCATCTTATTGGGAGAAATCAATTCATTCCATTCCGAACCTTTTATCTCTTCCCATAATCAGTGGCCTCTCAGCATGGAAACTGCAGGGTTAATGGCTCCTCAGGGGGGACAGAATATTCACTTTCCATCCTGGCCCAGACACAATGTCCTGGTCATCCAGGCAATCCATTAAACTCTTCACGGCACAGGATCCCCTGGGAGCCCCATCCAGCCTGGTGATGGTAGTAGGAAAATGGTGCCATAGGATGCTCTTACCCATCAGGGGGTGTCATCACACCAAGGACTTCTGAGAAACTTTGTGTCTGAAAAAAATAAGGAGCAAGTACTCCAATTTCTGTAAATAAAGTTAGAACACATTCCCGGAGAAAAGAGACAAATTCAAGTTTGTAATGATTAGCGAACAAGGACAAGAGCTTTGAGAGCTTTCAACTTTTCATTAGTCAAATAATTAAAGAATTATCAAAAATAATTTCTATACAATGGCTGCACCTGCACAAAATGTAAAATGTGTGCCTAATTGGTCAGAATACCCCCATCAGACGTCCCATTGGTTGTGGCCATGACATATTTAACCACTTAAGGACCGGACCAATATGCTGCTAAATGACCCAAGGGGTTTTTACAATTCGGCTCTGCGTCGCTTTAACAGACAATTGCGCGGTCGTGCGACGTGGCTCCCAAACAAAATTTGTGTCCTTTTCTTCCCAGAAATAGAGCTTTCTTTTGGTGGTATTTGATCGCCTCTACGATTTTTATTTTTGGCACTATATACAAAAATAGAGCGACATTTTTGAAAAAAAATCTATATTTTTTACTTTTTGTTATAAGAAAAATCATAGCGGGAACAGTGACACTAATACAGCAATCAGAAAAATGATCGCTTAGTGACACTGGCAATAGGGAGTGAAAGTGTTAACTAGGGCGGTGATCAAGGGTTAAAACTTTATTAGGGGGGGTATGGGGGCTACCCTGAACCTAACACTAACTGGCTGTCACACTACCTGTTACACTGACACTAAATGCAGTGATCAGTACATATATGATCACTGCATTCAGTGACACTGTGACAGGGGGGTGGGGGTGATCGCAAGGGGTTAATTTGCCTGTGTGTTACTGTGTCAGTGTAGTGTTGTGCAGACTTACTATGTGATGTAATCTCTCATCAGCGGTGGTTAAAAATACCGCCGAGATGAGAGATTACATCACCTCCCCCTTCCTGTGTTTACACAGGAGGAGGAAGTGCAGAGTAGGGGGAGCGCGCGGATTCGCTGGGAGCGATCCGGGGGAGCGGACAAAAACCAACAGCCGCCCCCTCATCCCGGATCGCTTCTGCAGCCACGGAGACCGTCGCATGTACCGGGGGGGGTCCCGATCCCAATCTGATGCCCCCAAAAAAGGCCGTCACTTCACCGCTTTACTCACTGACAGTACTTGTCCTGGCCGGGAATGCCTGGAGGAGCACAATCCCGCCCCCTGCTTGTGATTGGAAAAATTATAAATCCCGCCTTCTGTGTCCAATCACTGTGCTGTGATTTGTTACAACACAAGCTGATTTTTGGGAAGGGAGGGTGTCCCTGAATGGTAGTTGGAAATGTGGTCACCCTACTTGGGACCAATGTGTGATCATTCACAGTATGATCACAAATGCTTCTGAACTACTGAGCTGTGTTTCCTTCCCTGTTTTCTTGTGTGCAAAGAAAATTAATTCCAAGGCAAACAAAGCCATTGCACACAAACTCTTATGCCGTGACCGCTTTTCATGACGATAAAAATGCAATTTTTTTAATTGGTTGTTAAAAAACGGTTGTGTGTATGTTCCAGAGCATTTTTCTCGACAAGAAAAATTTAGAACATGCTGTATTTTTTCTCGTCGTTTTTCACTTTGTTCTATTTCACGTCGTAAAAAAAGGCCGTGTGTACACTTTAAGGAGGGGGAAAAAACGTGCATGCTCAGAAGCAAGTTAAGAGAAAGGAGAGCTTGTTCTGGTAAAACTAGCGTTTGTAATGGAGATAGCACATTCGTCACGCTGTAACAGACTGAAAAACACGAAGACTGAAAAACGCGAATCGTCTCTCACCAATTCAGCAAAAGCAGCCCAAAGGGTGGCGCCATTCGAATGGAACTTCCCCCTTATAGTGTCGTTGTACGTGTTGTACGTCAACGCTCTTTGCTAGAGCATTTTTTTTCACGATCGTGTGTAGGCAAGGCAGGCTTGACAAGAATCACGTTGAGAAAAGTTTTTTCTAGGACATACAGCATTAAGCAGCGTACACACGACCATTTTTCATATCATGGAAAAAAAACGAAATTTTTCTCGACGTGATTCTTGTCAAGCCTGCCTTGCCTACACACGATCGTGATAAATGCTCGAGCAAAGCGCGGTGACATACAACCCGTACAACGGCACTATAAAGGGGAAGTTCCAAACGAATGGCGCCACCCTTTGGGCTGATTATGCAAATTACCCTTCTCATAACTTCTGATCATGCACATTTTTTTCCCCATCGTTAAAGCGTACACACGACCGTTTTTAACGACAAGAAAAAAACAACGACGTGAAAAACGACAAGAAAAAATAGAGCAGGTTCTAAATTTTTAATGCCCATTTTGCTCGTCGAGAAAAATGCTCTGGAGCCTACACACGACTGTTTTTAATGACCAATTTAAAAAATTTAATTTTTCTCGTCATGAAAAACAGTCGTATTTCCCGTCGGAAAAAAGTTGAATGGTTTTTCCGACGGTATTCCGCTCAAGCTTGTCTTGCATACACACGGTCACACAAAAACAGTGGGATTTACCGTCGGAAAAAAGTTGAATGGTTTTTCCGACGGAATTTCACTTAAGCTTGTCTTGCATACACACGGTCACACAAAAATTCTCTGAGAACTTTTGAGACGTACAACACTATGACGAGGCGAGAAAAAGAAGTTCAATGCGACGCAAGAAACTCTCAAATACCTATCATCCAGAACACGTAGCTCCGGTCTTTCATGTCAGCTGGTCACATGACTAGATGGCGATGCCTAGGCACTGACACTTGGTCTTTGCTGAAGTGGAAGATAAGAGGTCAGCTGTGATCTTGTGCCCAATGCCTAGGCATTTACTGTGAGATTGCAGCACTGTAGCCTCTTAAACGCGGGTATTTCAAGGATTTTTACATTGAATATAAAAGATGCAGGGTATACAAATGGCAGGGGAAACACACATACATATATATCTACACAGTATATGCAGTCTCTCACAAAAGTGAGTACACGCCTCACATATTTGTAAATATTTTATTATACCTTTTCATGTGACAACACTGAAGAAATTACACTTTGCTACATTGTAAAGTAGTGAGTGTACAGCTTGTATAACAGTGTACATTTTCTATCCCCTCAAAATAACTCAACACACAGCCATTAATGTCTAAACCGCTGGCAACAAAAGTGAGTACACCCCTAAGTGAAAATGTCCAAATTGGGCCCAAAGTGTCAATATTTTGTGTGGTCGCCATTATTCTCCAGCATGGCCTTAACCTTAATAGGCATGAAGTTCACCAGAGCATCACAGGTTGCCACTGGAGTCCTTTTCCACTCCTCCAGGATGACATCACGGAGCTGGTGGATGTTAGAGACCTTGCGCTCCTCCACCTTATGTTTGAAGATGCCCAACAGATGCCCAATAGGGTTTAGGTCTGTAGACATGCTTGGCCAGTCCATCATCTTTACCCTCAGATTCTTTAGCAAGGCAGTGGTCATCTTGGAGGTGTGTTTGAGATCGTTATTATGTTGGAATACAGCCCTGTGGTCCAGTCTCTGAAATTGTAGCTCCCCAGTGCCGGCAGCATTCATGCAGCCCCAGATCATGAAACTCCCACCACCATGCTTGACTGTAGGCAAGAAACACTTGTCTTTGTACTCCTCACCTGGTTGCCGCCACACAAGCTTAACACCATCTAAACCAAATAAGTTTATCTTGGTCTCATCAGACCACAGGACATGGTTCCAGTAATCCATGTCCTTAGTCTGCTTGTCTTCAGCACTGTTTGTGGGCTTTCTTGTGCATCATCTTTAAAAGATGCTTCCATCTGGGACAACAGCCATGCAGACCCACCACCCTTTCAACCTCTGCAGAAATGCTGGCAGCACTCATACGTCTATTTGCCAAAGACAACCTCTGGATATGATGCTGAGCACGTGCACTCAACTTCTTTTGTCGACCATGGTAAGGCCTGTTCTTAATGGAACCTGTGCTGTTATACCGCTGTATGGTCTTGGCCGCTGTGCTTTAGCTTAGTTTCAAGGTCTTGGCAATCTTCTTATAGCCTAGGCCAGTGATGGCAAACCATGGCACCTCAGATGTTTTGAAACTACATTTACCATGATGCTCAGCTACACTGCAGAGTGCATGAGCATCATGGGAAATGTAGCTCCAAAACATCTGGGGTGCCAAGGTTTCCCATTACTGGCCTAGGCCATCTTTATGTAGAGCAACAATTTTTTTTCAGAACTTTAGAGAGTTCTTTGTCATGAGGTGCCATGTTGAACTTCCAGTGACCAGTATGAGAGAGTGAGAGAGATAACACCAAATTTAACACTCACACCTGAGACCTTGTAACACTAATGAGTTACATGAGACCAGGAAGGGAAAAATGGCTAATTGGGCCCAATTTGGACATTTTCACTTAGGGGTGTACTCACTTTTGTTGCCAGCAGTTTAGATATTAATGGCTGTGTGTTGAGTTATTTTGAGGGGACAGAAAATGTACACTGTTATACAAGCTGTACACTCACTACTTTGTAGCAAAGTGTAATTTCTTCAGCAGTGTTGCCACATGAAAAGATAAAATAAAATATTTCCAAAAATGTGAGGGGTGTACTTACTTTTGTGAGATACTGTATATAATAAGAGCCCTTTTTCATAGCCCTTCTTTCCGAAAAAAGATTTGAAACCACTTAATAATTTTGAATATTGAAAGCTAAAAATAGTAAATCAAATGAAATGGAGTAATGAAAGGCCCCCCAAAAAATCATTTTGAATACATTTTTCTCCATATCCCCCTGAGCGTTTTTTCTGGAAGAACTCCGCCAAATGCGTCATGCGAGAACCTAAAAGGAAAATTCCCCAAAGTCCAATGTGCTTTATTAGTCAATTCTCAGAAGACACAAAATACTGGAAAACACTTATGGATTACTACACTATTCCTGTCTACCACGGCTTTCCATGCCTTGGGCGAGAAAAGAGCGCTCAAGCTTGGTAAAGCAAATATTACACAATCAAGGTGTAATACTGCTGGGAGTTCCTCTCCAATATACAGTATATCATAAGGAATTGACAAGAACCGAAAGTTCATCAATCCTTGTTAACGCACCTATTTTTTTTTTATCATTGGGGAAGGGGCACCATCTCTTTCTCAAACAGACTGACATGCTGGGGCAGCCATTCTCAACCAGAGTTTTGTGGAACCCTAAGGTTTTTACAGAGGTTTCTAGGGGTTCCATGAGCTGTGTCTGATTGGTCTTCTATTTGATAGTATGCCACTTGGCAGAGACAGCTTCATAAAACCATAATCTTTTTTTGCACAATGTACAGTAGGGGTGCAACGGATCAAAAAACTCACAGTTCAGATCGTTCCTCGGATCAGGAGTCACGGATCGGATCGTTTTTCGGATCAGCAAAAAAAAGAAAAAAAATCTCCCCCACTGTAATATCCACATCCCCCCCACTGCAGTGGCGTCACTCGGTGCAAAAAAATAATAAAAATGGTGTCAAACTATGGTCCCCCCCTCAGTACAGACACCCCACAGTAGTGCAGACCTCAGACGGTAACCCCCCACAGTAGTGCAGACCTCAGACGGTAACCCCCCCAGTAGTGCAGACCTCAGACGGTACCCCCCCCTGTAGCGCAGACCTCAGACGGTACCCCCCCAGTAGTGCAGACCTCAGGTAGTAACCCCCCCCCACATAGTGCAGACCTCAGACAGTAACCCCCCACAATTTCAGACCTCAGACAGTAACCCCCCCACATAGTGCAGACCTCAGACAGTAACCCCCCCACATAGTGCAGACCTCAGACAGTAACCCCCCCACATAGTGCAGACCTCAGACAGTAACCCCCCCACATAGTGCAAACCTCAGACAGTAAACCCCCCCCCACATAGTGCAGACCTCAGACAGCGGCATGTGTGTGTTTCCCTCGAGCGCGGGCTCCTCCTCCTCTGTGGGTGTGAACAGAGAGGAGGGCCGCCGCCGGGTGCACCAAGATGGACGCCGTCCGGAGCTAGGCCGAAGTCGGGGACTTTCCTAGGCTGAGGCTCCGGAGCGCTCCGCGTATCGCGGGGTGTGCCGATCCGAACGGGGTGACCCGTTCGGATCACGGATCGGTGACGACCCGTTGCACCCCTAATGTACAGTATATGATTTCCTATCATCTGTGCCCAGTCTTGCCACACAGAGTTAATCCAGCTCTGAGCAATCCTCTTTTATTGTGGATGGTAGCGCTACGTGTGAGCCAAAAGGCAATGGCTGTATACACCTAATGGGGTGTGATCATATATTGTGACACAAAGGATGTAATGGCAAAAATTGCACCACAACAAAATGTGGAATTCAAATCAATAAAGTGAACAATATAAACAAAAATGTAATGTAGTGTCTATAAAAAATAAAACGTTGAAGATGTCATGAGATGGTGAGGAACTTCCAACAGAAATCTTTAAATATGAGGTGGAATACATATGCGCTTACCCCAACCGTTAAACTGAACTCCAGGAATTATCTTATTTTAAGTTTCCATTGGTCCAGCTTGGTTAACTCTAATAACTCATATTTGACATATGGAGAACCACTGGGGACACAGAAATTTCCTGTAGAAGCCTGTGCTACATGTGGCCAGTGACTTGCCATCTGTACACTAAACACAAGGGGATGCTCGCTCAGCACGTCCACCATTCAGAGAATGGGCTCCATTCACCAAAGCGGTATCTACCACTTTAAGAAATGCAGTAAAATAGCGCTTTCACCCATTTACAAAAATTGCTATTCAAATGTGAATGAGTATATGGTACACAGTACCCCAACTTATTCACCAAAAAAGTACCCCAACTTATTCACAAAAAAGTGCACAAAAAGTAATCGACCCAGCATGTCCGAGTCTGTGTCGTCATAAGGAGCAGTGCCACCAATAGCATCACTGGGTGGACCCGCCCCATTCGTTTATTTAACAACAGGAGTTAGCGGAGCTGTCAGGTGGTGGGAGCCACTGTTGGGTGCAAACCTCTTTTTTTTTTGCTGATCGACGGTCTTTGTGATTGAAGATGGATCTACACCGGGGGACATATTTTTTTTTTTTAAATAAAACTGTGTCCGCCTTTTTATTTATTTTTAAACACTTTTTTTACCCCATACTCATTCATTTGGGGGGGCATCTGGATGCCTCCTTGTTAAAGGGGCCTGCCCAATTCTGATAAGTTTCCCGCCCGCAGACAACCACAACTACCGGCCAATGTTGTGGGGAAGAGGCCCTCATCAACATGGGGACAAGGTGCTTTGGGAGGGGAGCACCCCTACCCAAAAGCAATCCCCCCATGTTGAGGGCATGTGGCCTGGTATGGTTCAGGAGGAAGGCTTGCTTGTCCCCTCCCCTTTCCTAACCTGTCGGGTCCTGGGATTATCCCAGAATAAGGATTTGGTATGTTTTTTTGGGCGATCCCATGCCATTTTTTTTAAAACATTTTTGCATGGGGGTTACCCTCAAAATATTTTTTTTCAGTAATTTAATGCTGGCAGTTATTTTCTTTACATTCAGCTGTCAGCGGGGAACCCCACTGACAGCTGATGACTCAGCAGTTGTTAAGGACGCATCCGCCCGCTCCTTAACAACCAGGTAAAATCATACACATTCATTAAATAACGCATTCCAGGACCACTACTAAATTACTGCATGCATTTAATTATTCATTTCCTTCTGTGAATTGAGTTTAACGCCTATTCATGCTCTATTTAGCAAGTGTCTTAAGCGTTTTGCGGTAAATGCCACAAAACGGTAGAGTAAATAAAAGATGCTTTTGTGAACGGAGCCCAATGTCTTGATTTTTTATTAATGATTACAAGGTGGTATCTGTAGTAGGCAGAGAAGATTGGTGGATGATGTTACTATCTCCACCTCGTTCGACAAAGAAATGTTCACCTCTGTAGCTTTGGGTATTTTGGAAAAATTCATCTTAAGAGTTCACTACAAAAACAAAGCAATTTGCATTACTTTCTATTTCATCATAAATTTGTCAGCCTTCTAGCCCTTTAACCACTTGCCTACTGGGCACTTTCACCCTCTTCCTTCCCAGACCAATTTTCAACAACACTGTATTCAAATGAAATTTTTAGCATTTTTTCCTCACAAATAGAGCTTTCTTTTGGTGGTATTTGATCACCTCTGTGGTTTGTATTTCTTGCGCTATAAACAAAAGAATAGAGACAAGTTTGAAAAAAAAAACACAATATTTTTTTGAAATAATAAATATACATTTAAAAAAAAAAAAAAATGTCCTCAGTTTAGGCCGATACGTATTGTTCTACATATTTTTGGTAAAAAAAATTGCAATAAGTGTATATTGATTGGTTTGCATAAAAATTATAGGGTCTACAAAATAGGGGATTTATAGCATTTTTATTATTATTATTTTTTTACTAGTAATGGCGGCGATCAGCGATTTTTATCGTGACTGCGATATTGCGGCGGACACATCGGACACTTTTGACACATTTTTGGGACCATTCACATTTATACAGCGATCCCTGCTATAAAAATGCATTGATTACTGTATAAATGTGACTGGCAGGGAAGGGGTTAACACTAGGGGGCGATCAAGGGGTTAATGTGTTCCCTAGGAAGTGATTATTACTGTGGGGGGAGGGGAGTGGAGTGACTGGGGGAGATGACCGATGGTTGTCCCTGACAGGACGTGGATCTGTGTGTTTACACACACAGATCCACTGTCCTGCTCAGTTACTGGGCAATTGCGGGTGCCCGGCAGCCATTGCGGCCGCCGGACACGCGCATTGAGTCCCCAGTGATGTGGCGGGTGTGCCCCTTAGTGGCTTTTAAAGGCGCAACGTCATATGAAGTCCGCCCAGAACAACAGGGTCTTCCTCCCACCGTCAACGGTTGACAAGTGGTTAATGTACAATAAACACACAGCAGTTATTTCTGGGATAAATGAGATCTTGACTAGAAGAAGTCACATAATACATGACGTGTCAGATGGAAGCATGGTGAATTTCTAAGTTGCTGCATTTGTAAATTTCAAAAGCCATTATAAAGGGATATTAGTGGTAAAAAAAAAGTACTTGATGGTTTATCAATCTTTTTTTGTATAATTCTCCATTGCAAAACCATTACATAGAGCAGGAAAGTATAACTACCCGGTATATATTTGCTATTTTTCTGGAAAAAAACAAGACTTTACAATCACTTTAAGAAAATGCTTTTTATTTTATCTCCAATGCATCAAAGCAATATTCATACGGTTCCCAGCAAGTTGTGGATGTATATGGATGGCAACTGACAGCAATATTCCTGGTAGATGAGGGAAGGCTGGAGAGAGCGCCCTTTCCCAGGGGGAACCTCACTATGCGCATGTGACCACTCTTATATGGAGGGTCGTGTTATTTGGTAAGCCTTGTGTGTGGCCAATGACACCTGGAAGATCTTACAAATGTCTGATGTTGACAACCTGAGAAGCTAGGGTGACCACGTGTCCCGGATTTGCCCGGGACAGTCCCGCATTTTGCAGGTCTGTCCCGGGCACCTTCATTCCAGGACAATACAGTGTCCCGGAATGAAACTGACTTAGCCACCCCCCGGCCAATCTGATGCCCCCAAAAAAGGCCGCCCCTTCACCACTTTACTCACTGACAGTACTTGTTCTGGCCGGGAATGCCTGGAGGAGCACAATCCCGCCCCCTGCTTGTGATTGGAGAAATCATAAATCCCACCTCTTGTGTCCAATCACTGTGCTGTGATTCGTTACAGCACAAGCTGATTTTTGGGAAGGGTAGTTTGGAAATGTGGTCACCCTATAAGAAGCTCATCCTACTTTCTCATCACAGCTTGTGGGACTCTATTTTATTCTATCCTAATGTATTTTCCAATGTACATGCCTCTATTTGAATTCCTGAAATGAACCACTTTGTTGATTTGTGTTTTTGTATATTATCACGATATGGTTTTTATAGGCATTTTGATAACACATATTGCTGTTAAGAATAAACATTGCGGGTAAGATCTTGGTGGTACATAAGACCATTTTTTTTTTAACTAGTTTTGGGTTTGTGAGGCGCTGCACTTGTTATATACCTGGAAGAGTTATATACTATATGATGGTTCTTGTCTGATGAAGCGTTATACGAGACCTGAAACGTAGCAGGAATATGGAGCCTTTTTTCTGCTGAGTGGTAAGAGTTTTTGGACCAAAGGGGCTTCATGCTCCCCTTTCATCGACCCCATCCTTCCCCTTGTGCCTTCAGCTGGCTGTATTTTATAATGTTTTTTGTTTTAATAATTACCTTTTCTAAAGACTATAGACCATAGTGAGTATTGCGGGCATAGTAGCAACACAGTGGCTTAGCAGTTAGCACTTATGCCTTGCAGCATTGGGGTCCTTTGCAATGTTGCCAACCCCAAAGTGAAATTTACTGTCAGGATGCCAAAATATACAAATGGCACCAATTTTTAACTGACAAAAATCATAAGATTTACTGACAGAGCCACATTTTTTACTGACACTGCCTAAAATGGCTATTTTCCTGCTAAACAGTGCAAATGCCAATATTTAAACTATAAACATGTAGCTAGTGCTATTAGCAATGTGTTCAAAAGTCAAAAAACATGTATATCTATTTACATGGTACAGGAGGGGGTCAGAGGCTGTGCGGACATGGTACAGGAGGAGGTCAGAGGCTGTGCGGACATGGTACAGGAGGTGGTCATGGGCTGTACGGACATGGTACAGGAGGTGGTCATGGGCTGTGCGAACATGGTACAGGAGGAGGTCAGAGGCGGTGCGGACATGGTACAGGAGGAGGTCAGAGGCTGTGCGGACATGGTACAGGAGGAGGTCAGAGGCTTTGCGGACATGGTACAGGAGGGGTGGTCATGGGCTGTGCGAACATGGTACAGGAGGAGGTCAGAGGCGGTGCGGACATGGTACAGGAGGAGGTCAGAGGCTGTGCGGACATGGTACAGGAGGAGGTCAGAGGCTTTGCGGACATGGTACAGGAGGGGTGGTCATGGGCTGTGCGAACATGGTACAGGAGGAGGTCAGAGGCGGTGCGGACATGGTACAGGAGGGGTGGTCATGGGCTGTGCGAACATGGTACAGGAGGAGGTCAGAGGCGGTGCGGACATGGTACAGGAGGAGGTCAGAGGCTGTGCGGACATGGTAAAGGAGGAGGTCAGAGGCTTTGCGGACATGGTACAGGAGGGGTGGTCATGGGCTGTGCGAACATGGTACAGGAGGAGGTCAGAGGCTGTGCGGACATGGTACAGGAAGAGGTCAGAGGCTTTGCGGACATGGTACAGGAGTTGGTCATGGGCTGTGCGAACATGGTACAGGAGGAGGTCAGAGGCTGTGCGGACATGGTACAGGAGTTGGTCATGGGCTGTGCGAACATGGTACAGGAGGAGGTCAGAGGCTGTGCGGACATGGTACAGGAGGAGGTCAGAGGCTTTGTGGACATGGTACAGGAGGGGTGGTCATGGGCTGTGCGAACATGGTACAGGAGGAGGTCAGAGGCGGTGCGGACATGGTACAGGAGGGGTGGTCATGGGCTGTGCGAACATGGTACAGGAGGAGGTCAGAGGCGGTGCGGACATGGTACAGGAGGAGGTCAGAGGCGGTGCGGACATGGTACAGGAGGAGGTCAGAGGCTGTGCGGACATGGTACAGGAGGAGGTCAGAGGCTTTGCGGACATGGTACAGTAGGGGTGGTCATGGGCTGTGTGGACATGGTACAGGAGGAGGTCAAAGGCTGTGCGAACATGGTACAGGAGGGGTGGTCTTGGGCTGTGCGGACATAGGACAGGAGGGGGTCAGAGGCTGTGTGGACTCCTCCTCCCAATGTATGTAAATATATACCAAACCCTTATGTGTCTTCTTTATTAGGAGGTCTGTGTAGTATTCACCTATTGGTGGAGTAACCTTGCTGTGTCATAGTCTGTCTCTGTGGATGGCTCTGCTCTCTCTAGCTGTCCTCCCTCCTCCTCCATACTTGGTTCAGTATAGTGGACTCAGTGGAGGCTGATCAGCACAATACGGTACAAATGTCCGCCCTGGATGGTCGCAGTCAGTACTTAATTCCACTTCTAGGCAGGGACCTACCTCCTTGGTGCCGCCAAAAACAAGTATCTGCCATTAAAAAATTATGCCGGGTGGCGCCATCACATCACTGCGCATGCACCTGCCCACACAAGCATGTATAAGGTTTCTCCAGCCCAGCAGGCCTTCGAAACGGCGCATGTGCAGCTGCATTGTCGCAGCCGTCTATTTTACGGGGCACCGATGCCCGTAACAGGCATTTACGGGCAACCTGAAAACAGGCTGAAATGTATGGGCTGCCTGTAAATTAACAGGCGGTTGGCAACACTGGTCCTTGGAATCATGGCCAGGATACTATTTGCATGGAGTTTGCATGTTTCCCCTGTGCTTGCACTTATTTCAGTTTCCTCCTACACTCCAAAGACATGCTTGTAGGTTAACTGGCTTTGCACATGTTGTCACAGAGCGACTTGAGTCGCTCCTATTAGAACAGTTCCATTGAACAGAACGGGAAGTGACTTGTCAGGCGGCTGAGTCGCCTGTCGAGTCGCCCCTGTGTGAACCGGCTAAGGAAAGACCCGTTGACCTATTTTGTAAACAAAAAGGTTGATAAAAACCTTCTGTGAAAAACCCCTCACATGATGTCCCGAGCGCTAGCACATGGAATTGCTGAGAGTTGGATATCTACATTCAGACATACATAGCTGCTTTTTTTACAGGGACATAAAAAAAATGTTTAGCCCGCAGTTGGGCTTTCAGTAATTCAAATGCATATGTAAATTTCACGAAACAGTAAAAACAGAACTATGGTTTCCCATTATCCGTTTTAAGCTGCTGTATTCATTTGCTGCTTTCATAAATGCTGAAATCAGATTTTTATTTGAGGAATGCAAGATTAGTGCATAATAATAAGTAGGCTTCTTCTATGTCATCTCTACGACATCAACATTTTTATTTTAGTAAGTTGCAATATATTACATGTCTGTTTTTGTATTTAATACTGCTTGCTGTACTTTGAGAACTCCAAACTTTAAAAATGCCCTATCAACATAAACTAAAAATAACAAAAAAATTAAATAAAAATCCCAAAACACCAACCATTGGTACAAAATCTTTGCTGCATGAAAAGTTAATTTTACTTAAAATAATAAACATTATATACTGAAAATAAATGAAGACCCCCCCAAAATGCCACCCCAATTTTTGTAAAGGGAGGCTTTGCAGCAAAAATGAAAGTTTGCTATGGATGGGACATAGAAGTGAACATTAACCTCAAATCAAACACAAAATAAAGACACAAAAAACAAAAACAGGAGCAAAGGGGTTAAAGAGGAAGTAAACCCTCTGAAAGTTTTCCTAAAAAAACAAAAAACTTGCAAGAGAAAGGAATAATGACCTAGTATGCATTATGAATTATGAATTACTTACCTGAGATCAATGCCAACCGCAGCGACCCTCGTTCCTCTCCTCCATAGCCGCCATAATAATCTGGCCCCTGGGGACCTCTGAGCCATTTAATAAAAACAAAAACAATAAAAAAAAAAAGTATATAAAAAATAAAGTTAAAATGTTATTGAATTTTTTTTTAAAAAGGGGGGGTTGCCATCCGGGCCCTTGGGGACCTCCGGGCCCTTTAGGCCGCGTACACACGACCTGTCCAACCCGATGAGAATGGTCCGACGGACCGGTTTCATAGGTTCACAGACTGATGGTCTGATGTGCGTACACACCATCAGTTTAAAAACCGATCACGTCAGTACGCGGTGACGTAAAACACAACGACGTGCTGAAAAAAATGAAGCTCAATGCTTCCAAGCATGCATCGACTTGTTCTGAGCATGTGCGAGTTTTTGGACTGATGCTTTTGCGTACTAACCATCGGTTTGGACCGATGGTCAGGCGTCCATTGGTCCGATTTTAAAGCAAGTTTTAAAACTTTGGTCCGCCGGACGACAGACTGATGGGCCGTACACACGGTCGGTTTGGACCGATGAAACTGGACTTAAGTCCATTTTCATCGGTTTGGACCAATCGTGTGTACGCGGCCTTACAGGTATACTGCCTGTACTCCCCTCATGGCGGCCCTGCTTGCACCTACAGGTAACTTACCTGTAGGGCCAAGTGGTCTGTAAGGCCGCGTACACACAATCGGTTTGGACCGATGAAACTGGCCTTAAGGCCAGTTTCATCGGTCCAAACCGATCGTGTGTACGGCCCATCAGTCCGTCGTACCAAAGTTTTAAAACTTGCTTTAAAATCGGACCGATGGACGCCTGACCATCGGGCCAAACTGATGGTTAGTACGCAAAAGCATCGGTCCAAAAACCTGCGCATGCTCAGAATCAAGTCGATGCATGTTTGGAAGCATTGAACTTTTCAGCATGTCGTTGTGTTCTACGTCACCGCGTTCTGACCCGATCGGATTTTGGAATGATGGTGTGTACGCACATAAGACCATCAGGCCACTTCATCGGTGAACCGATGAAAACGGTCCGTCGGAACATTCTCATCGGTTTCAAATGATCGTGTGTACGCGGCCTAAGGGTTTACATCCACTTTAATTGCCCATAGAGCTAGCAATTACAATGAGAGTACAGCTCCTAATCCCTCTCTATGCAGCGTGTCAGGTTTCCCTATTTTACCTACAGCTTTTTTTTTTCTAAATATCCCCTTATTTGCCATTCTAAGCTTGCTGATTATAGTTCAACTGCCAAACAATACATTATGGTTCAAAAAAAATTCTCCCAGGCAAATCTGCACATAAATGTACAACTACATTTGCTGGGGTCATAAATTATGAATCCATGCATGAGCAAACACCTAAAAAAGGCTCTGCCAGGATCTACAGACCTGAGATTTTTGGTGTGTCTGTGCATTCAAGGGGATCCCACGCATGCACAGACACACCATAGATCTCCATCAGGTCCCAAAGACTTGGCAGAGACATGCAGCATGTCTGCGCATGCGCAGGATTGCCCAATAGTTCATCTCACAAAACATTGCCTCCTGGGATGTGTGATGTGGACTTCAGTGAGTGGCCAACCTATGTCATCCTTGCCTAGGTGAGGAATCAGGAAGTGGCGGCAAAGAGAATAAAAGGGGTATGCCATAAAGAAAAACAATTTTTTAAGGGGGTGGGGGTGGAAGCAGAGGAGTAAAATTTCATTCCATGGGTGAAGGCATAGGTGTGTGCAGCCTATTGCATTAGGGTGTGCCCAGGCCCGTCGCTACAAGGCAGGCAAACCAAGCAATTGCTTGGGGCCCCAAGCAGGGGCCGCGCTTCCTATATGCTGCAGCCGCCTGAGTGCTCAATAGAGAGCCTGCAGCATTGCTGCCTCGAGTTGTCACTCCCCCTTCTCTGCAGCATGGCCGAGCTCCTCTTCCTTCCTCCTGTCAGTCTGGACTCCGGCCGGGTACCATGTCAATTTTGCTTGGGGCCCCCAAATTCCTTCAAATGGCCCTGGGTGTGCCCCCTAAAGCTCAAACACAAGTGTGTGACTACATATGTATAACCCCGGTGTTTCGTCACATATGGCGACCCATCACATTTGGCTACCCGCTGGAGTGCACATGCGTGAGGCCACCATATGCATTCCTACAATTTTACAAATGTGATGAACAATATAGCTAGAGAATTTAGCTGAAAGGAATTTGTGAACGTTTTAGTAATTACTTTTTGATGAGAATTTAGCATTTATAAAACTGTTGGAATGCATATGCCGGCGTCCTGCATGCGCACTCCAGCGGGTAGCCAAATGTGATGGGTCGCCATATGTGACGAAACACCGGCCCTTGCTGCGTTTCCTTGAAAAAATGCTGCAGCCGCCTGAGCGCTCTATCGAGAGCCTTAGGCGGCTGCAGCACTGCTGCCTCTCTTGTCACTTCTTCCCCTTCCCTGTAGCGTGGCCAAGCTCCTCTTCCTTCCTTTTGTCAGTCCAGCCGGGTACCGCACGGTACAGGAGATTCAGTTTCCTGTTCCCGGCCGGACTGACAGGAAGTGCACACTGAATCTCCTGCCGCGCGGTACGTGGGGGGGGGGGGAGTAAAAAGAACATGGGGGGGGGGTAAAAAGAACATGGGGGGGAGTAAAAAAACATAGGGAGGGGAGGGGGGATTAAAAAAAACATTGGGGGGGGGGTAAATAGAACATAGGGAGGGGGGAGGGGAGTAAGAAGGACACATGGAGGGAGGGGGGTAGAAAAATGAACATGGGGATTTAGTTATTGTACACTTTTTTAACGTATATTTATTGATTTTATGGTACAGTGGTGTTTTTTGCAAATGTTCAATTGTTGAAAATGTTCAAATTTTATGCACATTATATGCAGTATTTGCACTGTAAACCTTTTTTATTTATATAAAGTGTGGGTGAACTTAAACTGTATCGTTATGCTGTGGTTCCTGTAGGCTTTGCGTGCGTGCGTGAGTGTGGGGGGGGGGATTGTGCGTTGGGGGGCCTCCATGTGCATTTTGCTTGGGGTCTCCAAATTCCTTCAAACAGCCCTGCATAGGATGATCAGAGTGTGCCCAGGCACACCCTGTGCGCACACCTATGGGTGAAGGCCAGCTTTAAAAAGCAGCCCTTGAACTAAGGCCCAGTATCTTTGCCTTGTACTAAAAATAAGTCTCCTGTCTTGCAGTGATCAGACTGCCACATTGTAACTTTGTAGCATATCACAATGTAAGAAGCTGCAGAAGAAGCCTAGTCTTTGTCAGACATTTGTAAACACTGTCAAGAAATGTGCAGGTACCAGGATCTCTTTGATTATGTCATCCCTGAGCCAGCATCTCAGTACATACATGCTGACCCTGATGCTGAAATATGTCAGACCAAAGATGGTGCTGTCATGGGCGTCCACTCCATAGGGCAAGGGGGGTCGTTTGCCCCCCCCCCCCACCCCTGGAATCGCCAGGGAGAGCCAGGAGCAGGGCCGACCTGGCCCATGGGCCGATTTAGGCGGTGACTGCAGCGCTCCCCTCCCCTCTAGTTGTCCCTTATTTAGAGTGCCTGTCCCTCTTCTGGAATCAAATCCATTTGTCCCTTATTCCAAAAGGTTCCTCTTTTAGACCTAAAATAAATATATTGTTAGTATAGTGTAGTGTTTCAGTCAAGGAAAAGGGGCGCTGTGTAATGTAAAGGGGTCCAGAGCTGTGGGGTGCTGTGTAATGTAAAGGGGTCCAGAGGTGCAGTTGTGGAGAGGGGGTACACAGTAGTGACAAAGAGATATTGAAAGATGCAGGGGGTACAGTGGGGTGTTTTTATATTTTAACGTGGGGGGGGGGGGGTTGGTGCTTTTAACCCCCGCTAGCGGTCGAAGAAAGGGTAAAATGCCGAAGCGCTCCCCTCTGTAAAAAATTTCAGCGGAGGCCCATGGGTGCTGTTCTTCTGGAGAAAAAAAAGCAAACTCAGATTTTATCAGCGAAGGGGCAGTGAGAGTTAATAAATACCTGAATACTCATACATTACTTAGCATGCATGTATTTACAATGAACAAATCTCATGCTAGGCCCACTTTACCCACATATTCATAAACAGGTACTATGGTAACTGAGTCAAATAAACAATATAGTCATCATAAAGGATGTTGTGTATCATTTAACTGTTCACTTAAATCTGCACTTCAGGATAGGCAAATATTATCTAAATTCATTCTTCATGTGCATTCTTCCTTGAGTCTTGGTGTGCTTTGTGTATTTCTTCCAGATATGTGCAGTAATCCAGTGTGAGACTTCCCCTCTGTGCAGGAACTTCCTGTAATAAAGACCCATCACTGCTGCCCTCTCTTTATGTGTAGGGTGACTGGTCTTGTCTCCACCCCCTCCTGTAGTTTTCTGCAGACAGCCTGTAGTGTGTGGGGTCTGCTAGGCCCCTCCTACAAATCTCTGCACAGACTGTACAACACAGTGATGATGTCACTGCTACTTTCACAAGGTAACATGTGGGTTTGTAAAGGTGTTGATGCACACAAAGAGCTTTACTTGTTCCAGGTATGTAACTGAGAAAGTATCACAGATCCTGGATCGGCATAACTGCCATCAAAGGGGTTGTAAGGTAAATAAATCCCCATAAATAGCTTCCTTTACCTTAGTGCAGTCCTCCTTCACTTACCTCATCCTTCCATTTTGCTTTTAAATGTCCTTATTTGTTCTGAGAAATCCTCACTTCCTGTTCTTCTGTCTGTAACTCCACACAGTAATGCAAGGCTTTCTCCCTGGTGTGGAGTGTTGTGCTCGCCCCCTCCCTTGAGGGGGGAGGGAGCGAGCAGGAGAGTCAGCAAACAACCTTCCGGGCAGCACAGAACCCCCTTACTATGTCGCGAGCTGTGTCCTCCTCTCCTCTCCTGCTGTGTCCTCTGGGCAGCGGCAGCAACGGGTCCAGGTCCACCGTGTCTCCTCTTTCACACCGCTAGGCATCCAATAGGATTGCCTGGTGCTTTAGCCAATCGGGAATCAGGTCTCACTGACCTGCCTCCTGATTGGCGGGGAGTAACTGTAGTGTGAAAATAGTGAAAAATGAATTCGCTATGGTCACACAATTGGGTGGGAGCGGGGCGCACTCTCTCCGCCCCAAGCCCACCCTAATTTGAAGCCTATTAGACTAGAGCTTCTGGCTCTAATCAGGTGCTTCAAAAAACACACCCCCGCCATAGGAATTCATACATGTATAGGGAGGGCGGCATAGTTATTAGGGAGGGGCGGCGCCCGTGCATTGTGAGCTGCCACTGACCAGCACTCTCTCTGCATGACACAGCGTTCTATGCCCAATCATAAGCCCCCCCCCTGCGGTCACATAGGGGTAAAGGGGCAATGCATAGCCCTGTGCATGTTTGGACTCTGCATGCTTGCACTCCCTCTTGTAAAGACAAACTATTCTCTGCAAAGTACGGGTTCCCTATCTATATAGTCTATATGTTAAACAGGGCTGCATACATCAAATGACATTTCATAAAGGTCAGGATGAGCCGTAGCCCATCACATGGAGATGACAATTTCTATTTCTGGTTGCACACTTCCATAGGGCCCGGAAATGTGATGCCCTTGAGGGCAGCAGCAGTGGGACACCTCACCTCTCTCTGTAATTACATTCTAAATATAATTCTATCATCCTGATCTAGCGGCTTTCACCTGATCGTTGTTTTTCCACTCAACGGAAAACTAGTAACACATCATGAATGCTCACAGTGAAAGTCGGTGATTCATTTAACTACTTGAGGCCCGCGCTATAGCCGAATGGCGGCTACAGCGCGGACCTGAATTTCCAACAGGACGTCAATTGACCTCCGCCCCTTTCCTTGTTCCCCGCGCGCGCTCCCGAGCGCGCAGCGGGGAAACTCTGTATTGGCCGTGTCCCTTGGACACAGCCAATTACAGATCGCAGCGAACGGCCAATCAGAGTGGCCGTTTGCGATGCGATCTGTGTGGGCAATGAGAGATGATCTCAAATGTAAACATATGAGATCATCTCTCATTGCCGGCTCACACAGAGACAGCGTCATGTCATGGAGAGAGGAGACCGATCTGTGTCCCTTGTACATAGGGACACAGATCGGTCACCTCCCCAGTCAGTCCCCCTCCCCCACAGTTAGACCACAAAGCAGGGTATACATTTAACCCCTTCCTCACCCCCTAGTGTTAACCCCTTCAATGTAAGTCACATTTATACAGTAATTAGTGCATATTTATAACACTGATCGCAGTATAAATGTGAATGGCGCCAAAAATGTGTCAAAAGTGTCCGACGTGTCCGCCATTATGTCGCAGTCCCAATAAAAATCGCAGATCGCCGCCATTTCTAGTAAAAAAATAAATAATAAAAAATAATAATTCTGTCCCCTATTTTATAGGCGCTATAACTTTTGCGATTTTTTTTTTTTTTAACCAAAAATATGTAGAAGAATACGTTTCGGCCTAAACTGAGAAAAAAAAAAAATATATTTTTTTTAATTGGGATATTTATTATAGCAACAAGTAAAAAATATTGGGCCAGATTCAGGTAGAGTTAGGCTGGCGGATCAATGGATCCGCCAGCCTAACTGTCACTTTAAGCCGGCGTTTTTGTTTTCTGTAACCAGAAAACAAGAAACGCCGGGTTGGAGTTCCGATGCGATCGGCGTAATTGAATTTCGCCATCGCATCGTTACTTCAACTTAAAAATGGCGTTCCCGCCGATTTACGCTCAAAAAATATGTTAATGAGCGGGAATCGGCAATTCACGATATTTTTCGGGCGCGACGCAGTGACTTTACGACGTTTCCGGAAGCGATACGCGGCGTATAGATAAAGCAGCCCCCTAGTGGAGTATCCTATGTTAAGTATAGGCGTCGTCATCGCGTCGGAAAAAAAACAAATCGCGTCGCTTGCGTAAAACATTCATGAATGGGAATGTGACGTCATTGACGTTCACTGACAGAATTTGGAGCTTGCGCACTGGGATGCATTGACACTCGACGCATGCGCAGTATGTTCGCCGCGGGATTGCGCTTAGTTTGAATACTACACGCCCCGTACCCGCCCAATTTGAATTCCGCCGGCTCATTTGCGATGCGCTGCCGCAACTTTAGGAGCAAGTGCTTCATGAATAACAGCACTTGCTCGTAAAATTTCGGCAGAGTAACGTAAATGAGAAGCGTTTCTCCAGAGCAAAGATGCTCTGATCTACCTGAATCTGGCCCATAGTATTTATTTTCAAAATTTTCGCTCTTTTTTGTTTATAGCGCAAAAAATAAAAACCGCACAGGCGATCAAATACCACCAAAAGAAAGCTCTACTTGTGCGGAAAAAAGGACGTCAATTTTGTTTGGGAGACACGTCGCACGGCCGCGCAATTGTCAGTTAAAGTGACGCAGTGCCGGAAGCTAAAATTTCACCTGGGCAAGAGGGGGGTATATGTGCCCAGTAAGCAAGAGGTTAAAGCCCAACTCCCGTTCTACCTATACATAATATAACTCTCTTTGTCTAGATGGTTTAATAGAGAATTTTTTTTACCTTTGCCTCAATCCCATAGCAACCTGTGCTCCTGTCTTTCCTTCTCCCATGTGGGTGAGCCCCATGTAGGTAGAATGCTAGATCAATGATCCTGCATTGCACTTGATGACTTTTAGCAAGGGGGCTGCCCCAAAACTGGAGAAGGGGAGGCTGATTATCCAACAGGGATTATGGAGCAAGGTAAGTATTGCTCTCTTTTATGTCCCCTAGACCAGCATTTCTTGGCCTTTTTACCCCAGAGGAACCCTTTCAGTGACCCCCCTGGTTAGATCAGTCTATTGAGAGTTATTGAGAAAATGCCCCTTACATTGGTAATGGCAAGGGGGAAGAATGCCTGGTAAGCAGGGGTGGAATGACCATTCGGGCACTGCCCGAGGGCCCCATGCCACTAGGAGGCACCATCAGGGTTGCCAGCCTCAGTAAAACCAGGGACAGTATGTAAAAATCTGTGTTTTTTAAAAAAAATCCCAACATTATCGCCAGGGCAGGACTTAGGATGGTGGGGGCCCCTGGGCTTAATAATTGAAGGGGCCCCCTGAAGCAGAGAAGGGGGGGTGGGTTGTTACCGCCAACCGATCATAGTTGTTGAGGGCTGGGGGGGCTGGATCCACTGCTGACCGACCTGTCGAAGTTGTTGAGCGGGGGACAGTGTGCCGATTGATCATACTTGTTGAGTGGGGGGGGGGGGGAAATCCGCCGACTGATCAAAGTTGTTGAGCGGGGAGGGGAGGGGGGGGCAGCCACTGGTCGGACTTCTTACCTCTTCCCAGGGCTGCCTTCAGTAATTTTTTGGAGGGGGTTGCCACGAAATTTCGGGAGGGGGCCTATGGAGAAGAGACTTGTGCACTTGTATCACGTACTATGTGGGCACCATCAGAGGAACCCTAGGGTTCCAAAGAACCCTGGTTGAGAATGGCTGCAGTAAAAAAAAAAAAGCAGTCAAAAATAAACAAATAAAAACATAGTATATGCAGGGGGGTAACCATCAGTTATTTTTTGTTACTGCCTGGATTTTAACTTTAAAGTCCATCACAGGGCAAATACTATTCCTCAGGGTTGTGGGGCAGAGGCCTGTCCTCATCAACATAGGGATAAGGTGCGTTGCCCCAAAGCACACCCCCCATGTTGAAGGAATGTAGCCTGGTATGGTTTAGGATGGGGGGCACTCACTCGCCCCCTCTCTTTCCCGATCTGCCGAGCTGCATATACGGATAAGGGTCTGGTATGGATTTTATGGGGGACCCCACGCCATTTAAAAAAAAAAATTGCCGTGGGGTACCCCTCAAAATTAATTTCAGACCCGAAGTGCCTAGTATTGATTGAGGGGGGACCCCACACGGTTTTTTCCCCGATTTTTTATTTATTTTTGCCAGCAATGCTTTTTTTCACATTCAGCTGTCAGCGGGGAGTGGTTGTTAAGGGACGCGGTGGTCGGCTTCCCAGGCCTGCTCCTTAGCAACTAGCTATACACAGTGTATTAAAGCAAAAAAACAACAACTGAAAACGCATCAAAAGCGCAGCAAAAAAAGCATGCTCAAAAACGCAAAATGCACCGCAAAACGAGCTGGAGTGCATATAGGGAGGAAGTGATTGTAAAGCGGCTGCAGGAGATCAGCAGCACTGAAATGCAACAAAGAATTGTTCAGGTTACACAGTATGTTATTAAACAAAATGTCATTCCGCTAGGCTTTACATCTACAGTACTTTAATAACCATGTAAGAGCGAAACAGAGAAAACAAAATCTGTTTTCAAAACTGTTATCTCCTCAAATGTAATTTCTTGTTCTTCTGAAAGGACGATACATTTCCCTGTTTATCAAGGTCTTCTGGTATCAACCCTTGTAACCCTATCCCCATCATCTGTGGGAAGCGGGAATACGACACTGGCTCATGATGCATTCACATTATTAGAGATAGCTGACAAAATATGTCCATGTAGTCATACACCATGCTGGAAAATAGAGATATTGAAGATGAGTCACAACACTAAAAATATTTGGTAATCTAGGTCAGGAAGTAGATTGTTCTAATTAGTACAGAAAAAGAGAGTGTTTTTACAGTTTCTGTGATATATTTAACATTTAAACACACACACTCCATTCATTCTAATTCCTATACAATTGAACTGGCTGCGAATGGAAGAACCTGATGCTTCATTGTAGTACTGCCTCTGGTGGTGAATGCTGGTACCACATTTTTTAAAGTGTAATGTAGAACAGCTGTTATGGTGCCTCTGGTGGTGATTGTTGTTAAGGTGCCTCTGGTGGTGATTGTTGGTAGCACCTCTTTTTGAAGGTGTAGCGTAGAACAGCTGTTATGGTGCCTCTGGTGGTGATTGTTGGTAGCACCTTTTTTTAAGGTGTAGTGTAGAAAAGCTGTTATGGTGCCTCTGGTGGTGATTGTTGGTAGCACCTTTTTTAAAGGTGTAGTGCAAAACAGCTGTTATGGTGCCTCTGGTGGTGATTGTTGGTAGAACCTTTTTGAAGGTGTAATGTAGAAAAGCTGTTATGGTGCCTCTGGTGGTGATTGTTGTTAAGGTGCCTCTGGTGGTGATTGCTGGTAGCACCTTTTTTGAAGGTGTAGCGTAGAACAGCTGTTATGGTGCCTCTGGTGGTGATTGTTGGTAGCACCTTTTTTTAAGGTGTAGTGTAGAAAAGCTGTTATGGTGCCTCTGGTGGTGATTGTTGGTAGCACCTTTTTTAAAGGTGTAGTGCAAAACAGCTGTTATGGTGCCTCTGGTGGTGATTGTTGGTAGAACCTTTTTTGAAGGTGTAATGTAGAAAAGCTGTTATGGTGCCTCTGGTGGTGATTGTTGGTAGCACCTCTTTTTGAAGGTGTAGCGTAGAACAGCTGTTATGGTGCCTCTGGTGGTGATTGTTGGTAGCACCTTTTTTTAAGGTGTAGTGTAGAAAAGCTGTTATGGTGCCTCTGGTGGTGATTGTTGGTAGCACCTTTTTTAAAGGTGTAGTGCAAAACAGCTGTTATGGTGCCTCTGGTGGTGATTGTTGGTAGAACCTTTTTGAAGGTGTAATGTAGAAAAGCTGTTATGGTGCCTCTGGTGGTGATTGTTGTTAAGGTGCCTCTGGTGGTGATTGCTGGTAGCACCTTTTTTGAAGGTGTAGCGTAGAACAGCTGTTATGGTGCCTCTGGTGGTGATTGTTGGTAGCACATTTTTTTAAGGTGTAGTGTAGAAAAGCTGTTATGGTGCCTCTGGTGGTGATTGTTGGTAGCACCTTTTTTAAAGGTGTAGTGCAAAACAGCTGTTATGGTGCCTCTGGTGGTGATTGTTGGTAGAACCTTTTTTGAAGGTGTAATGTAGAAAAGCTGTTATGGTGCCTCTGGTGGTGATTGTTGGTAGCACCTTTTTTAAAGGTGTAGTGTAGAACAGCTTTTAAAGCGGAGGTTCACCTTAAAAAAAAATTCTAACATTACATTGAGCCGACTCCTGAGAGTGAGAGTATGCTGCTCTTTTTTTTTTTTTTCGTACATACCATTTTAGCAATATTTTCCCCCCGGCTTCCGGGTAGTGAATCCCGCGGGAGTGGGTGTTCCTATTACCAGCCTAAGTGATTGACGTGCTTCCGACCGGCGCATACATCGCGTTACGACTTGCCGAAAGAAGCCGAATGTCGAGTCGGCTCTATACGGCGCTATACGGCGCCTGCGCACCGACGTTCGGCTTCTTTCGGCAAGTCGTGAAGCAATGCATGCGCCGGTCGGAAGCACGTCAATCACTTAGGCTGTTAATAAGAACACCCACTCCCGCGGGATTCACTACCCAGAAGCCGGGGGGAAAATATCGCTAAAATGGTATGTACGAAAAAAAAAAAAGAGCAGCATACTCTCACTCTCAGGAGTCGGCTCAATGTAATGTTAGAATTTTTTTTTAGGGTGAACCCCCGCTTTAAGGTGCCTCTGGTGGTGAATGCTGTCAGGTGTAGTGTATAAGGCCGCGTACACACGATCAAATCTATCTGCTGGAAACGGTCGGCCCGACCGTCCCAGCAGACAGATTCGACCGTGTGTACGGGCGAGCCGACGAATTTGGCCACCCGACAGATTTCAAAGCATGCTTTGAAATCTGTCGGCTGGGAACCCGTCCGCCCGACATGTCTGCTGGTTAGTATGCTAACCAGCAGACATGTCTTCTCGCACATGCGCCAAATGGTTTCGACGCATGCGTGGAAGTGTTTTACTTCCTGGTGCGGTGACGTGGCGGCGTCAACGTCACCGCCACGTCACCGCACCGTCTGACGGCAGGGATGTATTGCATGAATCTATGTATCGTCGCAGCCGCCCAATATTCTGATGGCCGGCCTCCTGGTGAGCACCGGCCATCTGAATAACGGCAGCTGATTGGCTTTGGAAGTGCCAATCAGAGCCTGAGGGCTGTAATCGGCTTCCAAATAGTTAACCAGGGGACGCACAGGGGGTGGGTTCCCTGGCTAACACTGACAGGCGTCTCAGCCAATCAGGTTCACCGGTTTTGGTTACCATTAACCTGATTGGCTGAAGCGTCATCGAGAGCGGAAGAAGACATCGAGGGACTGTGGAAGGAGGGTGGCTGACCCCAGAAAGGTAAGTGCCGGGCGGGGGGGCAATCTGGCAGCATTTTACAGGGGCACAGTGGAGACAATTGATGGGCACAGTGGCTACAATTGGTGTGGGCACAGTGGCGACAATTGATGGGCAAAGTGGCGAGAATTGATGGCACAGTGGCGACAATTGATGGCACAGTGGTAACAATTGATGACACAGTGGTAACAATTGATGGCACAGTGGCTGTATTTGATGGCATGGCACAATGGCTGCGTTTGGCATGGCACAGTGGCGACAATTGATGGGCACATTGGCAACAATTGATGGCACAGTGGCGACAATTGATGGCACAGTGGTGACAATTGATGGCACAGTGGCTGCGTTTGATGGCATGGCACAGTGGTGACAATTGATGGGCACAGTGGCGATAAATGATGGCACAGTGGCTGCATTTGATGGCATGGCACAGTGGCTGCATTTGATGGCATGGCACAGTGTTGACAATTGATGGCACAGTGGCTACAATTGATGTGGGCACAGTGGCTACAATTGATGGGCACAGTGGTGACAATTGATGGCACAGTGGCGACAATTGATGGCACAGTGGCTGCGTTTGATGGCATGGCACAGTGGCTGCGTTTGGCATGGCACAGTGTTGACAATTGATTGGCACAGTGGTGACAATTGATGGGCACAGTGGCTGCATTTGATGGCATGGCACAGTGGTGACAATTGATGGGCACAGTGGCGATAAATGATGGCACAGTGGCTGCGTTTGATGGCATGGCACAGTGGCTGCATTTGATGGCATGGCACAGTGTTGACAATTGATGGCACAGTGGCGACAATTGATGGCATGGCACAGTGGCTGCATTTGATAGGCACAGTGAGGCTGCAATTGTTTTTCGTTTGTTTGCGCCCCCCCAAAAATTTTAAGCACCAGCCGCCACTGGCTTCTGGGTAAAGCGTGCACCCGTCGCCCCAGCTGTGCTTGGATTCGTTACAGCACAAGCTGATTTTTAGAAAGGGGGGGTGTCCCTGAATGGCAGTTTGGAAATGTGGTCACCCTATTCCCATCATGTCGTTCCTCAGATCAGCATGGAGTGGGATAGATCATCAATGCAAGATATGGAAACTGTAATGTCTATGGAGTAGTATTTGGGAAATAACATTGAAAATTGAAGAAAAAAAAGGGTAATAAAAGTAAATGAAATATAAATAGAATAAGAATTACAGCAAGTATCTTTTAGCTAGAATATATGCAAACGGTGAATTTATACTTTAAAGGAAAGTGGAGACTTCTTAGCTACATTGCAGCTACAGCATGAAGAATACACAAAGGATTTCACTTCAAATAAAGTGAACTGTTTCCTATGGGAAAGTGCACACAGAAGTGTGGCAGTGCCTTTGATTGCAAGAAAGTAACCCAAGGAAGTCCCTGCTGTGTTTTACAATCATCTGAACACAGAACAACATTAGTAAACCAAGGGCGCAGTGGGTGAGGCTGCCTTCTCCCGTTCTGGATGTGGCGCGGCCGACGTAGCGCGTCTAAAAAGAACTATGCTTAAATACATGGCTTAAACCCAGCAATACAAAGAGAAGCCACATCCGCCAATAATTAGCACACGATGACAGAAATTAGCTATATTTAACACACGGGGGCTTTTAATAAACTGTCGGTGCAAAAAAAAAAAAAGGAACTGCAGCTTGAACCGGAAAGCCTTAATTACCCAAAGTGTTATTTCTATTGGAAAAAAAAGCACCACCTTGTCTTAATTATAATGGAAAAAAGAGAGCTAGGGCTTTGTCCTATTTCAGGAAGACGACACAGAGGCCAAGCTGAAAGCAAAGAAATGAAGGTGGCAGACTCTGCTAGCATATCTAAAAGAACAAAAATGTACTATATTGCAGCCTACTAGTTCTTTGATGCTGCGGCTGCAGTCGCTTTCTTTTTTTAGGCTTCTTTTCTCTATCTTCACCTGGTGATCTTGCCAGTAACGCATTTCCTGTCCTAGAGTGGCAACATTAAAGCCGCTTTAAATAGCATTTTTGATTTGCGATGCTCAGATACAGTGTAGTTCTGAGTTGGCTTAGCAGACTACAAAACATCTCCCCCTTTGTTTTGGAGAACAGAAGAGGGAAAGTGTTCTGTAGTCCTGTCCTAGGGTCACAACGCTGCTCCAGCATAGATTCAGTACAGTAAGACCCCATACACACTATTAGATTTTCTGCAGATTTTTGTCTTCATATTTACCAAAGCCATATACAGGGGCAGACTGAGAACTCATGGGGCCCCCGGGCAATAAGAGATTATTGGGCCCCTGGGCAATAGGAGATTATGGGGCCCACAGGCAATAGATTATGGGGCGACACAGTATACATATATACACACACACACACACACACAGTATACATATACACACTGAGAAGGTACTTGAGAGGCGGGCAGCTATAATCTTGGGATTTTTAGGCCAAAAGGGACATTTCAGGGACAGATGTAAAAAAAACACAGATTTTTACATACTGTCCCTGGTTTTACTAAGGTTGGCAACCATGATGGGGCCCCCTAGTGGCATGGGGCCCTCGGGCAATGCCCTAGTGCCCAAATGGTCAGGCCGCCCCTGACTATATATTATGAGGTCAAACCTTAAAGCAAAGGTCCGCCTAAATAAATATTAAAAGCCAGCAGTTACAAATACTGCAGCTGTTGACTTTTAACCACTTCAGCCCCGGACCATTTCGCTGGTCAAAGACCAGGCCACTTTTTGCGATTCAGCACTGCGTCAATTTAACTGACAATTGCGCGGTCGTGCAACGGTGCTCCCAAACAAAATTGGTGTCCTTTTTTCCCCACAAATGGAGCTTTCTTTGGGTGGTATTTAAATATTTTTTTGAAATGCTATGTTTTACTTTTTGCTATAATATATATCCTCAAAAAATCAATAAAAAAACAAAAGCCGATATATATTCTTCTACATATGTTTGGTAAAAAAAATCGAAATAAGCGTATATTGATTGGTTTTCACAAAAGTTATAGCGCCTACAAAATAGGGGATAGATTTATTGCATTTTTTTCTAGTAATGCCTGCGATCTGCGATTTTTATTGTGACTGTGACATTGCGACGGATATATGGGACACTTTTGACACATTTTTGGGACCATTCATACAGCTATTAGTGCTATAAAACTGCACTGATTACTGTGTAAATGTGACTGGCAGGGAAGGGGTTAACACTAGGAGGCGCTGAAGGGGTTAAATATGTTCCCTATTGAGTGATTCTTAGGCTGCATTCACACCTGAGCGTAGCGTTTTTGGTCGTTTTTTCCGGCATTTGTTTCCCCTTTTTTTTTGCGCATATTAACACGTATTCGTGCGTTGTCCGACGTTTTTGAACTTTGATGTTTTTTATTTTAGCCAAAAGGAAAAATGATCATCTCTTTCATCAATTGTTGCTATGTTTGTAGATTTTTTTATCTTCTGCCTGGGTGAAATGTTCTATCTTACAGAACAGATTAAAGCGACAAAACGCCCGTAGAAACGCTCATTGTCGCGCTAGATGCTTGAATCGATCGTTTCCATTACTTTCTATGGGAATACAAACGTTCTAAAATGCCCAAATCTGCCCAATTCTCGCGACAAAAAAGGGTCCGGAACTTGTTTGAGCTTCTGGCGTTTGGCTTCAGGCGTTTTGGAGCGGAGATGTGAACCATCTCCATAGAGAATAATGTATTTTTTCCCCTCGTTTTGGAGCTTCATGTTTCAGGCAACAAAACGCTCAGGTGTGAATGCGGCCTAACTGTAGGGGAAAGGGAGGAGACCGATCTGTGTCCCTCTGTACTGGGAACACAACATCGGTCTCCTCACCTCTGACAGGATGTGGATCTGTGTGTGTTTACGGGTGCCCGTCAAGGCCGTCGGGCACTGGGTACCGAGCGATTCTGCGGGTGCGCGCCCCCTAGACGATTTGTTTTTTTTACATATACCTAGTGCAGACAGTTCGGACGGGAAACACATTTACCTTTCAATTTATCGTTCGTTCGGCGGGAAAATTTCCAAACTCGTCCTTCGTTTTTTTTGGCTCAAAAATGTCCCAACGATTATTAATTTTGTGCCTATTAATGTGGTTGTAACCCCAACCAGACAACTTGCACCTACAGGTAAGCCTAGATTAAAGTGGAGTTTACATCCCCAATTTTTTTTATTATTATTATTGTGCTCATTAGACCTAAAAAAGGAAAAAAGAAAAAGATTTTTTTTTTTTACTCATCTGGAAATGCCTGTTGCTATGCGGTCCCATGAAATCTGCCTTTGAAATCACCTAGGATTCTGACATCATCTCCCTCTAATGCTCCTGGGAAATGTGTGTCAGCATTTCCCAGGATGCAGTGCGCTACCTAATTATCACTCCCCATCCAAGACTTCAAGGAAGTAAGGCCCCTTTCACATTGAGGCGTGGAGCCGCGGTGACGGTATAGCCGCGCTATTTGTAGCGCCGCTATACCGTCGTGTTTACCGCGATATTCGGGCGCTAGCGGTGAGGTTTTAACCCCCGCTAGCGGCCGAAAAAGGGTTAATACCGCCCGCGTTGCGGGCGGTATTACCGCGCTATAACCGCGGTTTCCCATTGATTCCAATGGGAAGGCGCGCTATAGGAGCGGTGAACACACCGCTCCTATACCGCGGTAAAGATGCGGCTAGCAGGACTTTTGGAGCGTTCCTGCTAGCGCACCGCTTCAGTGTGAAAGCCTTCGGGCTTTCACATTGAACACTACAGGGCATGATTTTTCATGCGGTATAGCAGCGCTATTTTTAGCGCTGTACCGCATGAAAAACGCCTCAATGTGAAAGGGGCCTTAGTGCTTGTAGGCTTCACAATGCCCACAAGCAAAATGACAACGGTGTGGACATAGTTTTATAAACTATCTTTTTTGAATAACTATGCTATACTTTTTTTAGTAATTTTTTTTAAGGGGTCAGGTAAGTAAAACGGTGGCTGGGGGGTGGGGGGTGGGGGCCAGTACTGTCGGATGTTTTTTTCACCTTAATGCATAGGATGCATTAAGGTGAAAAAAATTTACCTTTACAACCCCTTTAAGGAGATATTTGCAGAAAACAGTGCACCGATGTCTGTGGCACATGTGCGCCGTAGAGAACGGCGCAGGCGCACTGAGCGTGCCGGTTTTCTGAATGAATAATGCTGGAAACCCACACATGCGCTGGGTTCGTGCTGGAAACCTGCGCATGCACGGGAATGACGTCATTGACGCTCCGACCAGTCACAGCGCCGAAGCGGCGATACAAGGAAGGCGCTTTGTGCAGGGTTTTTTTGTTTTTTTACAGGAAAAATATTTTTGGGTTTACTTCTTCTTTAACTGTTCGAAAAATGAACTAACTGTCTAAACAATCAAATTTTGTCCGATTTTTCTTATAGTGTATGGCCAGCATTAGTGTTCCTTTTATGAATGTCAGGTGTAGCAACAGCCAGACTGGGAGAGTGAGGGTCAGCACTAAACACATGCAGATTTTTATCTTGAATGGAATCTGCCAGAAAAGGAATATGGCGGCTGCCATTGGTGACATGTTACTTGTCTTTTTTTCCCTTCTTTTCTTTGCTCTGTGGATCACCAGCCTACAACAGGCATGTCCGTTTTGTCGGGACAACAGATATGCACTTGTTCTGGGCCAGTGACCCACTTAGTTGGGAAGCAAGGATCAGGATGACAGCCTTGGGCAATGCAATGACAGCTCCCCTCTTTCTTTATTGACAGATTGTCTTTAAGGAAAGCACAGTGTGGCAGATCACCTATCCAAATGTGTTTGTGCAATCGATACACGTACAGGGCAATCGAATGACATCATGTATTTTTTTCTTTGAACAATGGCGATTGGATAATTTTTCATATCATGTGGGAGATACCATGGGGTCAAAGTGCTTGTCTGTCAATAACCGGGATGTAACTGGGGCTGAATCAGACCGACAAAAACGTTTTAACAGAACTGTAGCAGACATAAGGCAGATTGCAGCGGAATACAGGATTTTCCTGTCTAGATCGCTTTGCCTAAATCTGGGACAGTTCTTACATAAAGGGATACAGAAGAATGGTAATCATGTTCAGGGAATGCGCTCGCTGTCCCCCTTTGTTGTCACGCAGTGAGCTGATGCCCTCCCTTCCGATACTGAAAGAGTTAAGGGAAGCCCAAAACACCTGCTGTTAAAGAGACAGCATTCCTATTTCCACCTCCCTCCTCCCATTTGGCTGACCTAGAAACCAACATCCAGGCTCTAGGACCCAGCTATGGTCAGTCACGTGACTTGGGGACGTAGTGATTTGCAGGAGACAGAGCCCTGAACAATGAATTGAATGGGGGGGGGGGGGGGGGGGGGGGGGGGGGGTGGAGAGACATGGGAGGTAGATGGAGATAATGTTTTCAAATGGTTGAGGGAAGAATTTGATACGTGCATTACTAAATTCAAGTGGGCAATTTATTAGGGCAAGCAAAGCCCATTGATTTTAAAGGTGCAATGCAAGAACCAACCATTATCTATAATTATCTATGTATATAGCATTCACAATACACGTCTTGCATCCTACAATCCATGGTAACCACTAATATTCCACATCAGGGCCATCTTAATGCAAGGGCACTCCTGGGCACTGCCCAGGGGCCCCAGGTACATGGGGGCCCCAAAATAATCTTGCATTACATCATACTTGCCAACTGTCCCGGATTTGCTGGGACAGTCATGCTTTTTACTAAACTGTCCGGATATGGTTGTGTCCCGGGAAGTGTCTCAGAACCTATACTGTGCCCTCCTGAGCCCAGTATTGTGCCCTCCTGACCCCCTTTGATTTATGGAATGTTTTTCTTATGTAAAATATATTTTATTGAAAGTACTAATGAATATATTATATATTAAATTCTATCAACTATTTATACTTTATTTCTTGAGAGTAGGTGCGTAAATTGGGGAAGGCTGGTAGGGGCCCCAGTGCATTACTTTGCCCAGGGGCCCATGATAATATTAAGATGGGCCTGTTTCACATTACATTATTTCAGTTTCGAACACTAAACCAACAAAATGCTGAAAAGAAAAAACCAACAGGGGTTTAAAGGGAACATCCAATTCATTCAAATTAAAGTAATAAAAATTGATGACCTAAGAACACCAGCCGATTATAACTGTTGCAAGGAAAACACACATCATGGTGCTGCCCAATAATGTCTTGTGGCAGGTGGCCCACAATTTGAAATAGCCATTGGGCAGAACATAGATGACTAGGTCCATTGATGATGATACACCATGGCTGAAGCCCAGCTAAGGATATTTATATGCAGAGCACTCTAGAAGTCTCCTGTAACCACAGAGCAGTTTCTAACAGTGTTGTATAACATGACAATCTCATGTACTATGATAACTAAGAACAGGGCCGATCCTAGGCAGGGTGCACAGGGTGCATTGCACCCAGGCGCCTGCAGAGGTGGGGGCACCGAACATCTAACAGACTCTCTAACAGAAGCCCTCTCTGTGTCCATCACAGAGCCCCCCTACAGGTCCCAATAAAGTACTCTGCTTCTCTTCCTGTATTTTGTTAATTGTTAAGAGATCATGTAAGGATCCCAGGTTAATAAAGACTTCATGGGGGAGCATCTCTGTGGTTAATTCATTGCCATAGAAACATTTATAAAGGGGAGGAGTTAGTAAAATGACGACGCCCATGTGGGGGCACCAGAACTATTTCTGCACCCAGGCGCCTGTGACCCTAGGATCGGCTACGATCTGACTATGAAATGTGTCAGCTCTCTCTGGTTACATCGCCATCTCTTCAACATGGCAGTGGTAAAAATGGGTTCTAATTAGGCTTGCTGGCACAAAGTTCTGCATGTTATGCCGCGTACACGCGGTCGAAATGTTCGATGGGAGCTTCTGGTTGGAAATTCCGACCGTGTGTAGGCTCCATCAGACATTTGCTGTTGCAGTTTCCGACAACAAAAATTTGAGAGCTGGTTCTCAAATTTTTCGACAACAAAGTCCATTCTCGTAAATTCTGATCGTGTGTAGACAATTCCATGCATGCTCTGAATCATGTACGAGACAGAAGCGATAGGTCTGGTAAAACTAGCGTTCGTAATGGAGATGGCACATTCGTCACGCTGTAACGGACTGAAAAGCATGAGGCTAAAAGGTGCGAATCGTCTCTCACCAAACTTCTACTAACACGACTGGTATTGAACTTTCCTTTAATTGTGCCGTCGTACGTGTTGTACGTCACCGAGCTCTTGGCATTCCGACCGTGTGTATGCAAGACAAGTTTGAGCCAACATCCGTCGGAAAAAAAATCCACGGTTTTGTCAGAATTTCTGATCGTCTGTATGCGGCATTAGAGTGTTCAACAGAAACACCCCTATTTTGGATATAATATATTGCCCCACATATCCACATTCCATTGAGTTTGAGTGTCCCTTAGAAACACCTGTATTTAGCACTCTGTGGTTCCTTACAACCAGATTCCACTGGAGTTGAAGTGTGCCTCAGAAACACCCTATTTAGCACTATATGATCCTATACAACCAGACTCCATTGAGCTTATTAGGCAAGCAAGGGTTGACCACAAAGTGAAGTAACCCACAACAGATTTGGATCCATCAGGAGATTTATGGTTGGTTGCATATTGATGATTGTGAGTATTGCTCTTCATTCCCTGATACAGTAAAGGCATACCTCCCAACATTTTAAGATTGGAATGAGATTGGAATGAGGGACACCTACTACCAAATGTATGTAGGCATAGGACATGCCCCTGCCACACCCCTTTAAAGGAGAATTAACCAAAAAAATGTGAATTAATTCTACAAGGATTTTTTTTCCACTACTATTCCTTTATATTGGCTTTTAAAATTTACAAATGCAGCAATTTAGAATTTGGATGAAAGCTTTAGCACTGGGAAACACTTTTTGAAAGATAAAACGTGCATTTTATATACATCTATATAGATTGGACCAAAATGATGGACAAATGAGGAGCAAAGAGGGACAGAGGGACATTGCTCCAAATCAAGGACAGTCTCTCGAAATCAGGGACAGTTAGGAGCTATGGTATAGGTGATACATGCTGAATCCTGATTAGTTGCTATGGGAAACCTTATTTCATCCTTTGTGCTAGTTCTTCCAACCAACCAGCTAGATTTCTTTTTTTAGTGCCCAAGTAACTAAAAACTGACATAGCGTTGGCCACTATTGGGAAAAGCTTAATTTTTTTCTCCATTTTCTATTTTAAAAGAAATAGAGTGCTAGCAAGAGGGCCAGATAAGGTTATCACAGAACAGCCAGAGAGATAGGAATATAGCGGAGAAGAGTAGACAGAGGAGAAGGAGGGAGAACAGAAGAGACGGATAGAGTGCAGGGGAGGGGGAAGCACACAGGATAAACAGGGAGTGGAGAGATTGTCACACAGAATACACACAGAAATAGGGATACGGGGAGAAGAGACAGCAAGAATAACCGAGGGATGAAACAGAGAGCGGCTTAGACTGGGAGAGACAGGCGAGGACATTGACCAAGGAGGGAGAGCAGCCTGGAAGAGAACAGCAGAATGAGCTGGGAAGAAGGGAAGGATAGCATTGGCTGCAGGGACTGAGATTACAAACCTGTGAAGGGATAGAACTGCCCAGGCTATAGAAACAAGACAGAACACGGCAAGAGAATAGCACAGGGAGCAGAGACAAAGAGCAACGGCACAGTGTACAGGAACAGAACCAGGAACTGACGGACAGCACAGTGTACAGGAACAGAACCAGGGACGGAAGGACAGCACAGTGTACAGGAACAGAACCAGGGAGGAAAGGACAACACAGTGTGCAGCAACAGAACCAGTGAGGAAAGGACAACACAGTGTGCAGGAACAGAACCAGGGAAGGAAGGGACAACACAGGGTGCAGGAACAGAACCAGGGAGGAAAGGACAACACAGTGTGCAGCAACAGAACCAGTGAGGAAAGGACAACACAGTGTGCAGGAACAGAACCAGGGAAGGAAGGGACAACACAGGGTGCAGGAACAGAACCAGGGAAGAAAGGACAACACAGGGTGCAGTAACGGACACAGAACCAGGGACTGAAGGACAGCACAGTCTGCAGGAACAGAACCAGAACCAGGGAGGGAAGGACAACACAGTGTGCAGGAACAGAACCAGAGAAGGAAGGACAACACAGTGTGCAGGAACGGACACAGAACCAACAAAAAAGGGACAGACACAGGACCTACAAAGCAAGGACAATATAGTGTGCAGCAAGCAACACAACTAGAAAAGGACAGACAGCACAGTGTACAGAAACAAACACAGAACCAACAAAAGGAAGGACAGCACAGTGTTAGGGAACCAAAGCAGAACCAGAGAAGGACAGGCAGCACAGTGTACAGAAGACTACACAGATTCAGGGATAATGGACAACTCAGTGTGCAGGAACTGACACTCAACCAGCGAAGGGAGGAAAACACAGTGTTCAGGAGCATTCAGAAGCTGACATTCAGAAGAGAAGGGACATAGATTGTGATAGAAGGTGCAGGTGACAGACAGGAGAAGAAGATCTAGGGCAGACAGTCTGGCTTGCTTCATCTCTGGCCCTGATCACAGCTGGTCCCAGAAATTAAGGTTTGCAGCCAGATCTGCCCATTCAGAGGACAGGTCAGGACAGAAAGGCAGGCCCAACCTGTGCATTTCTGGGGGGGGCCCTTGACTGGACCAGGCTTTGGCTGCACAAGACTCTCCAGGACAAGTTGGACACGGGATGAAAGGAGCAGGGGGCTTCTCCCAACCTGCATCTAATTACTGACGGCTACAGGTAAGGCAGCCCAATATCTGCAGACTAGCCATGCACCATTAATCTCTGCCGTACCAGACCAATGATAACTCTTGTGTCCACCTCTAAACCAAGCATCACTCTTACAAATTTATACCTACCCTAAAAAGCTAGCTTGTCAGACTATGCACTTTGACCCCTTCCTTGCCAAACCTATCCACGGCCTTTGCCTAATTTCTATTAAAGAGCTGCAGTAAATTGTCCATTAATTAATTAAACCTTTACACTTGCATGATCTATGGCAACTCCTTCTTTTTTTTTAAGCCAGAGATATCATTACTTCCTTAACACTTTTTTTCTGCCTGGCAACTGCAGACCATCGCTTCAGATATCCTATTATACCACGCTCAGAGTCCAAGGCCTGCAGAACATTGCTCAGTCACCCAGTCCCTGCTACACCACAGATCACAGCCATAACCTTTTAAGTCTGTTTGATATCTTAGAGAATTCGCTAGAGGAATTTTATTAAATAACTAAAAACTCACACAATTATTGAATATCCGGCCTCTCCGGACAAGGAAGGGTTAAGTGAGTCCTATGTCAAATTAGGCACGGATTAAATAGATTGTTCTGATTTTATAAATATAGTCACCACCTTTAAAAAATAAATAAATCCAGCGTTTTTTATCTTTTGAACGCCTGCCCTAATAATAATATTGGCAACAAGCCCCATTTTTCCTGGCCCGGCCTTTAAAATACCAGCCAGGTGGCACCCTATGGCTAAGCATTACAAAGGCATGACCTAACAGGAGTGGAGGTTGGCATGTCCTGGAAAGTACAGTGTATATCTGTGTACTTAAGCCTCGCACACATACACAATGCTTGTGTACATTGAAAGACACAGGGCCTCGCTGTATGAATGATGTCTACAGAACACCACTGTGTGTGTGGATGGAGCCGGCTACCTCTGCAGAACTGTACATTGTGGATGTGTGAGACGGAGGGGTGAATCACAGACCATTCCGAAGGTCTGTAGGATAATGTGATTCATTATCCATGCCTAGGTCTGTGCCGCTTTCTTTGCTTCTAGGCATGAGAACATTCAGATATTTCTCACAAAGGGAGCTATAAAAAAACCTAAAGGTCCATTGAACCAGGGCCCCACCATTAAGGGCCCCTTCTGCTTCTGTAATGTCCACCTTCTAGGCAATTGCTCTAGTGATACAGAATATTACTTTTATAGAAATCGTATGCAGGTACCTAAACAACATATGCATTCTTTTGTTTTGCAAATGTATTTGAAAATGTTAGACAAGGTGAAAATATGGAGGCCAGGGCTGGACTGAGACAACAATTTGGTCCTGGACTTCATTTAGACCGGCCCAAATTAATTTTGCAAACAAGCACAAAAACAGTTTATTAACCATACGCAATTGTGCAAAAAAAAAAAACATAACATAAGGAGTCCACTTTTATTACTTTTTCTCATCCTTCTTACATCACTTTATGAAGTGGGAGGGTGAGCCGTGCCGCCATTACTTGACAGGCTGTCATTAATACCGGCCCACTGAGCCATCGGCCCACTGGGAAAATCCCTGTAGTCCCAATGGCCAGTACATGCCTGATGGAGGCAGTTGCTGATGCTGCCCAACCAGATATAGCCACCTAAGGGGAGGACATGCTGGACTATCTCGGTACTGATACAATGACAATATAGTATAGTAAAAAAATATATTGTTTAATACATAAAAAAAAAAAACACAAATATTAAAAACAATACACCACAAAAAACAACAATTATTAATGGGTAACCCTGTGAGATTTCTGTTGGAGTGGAGTGGAGTTTCCTCTACTAGTTTCGCAGACTAAGCTGCTTCTTCAGGAGGAGTAGTCTGTGAAACAAATAATGCAAGATAAGATAAAATCTTAAACAATGCCTTTATTCCTGTATTATATCTTGTATGTATTGCTTTATATGTATCTTTATGTTTTGGTTCATTGCATTATTTGTAGGGCTGTTACTGATTAAAATTTTCGAGTTCAATTAATCAATTTTTTTTTTATCTACTAATTTCGATTAATTATAACGCACATACATTTTTTGGATTACCACCATATATAGTCCCCACTGTAATATCCACAGACATCTCCCCCACTGTAATATCCACAATCACCCCCACTGTAATATCCACAATCTCCCCCACTGTAATATACACAGACATCCCCCCACTGTAATATCCACAATCTCCCCACTATATTATCCACAATCACCCCCACTGTAATATTCACAGACATCTCCCCCACTGTAATATCCACAGACATCTCCCCCACTGTAATATCCACAGACATCTCCCCCACTGTAATATCCACAGACATCTCCCCCACTGTAATATCCACAGACATCTCCCCCACTGTAATATCCACAGACATCTCCCCCACTGTAATATCCACATCTCCCCCACTGTAATATTGACAAACATTTCCCCACAGACATCTCCCCCACTTTAATATCCACAGACATCTCCCCCACTATAATATCCACAGACATCTCCCCCACTGTAATATGCACAATCCCCCCCACTGTAATATCCACAATCCCCCCCACTGTAATATCGACAGACATCTCCCCCACTGTAATCCACAGACATCTCCCCCACTGAAATATCCACAGACATCTTCCCACTGTAATATCCACAGACTTCTCCCTACTGTAATATGGTCCCCATCTCCCCCACTGTATAGGAAAATTAGTGCTTGCTTAGTCTTACCAGAGAAGCCTACCGAACACGAACAGTTGAGGCCGTGTGACAACGTCAGCACGCTGCTCTAGGCTCACCTAGGCTCACCTAGGCTCTAGGCTCACCTCATCTAGGCTCACCTCACGATCCGTTGCATCACTAGTACCGATCAAAAGAATTTTGATCGATCAAAAAAATTAACGATTAATCTTTCATTTCCACAGCCCTATTTGTTTCACAGACTACTCCTCCTGAAAAAGCGGCTTAGTCCGCGAAACCGGTAGAGGAAACAGTTCATACTCCACTCCAACAGAAATCTCACGGGGTTACCCATTAGTAGTTGTTTTTGTGGTTTATTGTTTTTAATATTTGTGTATGTTTTATATGTATTAAACAATATATTTTTTACTATACTATATTTTCATTGTATGAGTACCGAGATAGCCCAGCATGTCCTCCCTTTATGTAGCTATATCTGGTTGGGCAGCATCAGCAACTGCCTCCATATTTCCACCTTGTCTAGTCTTTCTATACAAATTTGGATGATGGTCCCTTTTTTCTATTTATTATTGAATATTATGTGAGGCTATACTCAAAAATGTTGTTATTTGAAAATGTTATCTCTATTTGCATACATGATTGTGTAATTTAGATAGCTCTGGTCCCCATAGCAGTTGTATGGTCTGCTTTGGCTATAGTTACACCTTGCTTTGGTCATTAGGCCATGTGTAGATCGTCACCCGCGCCATAACTAGGAATTGAAAAATCTGTGCATTGCTTAAGGATGGACGGGAAAGGACATTGGCTAATGGCCTACGAGAGTGAGCATGGGTTATACAGTAAGCTATAGAAGAGCAGAGAGAGGTGTAGTGGTCAGAACATATCTGCTCTTTTGTGGATTGGGTAAATTGATCCTTTCATGGTGAATATTAATTTCAGATGCTTGTAAATGTGTTCCAGTTCAGCTGATTGGTGGAGAGTGGTACCATTCATAAACTCGGCAATGAATTTGGTGAAATTTGGCAATTTCGGACTCATGGTCTATATCTAGATGATTTTGATTTTGCTTCCAGGTCAGATTGTCTTCCCTGTAAAGAAACATATACCTTAGCTTCTTGTTACTAGAGGAAGATGGTACCACTTATTAGAAATGGAACCTGCCGGGATAGAAAAATGTTGGCTGCCATCACTGAAATCCTCCTGAAAATTCTAAGTCGCAGAGCTGAAACACACATGAAGCTAGAGAAGTGAAAGGGAAGGCAGAACACATCATCTACACAGGACCAGGGCAAGGGGTGGACAGGAGGTACGGGTGTCCTGGGCACTGTGGTATCATGGGAGGTAGGAGGCTTGATGAGGAGATTGGGGGGAGGGGATTTGTGTTGAATGGGGGTACAGTATTTGGGGAGCAGCAGGGGTAGAGAATTGTAGGTAAAAGGGGGGCTAGGAAAGGTAATTTGGGGGGATTTGAGTTAGAAGGGGGGATGAGGAAGAGTATTTATTTGTGCAAGGAGGGAGGCTTGGGGTGTTTGTGCTAGATATGATAAAGGTTGAGGGGGATTGGTGGTAGGGTGGGATTTTTTTTTTTGGGGGGGATTTCCTTGTTTAATTATCAAACATGCAGCAAATATAACTATAACTATAAATATAACTATGGGCAAACTGTTATTTTATTTTTATTTTGGATAGAGTAAGGGTCTTTAACCACTTAAGACCCGGACCAAAATGCAGGTAAAGGACCTTGCCCCTTTTTGCGATTCGGCACTGCTTCGTTTTAACTGACAATTGCGCGGTCGTGCGACGTGGCTCCCAAACAAAATTGGCGTCCTTTTTTTCCCACAAATAGAGCTTTCTTTTGGTGGTATTTGATCACCTCTGCGGTTTTTATTTTTTGCGCTATTAACAAAAATAGAGCGACAATTTAAAAAAAAATGCAATATTTTTTACTTTTTGCTATAATAAATATCCCCCAAAAATATATAAAAAAACATTTTTTTTCCTCAGTTTAGGCCGATACGTATTCTTCTACATATTTTTGGTAAAAAAAATCGCAATAAGCGTTTATCGGTTGGTTTTCGCAAAATTGATAGCGTTTACAAAATAAGGGATAGTTTTATTGCATTTTTATAAAATTTTTTTTTTTACTACTAATAGCGGCGATCAGCGATTTTTTTCGTGACTGCGACAATATGGCGGACACTTCGGACAATTTTGACACATTTTTGGGACAATTGTCATTTTCACAGCAAAAAATGCATTTAAATTGCATTGTTTACTGTGGAAATGACAGTTGCAGTTTGGGAGTTAACCACAGGTGGCGCTGTAGGGGATGTGTTACCTAATGTGTTGTTTACAACTGTAGGGGGGTGTGGCTGTAGGTGTGACGTCCCCCTATTACAGGGATGACGCGATCGATGCTGCGGCCACAGAGAAGCACGGGGAAGCCGTGTGTACACACGGCTCTCCCCGTTCTTCCGCTCCAGGGACGGATCGCCGCACTCCAGCGGCGATCGGGTCCTGGAGCTTCGGACCCACGGCTGGGTACTAAAATCAACGTATATATACGTTGATGTGCCCAGCCGTGCCATTCTGCCGACGTAAATGTGCAGTAGGCGGTCCTTAAGTGGTTAATATTGATTGGACACTGGACAAACATTTTCTTGAGCCCTCCCATATCCACTTATCAAATATTTGCGGGCTCAAGGGACAGCTGCTTTGGGCACCACAACAATGACTGGGCCTGGAGCAGCTTCCCCTTTTGCCCTGTGTTAAAGATGGCCCTGGGGAGGGTTATAACCCCTATTAGATTTTTTTTCCGCAGAGTTAATGTCTATTGAATGCTGGGGGAAGAGAGTTGGGGGAATACATTTGTGGGTAAAGTTGTACTATGATCTTTCCTGTTTTCCTGAATTTGGGTGTGCTGCGCCACACTGTCCTGATGATATGTTACTGCTCTGGAGCTCATTGCTTGTATTGATATTTTGGTTCAATAAAAACCTTTGTCTGAGAAAAAAAAAAAGATTTCCCCTCACTTTCTGTCCATTGGCCAAACAGGAAGTGAGAGGAAATCCCTGCAAATTAAGGGAATTTCTTGGGGACCCCAAAACTAGTCCATTGGAAGAATTTTCCTCTTTTACTTTTCTGGTGACAACCCAAACTTTGGGATTTTTTTCTTCACTTTCACTTTCAATGATATCGGTAAACAGGACAAATAGTCGTGAGGCAGTCGGCAATCGGTTAAGGTTGATAAGTAATTTTCATGTGCTCTAATTATTTCTCCGCAGTCAGAATACACTGACACTGAGGTTGATCGGTAGATCAACTTCTGTACAACCATCTTCCCCATACGAAGTTCAATCCATGGATGGCTGGATTTAGTCAATAATTCCTCTTCTCATTGGGTAAGATACAGTGCGGAAAATAAGTATTTGAACACCCTGCTATTTTGCAAGTTCTCCCACTTGGAAATCATGGAGGGGTCTAAAATTGTCATCGTAGGTGCATGTCCACTGTGAGAGACATAATCCAAAAAAAAAATTCCAGAAATCACAATTTATGATTTTTTAACTATTTATTTGTATGATGCAGCTGCAAAGAAGTATTTGAACACCTGTCTATCAGCTAGAATTCTGACCCTCAAAGACCTGTTAGTCTGCCTTTAAAATGTCCACCTCCACTCCATTTATTATCCTAAATTAGATGCACCTGTTTGAGGTCATTAGCTGCATAAAGACACCTGTCCACCCCATACAATCAGTAAGAATCCAACTACTAACATGGCCAAGACCAAAGAGCTGTCCAAAGACACTAGAGACAAAATTGTACACCTCCACAAGGCTGAAAAGGGCTACGGGAAAATTGCCAAGCAGCTTGGTGAAAAAAGGTCCACTGTTGGAGCAATCATTAGAAAATGGAAGAAGCTAAACATGACTGTCAATCTCCCTCGGACTGGGGCTCCATGCAAAATCTCACCTCGTGGGGTCTCAATGATCCTAAGAAAGGTGAGAAATCAGCCCAGGACTACACGGGAGGAGCTGGTCAATGACCTGAAAAGAGCTGGGACCACCGTTTCCAAGGTTACTGTTGGTAATACACTAAGACGTCATGGTTTGAAATCATGCATGGCACGGAAGGTTCCCCTGATTAAACCAGCACATGTCAAGGCCCGTCTTAAGTTTGCCAATGACCATTTGGATGATCCAGAGGAGTCATGGGAGAAAGTCATGTGGTCAGATGAGACCAAAATAGAACTTTTTGGTCATAATTCCACTAACCGTGTTTGGAGGAAGAAGAATGATGAGTACCATCCCAAGAACACCATCCCTACTGTGAAGCATGGGGGTGGTAGCATCATGCTTTGGGGGTGTTTTTCTGCACATGGGACAGGGCGACTGCACTGTATTAAGGAGAGGATGACCGGGGCCATGTATTGCAAGATTTTGGGCAACAACCTCCTTCCCTCAGTTAGAGCTTTGAAGATGGGTTGAGGCTGGGTCTTCCAACATGACAATGACCCGAAGCACACAGCCAGGATAACCAAGGAGTGGCTCTGTAAGAAGCATATCAAGGTTCTGGCGTGGCCTAGCCAGTCTCCAGACCTAAAACCAATAGAGAATCTTTGGAGGGAGCTCAAACTCCGTGTTTCTCATCGACAGCCCAGAAACCTGACTGATCTAGAGAAGATCTGTGTGGAGGAGTGGGCCAAAATCCCTCCTCCAGTGTGTGCAAACCTGGTGAAAAACTACAAGAAACGTTTGACCTCTGTAATTGCAAACAAAGGCTACTGTACCAAATATTAACATTGATTTTCTCAGGTGTTCAAATACTTTTTTGCAGCTGTATCATACAAATAAATAGTTTAAAAAATCATACATTGTGATTTCTGGAATTTTTTTTTTTGATTATGTCTCTCACAGTGGACATGCACCTATGATAACAATTTCAGACCCCTCCATGATTTCCAAGTGGAAGATCTTGCAAAATAGCAGGGTGTTCAAATACTTATTTTCCGCACTGTATATATGAACTGTCCCTCTTTCTACTAATAATATTAATAATTATTATAATTAATATATACAGTATATATATATATATATATATATATATATATATATATATATATATATATATATTAAAATAAAAAAATAATAATATATAATAATAATAATGATATATATATCATAATAAAATAATAATATAGCGTAATAATAATGGTTTCTATTTTTGCTTTATATGTAACGTCACCAGCCCCGACATTTTGGTTAAAAAAAAGATGGTGAAATTTAATAGAAAGGGGTGGAGTTTGCATCGCTAGAGTTAGGTACTTTTATGAAATGGCGCTCAATATGTTGAAAACTGTATCCTAATGATGACAGCTCCTAGCTGCCATAATGAGGGAAAGGTCCTTATTATGTCTGTATGTTAAAGAACACTTTCTAGTCAAAGAGTGCATTGGAAAGCCTGAAATCTTCCCTTGTCTACCCCCATGGGCCTTATTTATCAAAGAGCTTCAGGGAAAGCTTGTCAAAGATTCATCTAAAAGCCACATAAGAGCTCCCTGACAAAACAGCTGTCTTAGTCAACTCATTGCAGCCAATCATATTCAAATCTGCACCAGAAAATGACGGTGGGAGACATAAAGTTTAAATCTAATTGATTGCTGTGACCCGAACAAGTCATCTCTTCCTACAGCATTTTTAATATAGCCTGCTGAGAAATTTCTAATCTTAAATATCTTCTACAAGGTAGACATGTGCAGAATGGAAAAATGTGTTACGTTTTGCATAGATTTGTTATGTTACTAATTTTGTGATTGTTCATTTGCTTCGGAATTCGTATAATTTCGTTTTGTTCATAAATTTTCTAACAAATTCCAAATTTTAGGAACAATTCGAATTCAGATCAGTCAAAAAATTATCGACCAATTCGAATTCTATGTGAAAAATAGCTGGTCGTTAAGGAGCAGGCCAGGAAGATAGCCGCCACGTCCTTAACAACCAATGACTCGTCAGCTGTCAGCAGGCTTCCCCACTGACAGCTGAAATGTAAACTAAAGAATGCCGGCAATGAAAAATTCAGAAAAAAAAAACAGCATGCCACAATAAAAAAAAAATGGCTTGCCCCCCAAATCTATATCAGATCCTTATCTGAGCATGCAGTCCGGCATGTCAGGAAAGGCTCTAGTGCCATCTTCAAAGTGAGAAAATCAAGTTAAAGCTAGTCTACACTTACTTCAAAACTTGGTTTCGGACACGCTTGGTTAAAGCTCTCTGAATGCCAGTCAAACCTCCTGTCACTAAATAAAATGGTTAGATAACAGTCGTGTTTACACCTGCTTTTGCTTGGTGATTTGATGAGGCTTCAATGGGGCTTCGATGAGGCTTTGGTGGAGCTTTGATAGGGGTTTCGGTGGAGCTTTGGTGAGGCTTTGTGGGGCTTCGATGAGCCTTTGGTGGGGCTTCGGTGAGGTTTTGTCAGACTTCCATGGGGCTTCAATGAGGCTTCAAGCAAGCTTTGCCATATACTTCTATGGAGGCTTTGAAGACGCTTTTAAACACCACTAAACCTACATGGGGTATAATTTTTGCAGCAAAGCCAAAGCAAAGCAAAAGCGGGTGTAAACAGGACTGTAAGCTAACCATTTTATTTAGTGACGGGATTTTGATAGCGGGGACAGAAGGGGCAGCAGTCTATTACCGGAAGTGGGTCCAAATACCTGTATTAGACAGGTATCTGCACCCCCCTCACCCCTGAAAGGTGCCAAATGTGACACCAGAGGGGGGGAGGGTTCCTAAAAGCGGAGGTTCACTTTTTGTGTGGACCTCCACTTTAACAAGCCTATGCGAAGTCTTGTTTTGAAGCAAGTGTAAACTAGCCGTTAATGCGTGTTGAAGCCGAAGCAAGTGTAAATGAGCTCTTAATCTTCTAAAGTGCAATCCAAGCTCCAAATAAAGCGCATATAGGGGCAATCAGGTGTTATGCTCCCCTCCTCATGTGCCCACCATCTCTATTATGCCTGTTAATGTACAGGGACTCCTCAGAATCTTGTGCTGCTTCTCATTTCCTCCATATCTCCAGCATAAAATAAACTCTCAGGCCGCGTACACACGATGAGACATGTCCGCTCAAACATGTCCGACGGACCGTTTGCAGCGGACATGTCTCATCGGATTTTGGTCCAATGGCATGTACACACCATCGGACGAAAATCCCCTTGATCTGAGGACGCGGTGACGTTGACGTCGCCACGTCACCAAACCGGGAAATAAAATGCTTCCGCGCATGCGTCGAATCCATTCGACGCATACGCGGGCAGTTCTGTCTGCTGGTTAGTGTACTAACCAGCGGAGAGATCCGACGGACAGGTTTGTAGCGGACAAATTTCAAAGCATGCTTTGAAATTTGTCCGATGGACAAACCTGTCCGCTAGCCCTTACACACGATCGGAGATGTCTGCTGAAACGGTCGGACCGGTTTCAGCAGATAAATTTGATCGTGTGTACGCGGCCTCAGTTGTGATGGCATGTATGACTTCATGGTCACTCTGAAAATGCTTCGGGGAGGAGTGAAATACATTAGCCGGAACTTCCGGTGACTCTACGTCCGGTTCTTGGAGCGCACGCCACGGAGTTGTGTTCCAAGCATGACACCTGATTGCCCCTATCTGCACTTTATTTGGAACAAGGATTGACAGCCCCTAGTAATCTAGACAATACATCACTCGGATACTTTTACAGAATATCCTTCTATGTGTATACAACATTTAGTGGAAGTTCAATCAACCCGGTGGTGTGAATGTGGCAGTTGTCAGGGGAGCATGGAAAACTCTCTTGTGTCTGTCAGCCATTTTGAATGCTGCTTTGCAAACAACACATTTCTTTGTCTCTAGGACAACACAGAGACAATGGGTTCATTTGCTAAGTGAAAAAAAAAGAAAAGAAAAAAGAATTGCAGGCAAATGACTAAAATGTTATAGTTGTTAAATAATTCATTGAGTGTGGAAGTAGAGTAAACCCCTTGTCCTGTGTTTACATGAGTCAAACAAGGCTGATGTCAAAATTAGTTCATGCTCCAGACAGTTTTGACTGCAAATGAGAGTTATTATTATTTTTAATGTTAATACACACTAAGGACATGCATGAATTCCGTCGCACAGCGAAGCAACATTAAACAGGAGGCGGGAGACAGATTTAGGCCTTTTTCACATAAATATCTGAAAAAAACGTAGCGTGCATTTGTATTCAGCCCCCTTTACTCTTAAACCCCTAACTAAAATCTAGTGAAATCAATTGCCTTTAGAAGTCACCTAATTAGCCCTCAGAGGTTTGTTAGAGAACCTTAGTGAACAAAAAGCATCATGAAGCCCAAGGAACACACCAAACAGGTCAGGGATAAAGTACACATGTTGTACCTGTCTATCTGCAGCCTTTTTTGCTCTACATCTGTTCAAAGTTCTGAATTATAAAGCTTGTCTGAGAGTTCAGAAAAAAGGAGGCGGAGAGGTGAAGTTACACTCTGCAGGGCTCAGTGTTGAGAGCTGATTGGAGCTGACTGAAGGGACACACCCCTCTTCACACAGCACAAATGAACACAGCTAAGGCTTGTCAATCAGCTGGAGCTCCCTCCCCTGTCACCATTTTTCTCTTGGTGTCAGGAAAACTTGTCAGGCCCCGTACACACGACTGAGCTTCTCGGCAGAATCCAGCGAGAAGCTCGCTGGGAGACATATTCTGGCGAGAAGCTCGATCGTGTGTACACTTCCGACGCGCGTCCCGTCGGGAAGCTCGTCGAGCCAAAAAAGAGAGCACGCTGGCCGTGTACACACGTCCGAGAACCTCGTCGGGCTAAACCCATCGTTCCGCCCGACGAGGTTCCCGATGAGCGGTCGAAAAAGCTTGTCGAGCCAAAGTCCTCATTGAACAACGAAGAAAAAGAGAGCGTGCTCTCTTTTTTGGCTCGACGAGCTTCCCGACGGGACGCTCGTCAGAAGTGTACACACTATCGAGCTTCTCGCCAGAATGTGTCTCCCAGCAAGCTTCTCGTTGGATTCTGCCGAGAAGCTCGGTCGTGTGTACGGGGCCGCTCTCTTTTTCCTCATTGTTCAATGAGGACTTTGGCTCGACGAGCTTTTTCGACCGATCATCGGGAACCTCGTCGGGCGGAACGATGGGTTTAGCCCGACGAGGTTCTCGGACGTGTTATTTGTGCTTATAGCAAAGGAACAAAGCAGCAGACAAAAGTAACACTTAGTGCTAATATTTGAGACAAGTACACACTATAGAATTATATGCTTTGTTCATGTCTGAGGTTTACAACCACTTTAACCACTTATCTACCAACCGCCATCAATTGAAGGTAGCTCAGTTGTTCTGACAGGACGTCATATGTCGTCCTCGTCCTTTAAATCCGCTAGGGGGCGCGCGCACCCGCCACTTTGCTGGGAACTTTATATATTATGTTTTTTTCAAAATTGACGCTCTTTTTTTGTTTATAGCACAAAAAATAAAAACCGCACAGGTGATCAAATACCACCAAAAGAAAGCTCTATTTGTGGGAAAGAAAGAACGTAAATTTTGTTTGGGAGCCACGTCGCACGCCCGCGCAATTGTCAGTTAAAGCGACGCAGTTCCGGAAGCTAAAATTTAGCCTGGGCAGGAAGGGGGTGAAACCTTCTGGGGCTGAAGTGGTTAAATATGCCCAGGTGAATGAAACCTTATTAGAATATTGAAGCTTGATTCATAAAGTCCAACCTCAGATGCCTTGAAGTTGAACTGAGGCATAATAAAACCTGACCACTTCTTAATTGTGCATCTGTTTAGAATACAAATCTGTCTCATCTTGATGGAAAACTGTCTCATCTTGATTCATATCTGTGTCATCTAAATGAAAATCTGTCTCATCTTCAGTGATAACTAGATTTTTGTCTTGTTAGACTTCCCAAGATTGCTGGCACAGAGGTAAAAATGTGAAGAAAAAAAGCAAAACACTTAAAGAAGAATTCCCAATTTTTTCAAACACTGCCACACGGAAACCACATGGTGCTTTGGTGCCACACCTCCAAACTTTTTGAGATGGGAATGAGGGACACCTATCCGCAAAAGTATGCAGGTATAAGACCTTGCCACACCCCCTTAAAGGAGAATTGTTAAAAAAAAAAAACAAGATTGGTAAAACCCACAAGTCCTTTTTTTACCACTACTAAACCTTTATATTGGCTATAGGGAAATTACAAATACAGCAATTTAGAAATCACTTTAAAGGTTTTGTGCTAGAAAACACCTTTTGATAGATAAAAAGTGCATTTTATATACAACTATAAAGATCAGACCAAAATGAGGGACAAATGAGGAGAAATGAGGGACAGAGAGACATTGCTCCAAATCAGGAACAGTCCCTCGAAATCAGGGAGCTATGCATTTCCACATGCTGGAAACCATGCCATTTTTATCAGTGAGTGGGCATGCCAGTAAAGCCCTGTACACACGATTGGTTTGTCCGATGAAAACAGACCGATGGACTGTTTTCATTGGACAAACCGATCGTGTGTGGGCCCCATCGGTTTGTTTTCCATCGGTGAAAAAAAATAGAACATGTTTTAAATTTTTCTTATGGATAAAAAAAACGATAGAAAAATGCCATCGTCTGTGTGGAATTCCATCGGTCAAAAATCCATGCATGCTCAGAATCAAGTCAACACATGCTCGGAAGCATTGAAATTTTTCTCAGCACGTCGTAGTGTTTTACGTCACCACGTTTTGGCACGGTCAGATTTTTGACTGATGGTGTGTAGGCAAGACTGATGAAAGTCAGCTTCATCGGATATCCGACGAAAAAATCCATCGGATTAGATTCCATCAGATATCCGATCGTGTGTACAGGGCTTAAGAGTTAATGGCACATTTTTAGTACCGGTGTGAGAACACATGCCATTTATATGCACTCCCCCACAAATGTGAGCCTTACCTAATGCCCTGTACACGCGATCGGAATTTCCGATTGAAAAAGTCCCCATCTGAGTTCTTTCATCAGAAATTCTGATGAATTCCATCAGAGTTTAGATATAGAACATGTTCTATTTTTTTTCGATGGAATTCTGTCGAAATTCCGATGTGATTTGGCCGGTCAAAAGCCAGATCGTGTGTACGCGGCATTAGAGTGCATGAGGCAAATCTACATGACAGCCAGGCAAAGAGCATTCTGAAAAGTAGAGGTCAGCAATGGCAGCCTCCAATAATTCTTCCCTGACAGGTGTAGTTTATGGGGATGTTACATAGGCCTCGGAGCTCTGTACCTCAGGTGTAGTTTATGGAGATGTTAGGCCTCAAAGCTCTGTACCTCAGGTGTAGTTTATGGGGATGTTAGGCCTCAGAGCTCTGTACCTCAGGTGTAGTTTATGGGGATGTTACATAGGCCTTGCAGCTCTGTACCTCAGGTGTAGTTCATGGGGTTGTTACATAGCCTTGCAGCTCTGTACCTCAGGTGTAGTTCATGGGGATGTTACATAGGCCTTGCAGCTCTGTACCTCAGGTGTAGTTTATGGGGATGTTACATAGGCCTTGCAGCTCTGTACCTCAGGTGTAGTTTATGGGGATGTTACATAGGCCTTGCAGCTCTGTACCTCAGGTGTAGTTCATGGGGATGTTACATAGCCTTGCAGCTCTGTACCTCAGGTGTAGTTCATGGGGATGATACATAGGCCTTGCAGCTCTGTACCTCAGGTGTAGTTTATGGGGATGTTACATAGGCCTTGCAGCTCTGTACCTTAGGTGTAGTTTATGGGGATGTTACATAGGCCTTGCAGCTCTGTACCTTAGGTGTAGTTTATGGGGATGTTACGTAGGCCTTGCAGCTCTGTACCTTAGGTGTAGTTTATGGGGATGTTACATAGGCCTTGCAGCTCTGTACCTTAGGTGTAGTTTATGGGGATGTTACATAGGCCTTGCAGCTCTGTACCTTAGGTGTAGTTTATGGGGATGTTACATAGGCCTTGCAGCTCTGTACCTTAGGTGTAGTTTATGGGGATGTTACATAGGCCTTGCAGCTCTGTACCTTAGGTGTAGTTTATGGGGATGTTACGTAGGCCTTGCAGCTCTGTACCTCAGGTGTAGTTCATGGGGATGTTACATAGGCCTTGCAGCTCTGTATCTTAGGTGTAACTATGCTGAGAGCTTTATTCAGATGTCATTAAAAAGCTACCCCCCTGGGGAGGATTCTGTATCATGTGCTGCCTGTACAGGTGTGCGATGGCTCAGGAAGGGAAGAGGGGGGGGTCTGCATCTGGGTGTGCGCCGAGGTGTGGCTGTTCAAAAGCCGAGGGCTGATATTCTACACTCATCATTACATTGTTCTTGTGCAGATCTCCACCAACATCCCACTGAGTAAGTACATCCGCTACAAGTCATTGGTGATACAAGGCTTTTTTCTACATTGTCAGTTCTTTGTGATTTGACCATCTCAGTGAGGCACCAACAATCAGAACTAGTGTGTTGTATGTTTTGTAGGTCTGTTAACGGTATTAATATTATTTGCAATATGAATTGTAGGGATCCTTGATGACCACGAGCAGTCATGGTGTGCTGGGGGTTTATCATGTGTATGGGATAGTATAATGTATGACTGGAATACACTTTAGAATCATATTTTGTTGGAACAGAACCTAATTGTGTGTATATATATATATATATATATATATATATATATATATATAATTTTTATTTATTTCATATATATATATATATATATATATATATATATATATATATATAGTATCAGTACTTGTACTCGTTCTTAAAAAAAAGTGGTATTGGTGCAGCCCTAGTATAAATATATATATATATATATATATATATATATATATATATATATATAGATAGATATAGATAGATCTATATATATATAGATATATATCTATATACTGTATATATATATCTATATATAATATACATTTATATATTTCTTTTTTATTTCTTTAATTTACAAATATATATATATATATATATATATATATATATATATATATATATATATATATATATATATATACACATATATATGTGTGTGTATATACAATTTTCTTTCTTTCATTTACATTTACATTTTTTTTTAATGTTGTGTGACAGTCGCACTAATATGCAGCACTGATGACTTATGGACTGTTTTAGAGTGTTTTTTATTATAATTTTTACAATTTAACCTTTTATTACAATTCTTTTTTTTTATCAGCCCTGTTGGGGGGCTTTGGTGAGATATCAGGGGTCTTAATAGACATCTCCCCTTTTGAGACAGGGAAAGGGACTGAGGACAAAGATTCCCCAGTCCCTTTCTCTGCAGCCTCAGCTGCACTGGAGATGAATGGACAGGAGACAGAAGACTCCTCTACATTCATAAACTGAAGCATTGTAAACACAGTTTATGATGAATAGTTATGAATGGACAGAGGCAGCGATCCTTCCCTTCGCTCTTCCTCCTCACAAATCGAAGACAAAGGGAGAGGAGGAGCACGGAGGGGGATCGAAGCGGAGCATGGAGGGGGACAGGAGCAGAGCACTGAGGTGAACACAGAATGGGACTGGAGGAGGATACAGGGACAGTCAGGGGTGATTGGTGGGGCATAGGACGGAGTTACAAGCACCGATCCCCCTGTATAGATTTCAATAAACCAGCTGAAAGCCGTGGGAGGGAGAGGAGGAGAAGCGGCTGTCAGCTACTTGAGTAAAATCTATACAGGGAGATCGGTGCTTGTAACTCCCTCACCGATCACCCCTGACTGCCCAGGTATCGGCTCAAGCATCGAGCATTTGCCTGAGTACAAGTACCAGGGCAAATGCTCAGTATCGGTACCAATACCCATACTAGTATCGGTATCGGTGCAACCCTATTAAAAACACATAAAAATAATCTCTTTCTCTCTCTCTATATATACAGTATATATTTTAATTGTTTATTTTGATCAATTTCCAAAATGAAAAGTGAGCGACTAGAAGAAAAATCAAAATCAAATCAGTGTTTGGTGTGACTAACCTCTTGTTTTAAATCAGCATCTTTAATTACACTTGCACACTTTGTACACTTGCGCAAAGTCAGGGATTTTGTAAGATTAGAGTAACTGTATGATTTACCAATACTACCAAGAAGGGGCTAAGGATCATCAATTTCATATGTAGGTTGAAACACACTCATCAACTGAAACAGTTAACAACTGTGTTGGAGGCTTAGAACTGGGTGAAGAACAGGCAAACTCTGCTACTAATGTGAGATTACGGAGGACATTTTCAAGTCACAGGTCATGCACCATGACAAGACTTAGCACAGCAACAAGACACAAGATAGTTATACTGCATCAGGCAAAGATTTCAAAGCAGACTGGAGTTTCCAGATGTGCTGTACAAGCTCTTTTTAGGAAGAACAAAAAAACAGCAACGTTGAGGACTGTAGACGCAGTGGTCGGCCAAGGAAACTTAAAGGGGTGTTCCAACCAATATTTGTGTTTATTAAAAGTCAGCAGCTACAAAAAGTGTAGCTGCTGGCTTTTAATAAACAGACACTTACCTACTCCAGCGTTCCAGCGACGCGCCGACCAGGGCTCCGCTCCTCTCCCAGCTTTCCCGGCCGGCGTCCTCATCACAACTGTGGGCACCCGGCCGTGACAGCCTTCGGCTTCACGGCCGGGCACACACTTCGCATGCGCGAGTGGCACTGCGCATGTGCGAGCGGCGCGGCCCGCCGCTGATTGGACAGGCGATCGCATGGGACCTGTCATGTCTCCCATGCGATCGCCTACAGGGAGGGGCTGCTGTAGGCGATTAAGCTTAATCGCCTAACCAGCCCCTTGGCGGAAGCAGGAAGTGGGACAGGAAGTCCCACTCCTTCTGAAGCCTCCTCTCCCCCCCCCAAAAAAATGACATGCCAAATGTGGCATGTAAGGGGGTGAGGAGTGGGATTAGCGGAAGTTCCATTTTTGGGTGGAACTCCGCTTTAAAGGGTCACTAAAGGAAAGAGACATAAAAGTTAACTGATTCCTTTTCAAAATAGATAAAAATCAATCATATAATGTGCCTGCAGGTTAGTTTCACTTTTGAACTGGCTTCATGTTTGTGTGAAGTAGAAATAGACACACAGAACAAAAACAAACAAATCCAGGTTTGTTTTTTGTTTTTAAAATTAATCCGATTGGTTCTGGGAAGTTTTAGACGCACAGTAATGACAGCTTAAACCACAGTGAGAAAGCTCCCAGCACTGTGGTTAAAAGGAAACAGACAAGCAGGAAGTGTGGAGAACAGAGCAGAATTACAACAACTTCAAAGCAAAAACAAACAATGAGGACACAAAACCAGTACTGCAGTAAGGTAAAGGAAGCTATTTAGCTAAAAAAAAAAATTCCTTTAGTGATCCTTTAATGCAGCAGATGAAAGACACATCATGCTTACTTACCCTTCAACATTGGAAGATTTCCAGCAGTGCCACCAGCACAGAACTGGTGGAAACCCAGGTACACCCTTCAACGGTCCGGAGAAGTCCAGCTAGAAGTGGTCTTCATGGAAGAAGTGCAAAAAGCCATACCTCCGACGTAGAAACAAGGCTAAGCGACTCAGCTTTGCACAAAAAACATAGAAAATTGGATGCAGAAAAATGGCAACAAGTGCTTTGGACTGATGAGTCAAAATGAGAAATATTTGGCTGTAGCAGGAGGCAGTTTGTTGTCCAAGGTCTGGAGATCGGTACAATAATGAGAGTCTGCAGGCAACTGTAAAGCATGGTGGAGATTCCTTGCAAGTTTGGGGCTGCATTCCTGCAAATGGAATTGGAGATTTGGTCAGGATCAGTGGTGTCCTCAATGCTGAGAATTACAGGCAGATACTTATCCATCATGCCATACCATAAGAGAGGCATGCAATTGGCCCCAAATTTATTCTGCAGCAGGACAATGACCCCAAACATACAGCCAATGTCATTAAGAACTATCTTCAGCGTAAAAAAGAATAAAGAATCCTGGAAGTAATGGTTTGACCCCCACAGAGCCCTGATCTCAACATCATGGAGTCTGTCTGGGATTACATGAAGAGACAGAAGGATTTGAGGCAGCCTACATCAAAGGAAGGTCTGTGGTTAGTTCTCCAAGATGTTTGGAACAACCTACCTGCTGAGTTCCTTCCAAAACTGTGTGCAAGTGTACCTAGAATTGATGCTGATCTGAAGGCAAAGGGTGGTCACACCAAATATTGATTTGATTTGGATTTCTCTTCTGTTCATTTACTTTCCATTTTTTTGATAAAAATAAACTATTAACATTTCTATTTCTGAAAGAATTCTTAATTTACTGCATTTTTCACACCAGCCTAAAACATTTGATCTTTATTGTGTATATCCGGCCTAGACAAAATCCGGGCGCCCGGTCGCAACTGCGACAAGAAATTGTGACCTGGCGCCTGGGGAAGCTTAGGGCTGCAGAAGGCCGCAAAGCCGCAGCCTTAATTACCGGCTGGCACGGGGCACGATCGCGGAAGGAAGCTGAGAACTGCAGAAGGCCGCAAAGCTGTGGTCTCAATTACCGGCCGGCACGGGCAGGCCGGTAATTGAGGCCGCGGCTTTGCGGCCTTCTGCGGGCCTCAGCTTCCTTCTGTGATCTGGCGCCATCTTGTGGTGGCCCTTGGCATTACAGGTTACATTACAAGTAGCAAAACAACAGTTCTAATGTGTTTTTTCACTGTTTTCACTGCCATCTCCTTCCCTCTAATTAGAACCCCCAAACATTATATAATTTTTTTATTCTAACACCCTAGAGAATAAAATGGCAGTCATTGCAATACTTTCTGTCACACCGTATCTGCGCAGCGGTCTACCAAGCGCACTTTTTTGGGGAAAAAATAGACTTTTTTAAATAAAAAAATAAGACAACAGTAGTTAGCCCAATTTTTTTTATAACGTGAAAGATAATGTAAATTGATACTCAACATGTCACGCTTCTAAATTGCGTCCGCTCGTGGAATGGGGACAAATTTTTACCCTTTAAAATCTCCATAGGCAACATTTAAAAAATTCTACAGGTTGCATGTTTTGAGTTACAGAGGAGGTCTAGAGCTAGAATTATTGCTCTCGCTCTACCAATCGCGGCGATACCTCACATGTGTGGTTTGGATACCGTTTACATATGCGGGCGCTACTCGCGTATGCGTTCGCTTCTGCACGCGAGCTTGGCGGGATGGGGTGCGTTTTTAGGCTCCTAACTTTTGAAGCTGGCTCCTGGATTCCAAGCAAATTTGTCAAAACCTGGTGTATATACAGTATATATATATATATATATATATATATATACACACACACACACACACACACACACCGTATATACTCGAGTATAAGCCGAGTTTTACAGCACATATTTTTTGTGCTGAAAAAGCCTCCCTCTGCTTATACTTGAGTCAGGTTCTGCTCTCATGCCATGTCAGTCTTGATGAGCAGGTAAGGAAAGCCATATTATGCTGTACATAGTCCCCTCTGATTCACAGCAGGGCTGTGTGTATAGGAAGTCCAAGCCCTCCCGCCTCCTCCTCGTCCGTCCCTGACAAGGAGAAGGCGGAGCTTTGTTACAGTGGACGGCGCAGACTTTCTATACACACAGCCCTGCTGTGTATCAGAGGGGACAATGTACAGCGTAATATGGCTTTCCTTTCCTCCTCATCAATACTGACACGGCGGATAAGGTACATGGGCACAGTGAGGCTGAAAATGGGCACAGTGAGGCTGCTTATGGGCACGGTGAGGCTGAAAATGGGCACAGTGAGGCTGCTTATGGGCACAGTGAGGCTGAAAATGGGCACAGTAAGGATGCATATGGGCACAGTGAGGCTAAAAACGGGCACAATGAGGCTGCAGATGGGCATTTTTGTCCCTCTTTTGCACTTGCAGTACCTGCTGCATTCTAAACCAAGGCTTATACTCGAGTCAATACGTTTTCCCATTTTTTTGTGGTAAAAAAAGGTGCCTCAGCTTATATTCGGATCAGCTTATACTGGAGTATATACGGTATATATAGATATATATATCTATATACATATAGATATATCTATATCTATATATATATAGATATATATCTATATATCTATATCTAGCTGCCTGTTTTTACCGCAGTCACAAGCGTGAAATACGTTTGTGAGATCTCACAGTACCTGTTCTCCATGCCATTTCAAGCTTGCCTTCTTCTCAGCATTGCTCACTGTTTGGAGGCACATTAGTACATCCTTTGTGTCGGGTCCTCCGGCATACACAAATACTGAAAGATCATTATCGGGTGTCACCGGCCTGTCTCATTCAGACAAATCTGTGTGTGTGTGTTATGTATATGATATCATCGCACGTCTTTTCTGTGAAAACCATATGGATCGTGTTTCCTAAACAAACCCACACACATCTCACTGCTAGTAAACAATTCTTTTGGGTTACATTGTATATCCATAGCCATTCCGTGCAATTGATTTTTTTGTTAACTTTTACTTTCCCTATGCATTTTCCTAAGGCCCCCTGCAATGTACAAAAATACATGTGACCTTAGAAAGCAATTATTAAATTATAAAATGTATAAATGAGTGAAGAGCAATGTCACCTGGGCTTTTTTTTTCATACGCCTACATTTCTGATTGGTTGATATGGCTTACCATAGTATATTGCATATGCCTAACCATTCGGTTTTTTTTTTTTGCCTTCCTCTGGATAAACATAGCTTTCAGCGGATGAAATTTCTTTAATAAGGTTGAGCTTGACGGTCATATGTCTTTTTTTTGCTTATGTAACTGTGTATTATAGGTGAAAGGTGCCTTGTTGTGCATAGAGAACATCATATTTTCTTTGGCTTTGCTTATGAGCCCTTAGCTGGCTTCCTGTCCACATGGAGCTATTAATAAAGCTGTGTGAAGAGAAGTGGGGGTTGGCAAATTGGAGAAGCCCACAGCAATTAGTTAGAGTTCAGGGCACTGTACTGCACTCAGAACGCGTACTTTATGATTGGATCATTGCTCCTTCCACCAGTGGTGTCGCTAGGGGGCGGCTTCTGGGGCTATAGCCCTGAATCGGGGGATTGATAGATTAGGATGGATAGATAAATAGAAAGATAGATAGATAGAGTAGGATAGATAGATAGATAGATAGATAGATAGATAGATAGATAGATAGATAGATAGATAGATAGATAGATAAGGTTGTTGTGGATAAATAGGCACGCCTATGAACAGATCAATAGATAGATAGACAGACATGCGTGAGACAAATAGACAGATTGATACAAGAAAGATAAATATAGATAATAGATAGATAAGGTTGATACGGTTAAATAGGCATTAGAAAGATGCATACATTTATAGGCTGACAGACAGACATGAGTTGGGTATTATAGATAAATAGATTGATAAATAGATTAGGATGGATAGATAGATAGATAGATAGATAGATAGATAGATAGATAGATAAGGGTGGATAGATAGATAGATAGATAGGTAGATAGATAGATAGATAGATAGATAGATAGATAGATAGATAGATAGATAGATAGATAGATAGATAGATAGATAGATAGATAAGGGTAGATAGATAGATAGATAGATAGATATAGATAGATAGATAGATATAGATAGATAGATAAGGGTAGGTAGATAGGTAGATAGATAGATAAGGGTAGGTAGATAGGTAGATAGATAGATAGATAGATAGATAGATAGATAGATAGATAGATAGATAGATAGATAGATAGATAGATAGATAAATAGCTTTAAAAGTAGACAGACATGCATGAGACAAATAGACAGATTGATACAAGAAAGATAAATCGATAAGGTTGATATGGTTAAAGAGGCATTAGAAAAATGCATACATTTGTAGGCTGACTTAGGGTGTGCACCCCAAAGCTCAAACACACTGAAGCATAGTAAATTCCATTTTCTATGCTCCAGTTTGTGAATGAACACAGTAAGTGTGTTCACTGTGTTCATTTAGAAAAGTAAGGGGCCAGTTAATGACATATTGACTAGCCCTTTCCTATGATCTCCATCCTGAAACATCCCCTGGGCCCTGCAGCAGCCGAGGGGAAAGGAGAGAAGAGTAGGGAAGCCAGCAGCACTCCGGGGGTGGGGCAACACGAGGGAAACCCCAGTATCCGTTTTGTTTTTATTTGTAAATGTTATGTATTTTGTCCCCAGTGGATGTTTGGTATACATGTATGTGATGTAAAGAAAAAAATAGAAAATAAACAATTATGAAGAAAAAAAAAAAAGTACAGGGAGTCAGCACCGCACAAAGTGGTTAGGGTGTGCCCAGGCAGACCTGGCACTCCCTAATGCGCACGCCTATGAACAGATCAATAGATAGACAGACATGCGTGAGACAAATAGACAGATTGATACTAGATAAATAGATAGGCTTGATATGGACAAATAGACATTGGATAGATACATACATAGATTTATAGGTCAGACAGACCATAGATAGATAGATAGATAGATAGATAGATAGATAGATAGATAGATAGATAGATAGATAGATAGATAGATAGATAGATAGATAGATAGATAATCACATATTAGATATATGCATAGATAAAGTTATAGGTTGACAAACAGACATGAGGCTCCATGCACACTGAAGCTGATAATCTGTAGTTTATTGGCGTTTTAGCTTTTTTTTTTTTAAAGCCCATAAACTGAACTCTGTTAGCCTATGCCGCGTACACACGACCGTTTTTCGGGTTCTAAAAAATTAAGTTTTTTTTAATGTCATTAAAAACGATCGTGTGGGGGCTTTAGAACATTTTTCACAATATAAAAAATGGACAATTTTTTTTCGAACATGCTCTATTTTTTTACAACGTTTTTAGCGTTGTCGTTTTTAAGGTTGCAAAAAATGGTCGTGTGTGGGCTTTAACGACGTGAAAAAAAACGTGCATGCTCAGAAGCAGGTTATGAGACGGGAGAGCTCGTTCTGGTAAAACTACCGTTCGTAATGGAGTAAGCACATTCATCACGCTGTAACAGACAGAAAAGCGCAAATCGTCTTTTACTAACACAAAATCAGCTAAAGCAGCCCCAAGGGTGGTATAATTCACATGGAACTTCCCCTTTATAGTGCCGTCGTACGTGTTGTACATCACCCCGCTTTGCTAGAGCATTTTTTTTTCACGATTGTGTGTAGGCAAGGCCGTTTAATGATTGTGGATAAAAATTGTGTAGCGCTAAGTATAGACATATATAAAATAAAAATGAAATAAGTCCATATGTTGTATAAAGTATCGGTGAATCGTGAATGAAATCAATAAACACCAGATAGAAAGAAAGTGTCCACACCAAAAAACACTGTAAAAAGTGTCCAATTATAATCAACAAAAAGAAAGTGCTCTGTGTAGGCAAATAATGTCCTTAGATGGTATATTGCTTGGTGACAATAGAAGAGAAGACCTTCACCCACTGAAAGAATGGAGGCTTACCGAATTGCATGGACTCTACAAGCAGTATAGACTTGAGAGTCATATAAGCTTTGGAACATCCAACACTGGTCAGGACCTCATCAAGGTGCAGGAAACAAAGATATACATCTACGCCGTGGTATGGAAGTAAACTTTTGCTGACACTTGACACTTGACACTCCGTGAATGTATATGAGGAAACGTTTTGGAGGAAAAGAAGGAGCAATATAGTGTAATAACGTCAAGGTAAATAAAAAATTTAATAAGTATTGCACTTACATAAATTCAGGATAAAAAAGCGCTTGTAATCATAGCGTGGCGACGGTAGAGTCTTCACTGACGCGTTTCGTGTGCAAACACGTTATCAAAGGGTTTAGGTTAATGATTGGGTTAAAAAAAACTTCGTTTTTTCTAGACCATTAAAAACGTCATTTTTTAGAACCCGAAAAACGGTCGTGTGTACGCGGCGTTAGAGAGACATGGGGACGTAGTCAGCCATGACACAGATAAATAGACTGGTGAATAGATATTTCATTATATTACAGTTATTGTTCTGATGAAAAGGGATGCGTGGTGATTGCCATGAGCTGTATCAATTGTTGGTCTCTTTATAGTGTGTAGTGGTGGGTGCAGGCAGCGTGGGGGTTAATCCGTGTGTTAGATGATCTATGGAATATCTGTTGGTCTATGAGAGGTTCAGGAACCTGACACTGTGCAGACAATGAGGCCAGGGATGGAATTCAATATGCTTCATTTTGCTGGCTCTCCCACCACAGGGTGACACGATGACAAGAGGACTGACTGTACTCTGAATGTGTAGATCACACAGACACAGGAGACCAATTCTGCCTTAACCCCCTGCATACCGCTGCAAAGAATGCCACCGCCGCCCTCCGCTCAGCTACATAACGCTCACTCATTATGCCTGTTTTTTCCATTGTTCCAGTCACCACGCAGTGACACAATGACCGAGATTGTACATAGGGGAGATGTACAAGGGGAAATGGAACAAAGCCGCCTTATGATCACATTTTAGAGGTATATGAGATCAAGGGTAGGATTTGATATATAATCAGGCGGGGAAGATACAGCTTGGCGGATATAATAGATGGAGATGACTTTATGAAGGGCTTTTCATGAATCTGCAAATCGATTTCATCTAATGCAAAGAGCGGAGGTTTTCCAGCCTGTTCTCAGGCCTCATCACTGTGCATGTTCTGTGGGATTCCAGGGCTGCTTACTTCAATCGGGGATTACACCTCCCACGTTCCAGATAGGTGATCTCTAAAACACCTCATTGGTTTCTGTTGGCTTTTTAATAAATAAATGGAGCTCAGTGATTTATGGCCCATACACACGATCCGAATATCGGCCGATGGATCGTACGACTTTTTTCGCTTAATAATCGCAAGTAAAATAAAATAGGTTATTAAAATCACGAAAATTCTCGTACGACAGAAAAAAAAGATCGGAAATGATGTCACGTGTTGTAATGTATTTGTATTGTATTGTCGGACAACGGCTGTACTGACTAAACGAAAATCGTACGATCTGACATCGTACGAGGAAAATTTTCATGCTTGTCCGATCGGAAAAATATCAGATGAACGGTCGTGATCGGCTTTCGAAAGTAGTGTACACATGATCCAAAAATCGCACGATCCATCATCGGACGAAAACGATCGGATCGTGTGTATGGGCCATTAGATCCCGTTCACACCTTTGTAATTTAACATGAGCCTCAACACATGTGCTTAGCTTTGTCTGTAGTGAACAAAAACATTTGAACTGTTAAAGGTGTTGTAAAGGTAAATGTTTTTTCACCTTAATGCATCCTATGCACTGCCCCCCCAGCCCCCGTTTTTTACTTACCTCACACCTCGAAAGTCCCGCGCTCGTCCCCGTCATCCTGTTCGGTTCCCAGCCTGGCCATTGATTGACTAGGTTGGACGGATTGATAGCAGCGCAGCTATTGGCTGGCGCTGCTGTCAATCACATCCAATGACGCGACGCGCCGGGGGGGCGGGGCCGAGTGATACAGTCAGCGGCTATGGCCGCCGATATATCACGGGAGCGTGCTCGCAAGACCTTTCCACCATGCGAGAGAGCTTGCATAAAGGTGGAAAACTTTTGCAAGGAGGAGCTTAGACAGCCGCCGAGGGACCCCAGAAGATGTGGATCGGGGACACCCTGTGCAAAACAAGCTGCACAGTGGAGGTAAGTATAACATGTTTGTTATTTTACCCCCCAAACAATCTTGCCTTTAGTGTTCCTTTAGTGTTTAGTGATTTACTGCACATGGAAAAAAGTGCACAAGGGTACAAAATGGTCCAAACTCTGAAGAGGAAGGGCCTAATTCATTGGTCATCAACCCTGTCCTCAGGGCCCATTACCGGCCAGATTTTATGTATTACCATGGGGAGATGCACAGGGCAGTCTTTAATATTGATTGGACCCTGGGCAAAAAAATTCTTGGGCCCTCCCCCCTCAATGCAGTTTTGCTCTCCTTTCGATCAATGGTCGGTATTTAGGGTCTGACGGTGAATCATCTGTACACAACAATAGGGCAGAGCTGGGCAGCATGAGTAACAGAACTTCACAAATATCAGGACACAGCACGGGACTAAAACATCAATGGACGAGGGGATTCAAACTGGGATAGTTGGCAGGTATGAGGCAGCTGCTTTGAGCCCCACAGCAATGACAGGGCTCAGGACAGCTGTCCCTTTTGCCCTGCTTTAAAGGCGGCACTGGAGATGCAGACTAGAATACTGTACTGCAATCACTGAGCAGCAAATGATATCACCTGTGATGTATTTTAGTTATCTTGCAAACCTGGCCTGTTAGTGGGTCCTGAGGACAGAGTTGATGACCACTGCTCTAGTTCATCTAGGCTGAAACAGGCAGATTCTGCCCCTTAGGGACCTGCCGAATCTAGTCCACCCAGTGCTTGGAGAGAGCTCTCCCGAAGAGATGCACAAAGGCAGGCCCAGAAAAAAACTGCACTCTCCAATCTGAAAAACCCCCCCAAAAAATCAAAGAACCACTTTTGGGTCAACTTAGCCATAACTATAATGCTTGGTGGTCTCTTCCCAGTGGGATGTGTGAATCTCATAAAGTTGGTCTTCCTATCCAAATTCTTATTCTTTATTCAGCAGATGCCTACCACCCTCCAAGAAAATAGACGGTATCCTTTTTTCATTTTTTTGGAATTGGAAAACTCTTCGATTGGCAAATAACACTCTGCCTTTACCCCAAACAGAAGGCAGTCTTTATGATCCTACTCTGAATATAGCAACTTGTCCTTTAGGTGTTTACACTCTAACCCTGCTAATACGGTCCAGTCCCTATGCATACTACGTTAGCTGTTTGGAGAGAGGCTAGAACACAGTTTCACGTGGAGAATTCCTTCTCTCTGTGTTAGGCCTCTTACACACACATCAGTTTTTCTTCAGGTTTTTCTTTTCAGTTTACCAAAACTATGTAGTACAAGGGCCTGCCTGATTGCATACAAATTGAGACTCTTGAGGTTTGACCTCATATTAGATGGATTTGGTAAACTGAAAAGAAAAACCTGAAGAAAAACTGATGTGTGTGTAAGAGGCCTTACAGTTCTGATCTCTAGCAGCCTCAGGTGACATGTCCTCCATGTCTCCAACTGTCTCTTGTAGTACATCTCCAGTCTCCAATGACCCTTATGTCCACAGCCTCCTGTACTATGGCAGCGTTGTCTCCAGCTTTCTGTAGCATAACATGTACTGAATATTATGAATGCTAAAAATGGCAAATCAGCAGTTTGCCATCCTCTATTCAAAACTTCAACAATGGAGCTCGAGACATTCAAAATGGCTGCACCCATTGTGAATTGACTGACACTCGGGAATACGTGTTACTTTAAGCATTTAGTACATTGCTGTCTGTCTAAGCACGCCGTCTTCGTAACAAATTTAGATGCAAAAAAGCATAATGTAGCCGGGGGGGGGGGGGGGGGGTAGGGGGCATACATTATACAACATTGGCAAAAGCCTGGAATGGTCACCGGCTGGACAAAAGTGACTAATTGATTAAAATAAGTGAAGCATTAGCCAGCACTGTGTTCCATCAATTACCCTGTGTCTGCATCGCTAAAATCACAGTCAGACATTGACAGAAAGCCTGCCGGTGCCCAGACACTGCACATCAATGGGATACAAGATTCTATATATATTAGCTGTACGATTGGTATATTGACAGTGTTCTGAGTAAATAGACTCACCTCTTGCCTAACTTCTCCTGCCATTCTTTTTTTATATCTTGCAGTTCTAAGTGGTAATGTTACAAGCAGCCATTTTAAAAGCCATGCAGATAAATAACATAAGTTGTCCCAAGTCGCTGGACATCAGAAATTCAATTGAAGTGAATGAGAGCCGTCTTAATGTACACTACTGAAGTCGCTCCGACTTCAGAAAAGGTTCCTGTACTACTTCAAGGGACTTCTAGGCAACTTGTACCCATAGATTTCAATGGAAAGTCGGATCTTCATCTTAACTGAAGCAACTTTACAGGAAAAGAAAATAGTTTACCCAGGCAAACCCCTCCCTCCCACAGAGCTGATTATTCTGTGATTGGCCACAGCCAAAGTCACCTGTCCTGGAGGCAACTTCAAGTCACGTTGTAAGTTGCTCAAAGTCACGCTGAAGTCGTGCTGAAGTTGCCTCCAAATTGCCTTGCAAAGTCGTGCTGTAAGTCGGGTTGCCCCTGTGCCTGTGCTTGGAATGTTGCATTTCCAAAAAGTACCCTACTAGTCTTAGTTGTCTAGTCCTAGCATGGCCACCATTCAAATATTCTAAGCCTAACACCATCTAGACCAAAGGTCTCTAAACTTTCTAAACAAAGGGACATTCTACTGTCCTTGAGACTTTAGGGGGGAGGACTGTGGCCAGTGGGTGTAGAAAATGTCCCAATCAGTGGGAGTAATCAGTGCCTCAGGCCTTGTGGTCACTGGAAGTAAAACATTTACATAGTGTCTGTGGTCAATAAAAGGAGGAATAGTTCCACATCAATGGTGTCAGCGGAAGGAATAGAGCCCGATTATTGATGCAGTGGTGGTGCGTCCATAGAGGGCGTAGGAGAACAGCCCCCTTCCTCCTGCACCTGTCAATCAACAATAGACAGATTCATGCATTGCATGAATCTATCTATTATCGCCGCTGCCACTCCCTATTCAGGTGTCCGGCCCCGTCCCAGCCATCTGAATTACAATGGTGGAGGCATTTTGTAAGTGCCTGCTTAGAACCTTTGGCTCTAATAGGCTTCCTGATTAGAGCCTATGGGCTCTAATAGGCTTCCAAATGGGTAAGGAGCGGTTGCACTGCTGTGCGTTCGCTGCCTATGTAGTGCTGTGTTAGGGAATCGCTTCTGTAACACTGACCCGCCTCTCAGCCAATCAGGTGCGCCGGGTCTGGTTACCGGACACCTGATTGGCTGAAGCGTCAGGCACTGTGATTGGACGCCTATCTGGCAGCATTTGATGGGGCAAACTGGCAGCATTTAAAGGGGGAAAATAGCAGCATTTGATGCCGCAAACTGGCGGCGTTTGATGGGGCAAACTGGTGGCATTTAAAGGGGGAAAATAGCAGCATTTGATGCCGCAAACTGGCGGCATTTGATGGGGCAAACTGGTGGCATTTGATGGAGAAAACTGGCGGCTATTGATGGGGCAAACTGGCGGAGTTTTATTCTTTTTTTTATTCTTCATTTTTACTCATTTTTATTCTTTTATAATGTCTTGAGTTAGAGTTCTTCATAATTCTAAAGAAAATATCCTTAGTCTGTATTGTGGTTTGAAAACTGTCACATGACATTTAAAAAAAAGTATCGGTATTCGGTATCGGCGAGTACATGAAAAAAGTATCGGTACTTGTACTCGGTCCTAAAAAAGTGGTATCGGGACAACCCTAATATATACCATAGTAGACTCTATAACTTTCATACAGCCTTAATAATATACACTGATTTGATTTTATTCACCAAAGAAGTGTAGCAGAATACATTTTGTCCTAAATTAATGAAGTTTATTTGCAAAATGTAATAAAAGAAACTACACTACAACCCCAGTGGTGTTTACATACCACCAAAAGAAAGCACCATCTGTCTCATAAAAATGATAAAAATTCAGTTTGGGGGTACAGTGTTGCATGAGTAATTGTCATTCAAAGTGTGACAGCGCTGAAAGCTAAAAATTGGTTTGGGCAGGAAGAGGGTGAAAGGGCAGGGCCATCTTTAGTGCAGGGAAAAAGGGGAAGCTGACCCAGGCCCACACTGCCAGCAAAAAGTTGATAAGTGGGTTAGGGTGGGCCCAAAAATGTTTTGCCCAAAGTCCAATCAATATTAAAGACGGCCCTGTGAAAGGGTTTGGTATTGAAGTGGTTAAGGATCTCTATAAAATATATTCTTTATATTGACTGAGTATTGACTGTCAGCGAATATTGAGAAGAACACTGGAAACAACAATATGGCGGTATACATCTGTCACAATGTTGATTTGTGGCAGAACCCCTAGGGACCACCAAAATTTTCTTATGGACCACTGTTTGGCGACCGCTGCTCTAGACCAGTATTTCTCAACTCCAGTCCTCAAGGCGCCCCAACAGGTCATGTTTTCAGGCTTTCCATTATTTTGCACAGGTGATTTGATCAGTTTCACCGCCTTAGTAAGTACCACAGCCATTTCATCTGAGAGAAATCCTGAAAACATGACCTGTTGAAGCACCTTGAGGACTGGAGTTGAGAAACACTGCTCTAGACAACAGGGCAAGTCACAGTGCTGAATTCTAGGGGAGATGTGGGGAAGAAGATAAGCAAGTGGCCTGATCTGCACGCTTATTATGTGCCTGTCAATCAAAGTATTGAGGCCATTGAGTTATTACCACAACCAGATAAGCAGCATTTTTAGAACAAGAGGTTAGCAATAGCAACTGGAAATTCTTTGGTATTAGGCCAGGGACTCCAGCTATTTTACATGCCTGGACTTGTGGTATGCTGAAAGTTCCCTGTAACTGGAGTATACTGCTGGCCGGGAAAAAAAGTAATCTATATGAAAGAGTAACTAGGAAGAGGTGTAGCAATGATTTCTCCTTGAGGATCGCTATAACTGGGAATTTCTTGATAAAGGGAGCATGAGACTCACTCTAGGCAGGCATGTGGCCCTGGGTGTGATTCTAAGTTCACTGCACATGGCAAAATGCAGAGATAGCAGCAGCATTGAGCATGCCATGGCAAATTGAAGAGGTCAACAGCTGCACACACAGCGCATTGTGGCAACATTTGGGATGGACAGAGCACAGTCCGCACCCCCGCCTCTTTACTCCCCTGTAGTGCCAGCATGCCACTGCAGCCAAGGCCGTCTTTAAGGCAGGGCAAAAGGGGAATCTGCCCTGGGCCCTGTCATTAATGTGGGGCCCAAAAAAGCTGCCTCATACTTGCCAACTATGCCAGTTTAAATTCCCTTGTCCCTTGAAGTTTTAGTCCTTTGCTGTGTCCTCATATCTCAGTGTGAAGTGCTGCTACTAATGCTGCTCAGCTCTGCCCTATTGTTGTGTACAGATGACTTACCTGCAGACCCTGTGTTTACATGTAAATAACCATCATTCATATGTAAATAATGGAATCATTCATATGTAAATTGTTGAGGCCGGCTGCATTCATATGTAAATACAGGCGGCATTCATATGTATATCATGCCCCCATGTAGTGAAGAGATGATGTGATATAACCTCTAGCAACCAATCAGTGAGCAGTATTACTGTACAGTAATCTCTAGCAACCATTCAACAAGAAGAAATCATGTGTTGTAACCTCTAGCAACTAATCAGTGAGCCATAATGTGTGCTGTAATTTCTAGCAACCAGTCTGCAAGTGGAAATTATATGCTGTAACCTCTGGCAAACAATCACAATCACTGCCTGATCTGATACAGTAAATTTTAAGTCTAGCTGATATGTATTGTATGTCTCAGAGCAGGTGAAGAGCAAAATTGCATGGGTGGGCCCCAAGAAAAAAATTTGCCCAGGGTCCAATCAACTTATAAGACGGCCCTGACTACAGCTGCTGGCTGAATGGAATATTGATGCAGGTGTCAGCCAATTGGTGGCTATGTCTAAAGAAACTCTCAGAAGCCTGGAGGCTGGGTAATCAAAACCAGACCAAGCAAGAGAGTTTCTAGCTATGAGTATCTTCTTCTAGCCACTTAAAGAATGTGTATAAAGAGAAGAAGTTGGAAAATGCTGCTAGAGTGCCTGAAAAACGTGGTGGCTGCCTGGGCTACAATGACTGGACCTCTGCTTTAACATGTGTGTGATAGCATTGCCCATGTATTGTTATGATTGCCCATTTGTTGTCCATGTATTGTTATGATTGCCCATTTGTTGTCCATGTATTGTTATGATTGCCCATTTGTTGCCCCCATATTGTCACGATTTGCCATTTATGCTCTTTGTTTTGGGAATCATATTACCGTCATTTAACACTCTTGTAAAGGTCTGTCACTGTCAAACCACAACCTTTAAAGACTCTCTCACTACTGGATCTCAGCCTTGTGTTTCTCCAAAAGTTCCCAGGCTTGCACATCAAGACAGATCATTTAGAAGAATTTAGCCTCGTAAAGCTGTTAGAGGGCATCTCAAGTAACAGTGCCTTAAAGGGATCAGTCAACCAACAAGGCATTACTAGACAAGCCTTCCAGTCATTAGTGTATCAGGTGTCACCGTATGATCCTCTGTTTTGTATAATAATCTACCAACTTGCTGGTCATGGGATTAGCAGGCCTTCTCCTCCCATAAGGCCCCGATGCCAAAGGCCCGTGGAAGAAGAAGAGCAGATGTCTCTCAGAAACTATCCTCCAAAGTAATCTAAGACTGGCAGTAGTCTAGCACTTCTATTGCCAGGTCCATTTGTGCCGACAGCAAAAGCAGCAACTAGCAGTCTAGATTGCAGAGTCCAAGAAATGTACTCGCTGCTCCCTACCTTTTTAAGTAAATAGTACAGCTGTCATGCCGATTCACTTGTCACGCTTTAAAATTGCGCACACTCATGGAAAGGCGCCAAACTTCGGTAATTAAAAATCTCCATAGACAACGGTTTATTTTTTTTTACAGGTTACCAGTTTAGAGTTACAGAAAAGGTCTAGTGCTAGAATTATTGCTCTCGCTCTAACGCACGCAGCGATACCTCACATGTGTTGTTTGAACGGTGTTTACTTATGTGGGCAGGACTTATGTGCGCTTTCGCTTCTGAGTGTGAGCTACTGGGGACAGGGGCGTTTTAAAAAATGTTTATTATTATTTTTTATTTTGCTTATTTTTTTTTATTTTTACACTTTGCTTTTACATTTTTATTTTTTGATCAGTTTTATTCCTATTACAAAGAATGGAAACATCCCTTGTAATTGGAATGGTGTGTGACAGGTCCTCTTTATGGAGAGATGAGGGATCAATAAGACCCCACATCTCTCCTCCAGGCTGGAAAGCTTGAGATTGTGAAAAAATATTCACCGATCTCATGCTTTCAGCTGCGATTGCGGCTTTGTTTACCTCCGGTTACCCAGGCATGACGTCATAGCAGGCAGCACGGTACCATGGGATATGTAGTACTTGGACATTGAAAGTAAACATCAGAGGAGAAGCTGCAAAGCATAGAGGGTATGCAGGCAGAACTCATTACAAGACAGGACATTTTTCTTTTCAATATTTTTTATTGAATTTTTACGTACAAAGAGTAACAATGTAAACATGACATATCAGCCTGCAAGGCTTCAGAATATGACTATAACAGAGTGTAAACTGCTCCATTCAATGCAAGAGCCAATGGAAAGAACATTTTTCAAGTAAAATTATATTGGATTGTCAATATAATTTTTTTGTATTGCTATTGCAATGCTGATGTTATAAAATGAAAGTGTATGCTGTGACCATAGAACTACTTTAACATTTTTGTCTTCAGATCCTATTTTTAAAGCATTAATCATCACTGATAATTTACATTAAACATATTCTCTATATCTAAAAAAAAAAATATTAAACAGATTCTCTAACTCTAAAAAAAAACATTAAACAGATTCTCTATATCTAAAAAAGCAATAACAACTTGTCCTCCGGAAGGTTTAGCCCCCCTTCATGACCAGGCCATTTTTTGCAATACGGCACTGCATTTTAACTGACTATCATGCGACGCTGTACCCCCAAATAGAGATTTCTTTTGATGGTATTTGATCACCTCTGCGTTTTTTATTTTTTTGCATTATAAACCAAAAAAATATTTTGAAAAAAAAAAAATATGTCTTACTTCCTGGTCTAACACATATCCAATAAAAAATTGAAAAAAAAATCAAATTTCTTCATCAATTTAGGCCAATATGTAATCTGCTACATGTTTTTGGTAAAAAATTGATTGGTTTGTTTAAAAGATATGGCATCTACAAACTATGGGAAAAACTTACGGAATTTGTATGGCGGCGATCAGCGACTTTTATCGGGACTGTGACATTTCGGCAGACGAATCGGCCACTAAGTGACATATGCACTGTCGCTTTACTAATGACAGTAGCAGGGAAGGGGTTAACATCATGGGCGATCAAAGGGTTAAATGTGTGCCTAGGGAGTGCTTACTGTGTGAGGGGTGCTTGTACAACCTTCCCTTCTGACAGAACGGCGTTCTGCCTGTGTCCTGAATGGTTGGCGGGTCCTGATCCCGTCCGCTGGACCCACTGACTGGTTTTCTGCTGTGTCCAGTCACGGGGCAGCACACATGGGCGCCCCAGACCTGGAAGTACAGAATCACGCACAGGTACGTGATTTACCACAGGAGAGCCATTTTGCAGCCGTATATATGCAGTATACGGTCGGCAAGCGGTTTTAGGAAATTTAACACCCTAACAAAGAGAGCAAACCAAATAAGAAATGGTGGGTTTTTCTTGATATTTTTATAATCCTGTGACATTCAGCAATAAAGAAGATTAAAGCCTTGAGTGTCTGGCAGTTCTTTGGAATTTAAGGCTACAGTCTTTCCTTGAAGTAACAGACCTATACAAAAAATATGACAGCACTTTGGCCAAGCAAAACTTGTAGAGAAAAACTAGGACGGCCGCACTCCAAAAAGATATGTTCCTTTTTAATAAAACTGGTCACAAAATTAACATGTCACAGCAAAAAATCAGATGAAAAAGCTGACGCGTTTCACACTATTATACAGTGCTTATTCATGAGCTATGAATAAATGGACAGAAATCGATAAAATCTGAATGGCCCCCGCACACCCGAATAGCTTCTTGTGGAATGCAGGTGCGGAGGTGGATCCGGGCCGACTTTTGGGGCCCATGCTTCACCTCAGGACGCTTTGGCGCAGACTGTCCCGGATGCATAGCCTGAGCTTGGAGCGGTCTCCTTTGACCTCTTTCCTGTTCAACCCCAGGATGCCTGATAGTTTGACCCATCAGTCGTTGTCGCCTTGGGCATGGCGTGACCTTTTTCACTTTGGCAACTTGGTGGACCCCATAACACGGAAACTCCTATCATTTTCTGATTTGCAAAAGAAATTCGACCTGCCCCGCCAGGTTTTCTATGGGTATCTGCAGATAAGACACTATGCACAATCATTTGCCCCCAGGCTACAATTCTCAACGCCAACGCCTTTTGAAAAACTAGTACTGGAGGGATCGGCTTGCCGCGGGTTGATATCTGATATGCATCGGTTGTTGAATTCTCGCTCTTTCTCCACCCAGGGTAAGCATGCATACATGCTGCGATGGGAGAGGGAGCTCGGGGAGGAGATCTTGGAGATGGAGTGGCAGACGATCTGGTCTCAGGTGGCTAAAAGCTCTCTTTGTACGTTGTATAAGGAGAATGCCTATAAAATATTGTAATTTTGGTACATGACGCCGACTGTCCTCCACGCTATCTATCCATCCAGCTCAGACAGGTGTTGGCGTTGTCAGGGAGCCAAGGGAACCTTGTACCACCTTTACTGGACTTGTCCCAAGATAGTATCGTTCTGGACTGAGACCAAAAAATAGTTGTCTCGCCTCCTGGGAGTGCCGGTTCCCTGGTCCCCAAAACTGTTTTTACTAGGGGTGTCGGCCCTGCGGATCCCCAAGTCCTCCAAGAAATTGTTGAGGCATGTATTGACGGCTGCGAGATGCCTAGTTGCCCTCTATTGGAAGCGCCTGCCCCCCCCCCCCCTCTCAATCTGCGCCAGGATCAAAGATATTGAATTAATGGAGAAAATGACGGCCAGGTTGCGTGATAGCTTGGACACTCATGATGCAGTTTGGGCGGAGTGGCATCGTGGGGAGGATCCGCATTAAGCCATGAGTTGAGCCTCCCCTTAAACCCCCCCTCATCTTCTCTCCCTGTCTACCTGCGTTTGCAGTCTCCTTTCTCTGCTCTTTCTTCTTCTCTTTTTTGACCCCCTCTTTTTGTTTCTTCTTATGCCTCTGCTACTTAGGGGTTTGTTTTACATGTGCTTACTTTTGTCTTTTGACAGATTGTGTTTTTAGGTTGGCTGCTTATGAGTGGAGCTACCAAGCTCCCCCTGAAATCTGCCTTGTATTGTACTGTTATATGCTACGCACTGTTTTCTTTTTTGCTGATGCTCTGCTGACATCCCTGTACTGTTCCTTTTATGGCACGGGGGTTACCTCGTGTCTAATAAAAATTGTTATTTAAAAAAAAAAACATTAAACTTATTTTTAAATGAAACTAGTAGAAATACCTGATTTTGACTTGATTTCAGTAATTATATAATCCCCTGTATTGAAGCACTGAGACTTGAAGAGAAAATGACAGTACTCTGATCTAATCAGGTGTGTAAATCTCAGGACTGGATGCAGATCATTTGGCAACTAAGCCAACCCCTATATATATGTATTTCAGCTGTGTATTCCTTTGTTAGTTTTTTCATATTTCCTTAGTTCAGCTATGGACATTTGTCTAACACTTAAGTTGTACATGTCTCTCTTTATGATACTATGTATAGGCGGCACAGTTGTTTAGTGGTTAGCACTTTTGCTCTGAAGCACTGGAATTGTTGGTTTGAATCCCAATTATGACACAACCTGCTTGGCATTTGCATGTTCTCCCCAAACTTGTGTGGGTTCTCCAATTTGCTTCAAAACTCCAAAGACAAAACGCTTTTCCCGACTTGATCATTCCCCGACTTAGTTGGGGTAGGTGGTACACTTTGGTGGGGGTGGGTCAGCCACGCCTCCTGACCAATGACCTCTGGGAACCCACCTTCTGACCTTTGACCGGGGAGGTCCCTATTTAAATCCCTGAGTCCTAGCCTTATTCTTCAAGGGGAAACTCTAACCCGGTCCCTAACCCCAACCCCTAACCCTAACCCTCTAACACCCTAACTCCAAAGACATGCTGATAGGTTACTTGACTTCTGTTTAAATTGGCCCCAGTGTGTGTGTGAGTATGTATGCATGTGAGGTGTGTACCTTAGATTGTAAGCTCCTTCTGGGTAGGGATTGATGTGTATGTACAATATGTGTAATGTTTTGGCACTATATTAATACCTGTAATAAATTAATTCCAGTATCCCTGATAATTAAAGCAAGGTCTGTGTGTTTTTCCATGCAGTGTTAACATGAGTGCCGGCTCGGTGGACCAGGAACCGACGCGGAAGCAGGGCTGCTGTGGTGTCCCAGTGATTACAGAAGATATGCAGGCTTTAGCCATCCGAAGCTTGTCTGGGGGTGAAGTACAGAAGCACTATGAATTCATACGGGAACTGGGGAAGGGAACTTATGGCAGAGTGGAGCTTGTGTCCCACAAGAGTACAGGTAAGGGCAATTTAAGGGGCAAAAAATGCAGTGGAAGATAAATGTGTGCTGTACCTATGCAATACTGGCGGTGCGTACTTCTACTTATTATGGTTGGACAACTGGAGCCTTCAGATCCGGACGTCTCACTTTGAAAGATGCTGGTGAGACACCTGCCAGTCCTCAAACCTACTGGGAACGGTAGTCAATATGGAATAGGTGTTCATGTGTGTTTACCCATTTTACAGGAAGAGAGAAGGATAGGGTCCCACTTTCAGGTAGATTGTCCATTGAGTTGGGCTTCTCTGTGTTGGCCAAAGACCTCTTCCTACAGAAGAATAACACATCTAGAAAATCTGGAGAAGCAACAGGAAATAAGAGGCGATCTTCCCAAAGTGAGGAAGCTCCCATTTTAGACATTAATGAGGTTCAGGTTTGCCTCCACCATGGGCTTGCGTTGAACCTCCGGGATTCGCAAAGTTTGCGAATTCTGAACTTTCGACCAGGTTTGCCACCAGGAACATCATGCAGTGCATAGTCTTTGCTCTGGGTCGGAAGAGCTATTAATTTGAAGGAACGGATAACCTGGAACTCTTTCTATATAAGAGCAGGCTCACAGCAGCCACAAGTTGGTCAGTGTGTTGAGTCTGTTAGGCCCCTTTCACATGGACGGACCGTTCAGGTGAGCAGAGAGGAGCTTGTCATCCGTCGGCTCAGCGGAGATCTGCAGACAGATCTCCCGCTGAGCTGGAGGGAGCGTAGCGATGGAGTCCATCTTGTGTGGAAGGGGCCTTAGGGAGAGCTGAAAAATCTGTTTAGGAATTTGGCATTGGTACATGACCCCCATGGCAAAACAAGGCTTCCCACACCATTTGTTTGGCAATAGCTTGCAAGCCTCATAAATGGCCAGAATGGAAAAGATCCCCCCCCCCCCCCCCAATCCTTATGTCTAATACACAAGAGCCGAATGTCAGGAGACATCGGCAAATTTAATAAAAAAAGGCCAACCTTCAAACATTGTGCATGTTAGCCGCCGATCCAACAGAAGCCAGCCATATTGGTCAGCTTATGTCAGATGAGCATACTTGAAGACCAGCAGCCGACCGACTCTCAATCAGCACTTAAAACCAAAGGCTAAGTGCACTGATCGGAGGGGTTCTGGCGGGGGGGTGGGGGGGCATTCTCCTGTCAGAACACAACAGCTCAGCAAGGGACTGTTAGCACAGTGGCTCCAACTGGAGCTCTAATGTCAGGTTTTTTAGTTTAACTCAGCTGTTGAACCCAGTGTGTACCAGGCTGTAGACTTCAGCAGTGTTTCCCAACCGTTTTGCAGTAAGGGCCTCTTGAAAAGTATTTTCATCCTTGAGGCACCCCGGTATAAGGCTTGGTTTATATTACTGCGTGTCGGGAAGTGTGCACAAAATTGTGTTCCTGACAAGCACAAAACGCACTGATGTATAGCAGACTCGCAGGGGTGCCATAATTGTTCATGGTAATTATTTATTATCGGTCGGGAACCTCTCTCTCTGCATTTCTGTGGGTAGGTTGATAAAAATTGTTCAACTCTAGTGGGGTGTAGGAGAATTTGCCCACATTACTAATAAACACAAAACAGTGTGGGCAGGACAGACCATTGAAATTATTGGGCTGCCCTTTGCACAGCACGCAGCTGCACAAATGTGAACCAATGGCTCATTCACATGAGAAGTTTGGAGGGGTGGGATGGTAAAACCTTGTGGTTGAGCCAATTTTACTACCCCAACTGCTCCCCCATTTGGTGAAGAGGCATCAGTCAGGGTCATACACATGCTATGGCTGCAGCTAGTGCAGTTGCAGCATGATCATGCTGCATTTAGGGGGATAAAACAGGCATTGAGAAGATGACATATCACCTCGCCAGCACCTGTCAAATGCTCAGATCACTTCTCATAGTAGACGCTTTTATGAATGAGCCCTAAAAAGCAGTTCTGATCGTACAGGATTAGGGTCAAGTTTAAAAGAAACACACACACAAATATATGAACATACATACACACATTCACATATTGACACACACATACATAGCCTTTTTTCAAAGTCATCAGTACTGTACCTGAACTCCGGGTACTGCACTGTAGGGGGAGGTGAAGACCTCAGGACTCTGGAAGCTGCCCCCCCCCCCCTTTAAATACTTTCACTTTCCTGACTGCTTATCACTTTTCTGGCCAAAATCCTCCTGTGCCAATGTACAGTTTGGCGAAGGAGCAGGAGCATAGTCTGTTCTAAATGCCTTTTTTCTACCAAGATACTGCGGCACCCCTGACGACTTCAGGCGGCGCCCCTGACGACCTCAGGCGGCACCCCGGTTGAGAAAGGCTGGACTACAGTTGGGTTCAGTGCAAAGATTACAAAACCAAACCCAGGCAGATTTGCTCTTCCCTTATTTTCACCATTATTCCGCATAAGATGAATTCACTCTACCTCCTAATCTAGAGCCAACTTTAAAATTTCAGTTTTCCCCTCGCTTTCTCTTTTCGGTGAAAATAGTCACCAGAACAAATGAAGATGGTCCCCCAGCGGGCACACAGACAGCAATAAAAAATTCACAGAAGATCTAAACCTTCCCTACCACATCTAAAACAAAAAAAATTGTTTTGCCTTTAGATACACTTTTAAAGGGGTTTGTGTGGGGTTATGTTATGTTGCCATTTTAGATACAATTAATGCTTAGTGGTGCTCTCCTATAATTAGACCCACCACAAATCCTTACAGTTCCTCTAAATCAGTATGATATACAATATATCACTAAAAGTATTGGGGTGCCTACCTTTACACGCACATGGTTTTTAATGGCATCCCAGTCTTAGTCCATAGGGTTCAATATTGAGTTGGCCCCACCCTTTGCAGCTATACCAGCTTCATCTCTTCTGTGAAGGCCGTCCACAAGGTTTAGGAGTGTCTATGGGAATGTTTGACCTTTCTTCCAGAAGCGCATTTATGAGGTCAGACACTGACTTAATCATTCTTGTATTTATGGACCTTGCTTTGTGCACTGGTGTGCAGTCCTGTTGGAACAGGAAGGGACCATCCCCAAACTGTTCCCACAAAGTTGGGAGCATGATATTGTCCAAAATGTCTTGGTATGCCGACGCCTTAAGAGTTAACTTTACTGGAACTAAGGGGCCAAGCCAAACCCCTGAAAAACAACCCCACACTATAATCCTCCCTCCACCAAATGATTTTAACCAGTGCACAAAGCAAGGTCCATAAAGACATGAATCAGTGAGTTTGGGGTGGTGGAACTTGACTGGCCTGCACAGAGTCCAGACCTCAACCTGATAGAACACCTTTGGGATGAATTAGAGCGCAGACTGCGAGCCAGGCCTTCTTGTCCAACATCAGTGCCTGGCCTCATAAATGCGCTTCTTGAAGAATGGTCAAACATTCCGATTGACACACTCCTAAACCTTGTGGACAGCCTTCCTTCCCAGAATAGTTGAAGCTGTTATAGCTGCAAAGGATGGGCCAACCCAATACTGAACCCTACAGACTACGACTCTGCCATTAAAGTTTCTGTGCATGTAAAGGCAGGCGTCCCTATACTTTTGGTAATGTAGAATATAATACATGTGAAGCTTTGGTGGAGCTTCGATGGGGCTTCAATGAGCTTCTGGTGGGGCTTCAGTGAGGCTTGGTGGGGCTTTAGTGAGGCTTGGTGGGGCTTCGGTGAGGCTAGGTGGGGCTTTGATGAGGTTTTGGTGGGGCTTCAAGCAAGCTTTGCCATAGACTTCTATGAAGGCTTTGAAGACACTTTGAAGCACCACTAAAGCTACATGGGGTATAACTTTAAAGCAAAGCAAAAACAAGGTTTAAACAGGACTGCAAGCTAACAATTTTATTTAGTGACAGGGGCTTTGACTGGCGTTCAGAGAGCTTTAACAAATCCTGTCCAAAGCCTTGTTTTGAAGCATGTGTAAACTAGCCGTTAATGTGTGTTGAAGCCAAAGCAAATGTAAATGAGCCCTAAATGTCAGTCAGTTAAGGAATTCATTTTAACATGTGTCTTCATTATCAGGTAACAAGATGGCTTTAAAATTTGTCAACAAGAACAAGACCAAGTTGAAGAGTTTCCTGCGGGAGTTCAGTGTGACCAGTGCTCTTTCCTGCAGCCCTTTCATTATAAGAGCCTTTCATGTCCTCTTCCAGACAGAGGACTGCTACGTCTTCGCTCAGGAGTATGCTCCTGCTGGGGACCTCTTTGATATTATTCCACCACAGGTGAGATCAGTCATTGTGGATCACATGATATTTCTCATAAGTCTCTCTGGTTGGCTGGGTGTGCATTCAGATGTAGCCAGCATGACACCTCCCCATAGCCAAAGCACAACGCTGCTTTGTTTCATGTATTTTCTTTTCAAAAGTCAATTAAGTTTTCATTTTTTTTTTATTCTTTGCTAGTTATGGCACCAGTTTTAGGTAGTAGTATTTGGGTGATGTAAGCATTAGAAAATACCTCTGTGTAAAATGGAAAACTATTCAGTGAATAGCTGATGCTGTCCACGGAATACTGCAAAAAAAAAACAACAACAGGTTGCAGGAAAAAAAATCGAATTCCCCCCATTAACACAGTCAATTCTTCCCGTGAAGCTATTGTGTTCTTCTGGTGGTGGAAGCGGGGAGCCATCCCTGCTGGGAGAGCACAATGATTATTGCTACCAGCTGTAGCCACTGGCAATAATTGCATGCTAGAAATCTAACATGCTGGTTGTACCCAAGTTGATTGATGGATCCAGTGTTGCCAACTTTCAGTAAATTTACGAACAGTTTATAAAATCTGTACTTTTTGCATCTGTCCTTGAATGTCCATTGCAGACATATAGGCTGCATGTCTGTAACTAACATTCATTGACAAATGCAAAAAGTACGGATTTTACAAACCCTGGTACAATCAGCCTACCCAAAGATGGTTAGAATCTCGGCCGGTCCCTGCTGAACCGGCCGAGATTTGAACAATCTATGGCTGGCTTTAGGGATATATTTAAAAAGCACTAGTATGGCTATACCACAGCCACACCGCTGCTAAGATAAAAAAATAATCTATGTTAAGTGGTGTGCTTCAGACATCCAAAGCCAGCAGAGTGCAATAGAAAAAAAAATTAAAGTTGAGTAAAAACAAAAAAACTATTTGACAGGATGGGGTCTCCTATTAGCTAGACCTTCTTCAATCATGGAGCTTTCTCTCCTGTATTAAAGCAAAACTTCCTGTTCTGGATTTACTGGGCATGCTTGCACTTACCCCCAATACGAAAACAATTTTATCTTCTGTATGTGATTACTTTTTTCATGCTTTTTGCATGCCACCATGCTTGCCTAGGGGAGAATGATACCTTCAGCATTATGAAGTCTCCTAGGATATGTATCACATACCCCAGGATGCTTCACTTTCCATTCACATAAGGTGGAGGAGGGGGGTCTAAAGTGTATCATCAGGGGCCAGGCACCCATCAGGCACACAGCACCCGATGACTTCATAGCAAGGATGGTGGACAGAAATACAGCATGACAATGCTTCATCCACTGGGCAGGTCAGCATCTGAATTGAGGACAATCCAGCCCTAAATGGTGGCCTAAAATAGAAAACCATTAACTGCCCACTTTTATCGTTATTAACCTGAAAAGCTTGATAGTGGCTTGTATGCTGTTTATCTCAAAAGTTTTCAAATATCAATTGTAGTGTTGCAACCCAACCTCGGCTCCCAATTTGCCAACATTTAGAAAAAGCCACATCAACTATCCCTTAGCCTTGCCAGTGGTCATATAACTGCATCTGTCATATTAAGAGAGGGTTGGTTGGTTGTCATGCATTAGCCTAGTGTTTTGTTGATTTTTGGTCTGCAACTGTCCATTTTTGTACTGTTCCAGGTCGGCCTCCCTGAAGACATGGTGAAGCGATGCGTACAACAACTTGGACTGGCTTTGGACTTTATGCACAGCAAGAGTCTGGTTCACCGTGATATCAAACCAGAGAATGTCCTTCTCTTTGACCGAGAATGTCGGCGGGTGAAGCTGGCTGACTTTGGCATGACTCGTAAAGTGGGCTGCCGTGTAAAACGAGTTAGTGGCACTATCCCATACACAGCCCCTGAAGTGTGCCAGGCTGGCCGATCAGAAGGTTTTCCAGTTGAGACAAGTTTGGACGTCTGGGCCTTTGGAGTACTTATCTTCTGTGTTCTCACTGGCAACTTTCCCTGGGAGTCAGCCTCACCAGGAGATGCCTTCTTTGAGGAGTTTGTACATTGGCAGAAGGGTCGTCTGCCTGGTCTTCCGTCCCAGTGGCGACGGTTTTCAGATAACGCACTACGAATGTTCCAACGGCTTCTTGCATTAGAGTCAGAAAAAAGGAGCCCAGTCAAGGAGGTTTTCTACTACATCAAGTATGACTTGCTCTCAGAAGCTAGACGTAGACCTTCCTACCGAACACGCAAGCAGCCAGGAGAAAAGCTACCCCCTGTGCCCCAGCGGCACGACAACCCCACTCCTCTCAAGAGGACAATACTCACAGAGGGAGGTTCTTCACCTCGTGTACCACACTCCCTGCCAGATCAAGGCCAGCCAACTGCTGCCTCTGGCAGGACAGATGGACGACAGGACAAGAGCAAAGCTCAGATGCTGCTGGCAACTGCCATTGAAATCTGTGTGTAAAATGGACACACATTTGGATTCTTCTTTATTGGAAAGTGATGTCATTGTCTCCAGTAAAGGTCACCTGATGGCTTAAGACATAAAGCAGGTTTGACCTCTTATTGTTTATTGATCATGAGCCTACAAGCAAAAAAACAAAACAAAAGTTAAAGTGAGAATGGCTTGCTGATCAAACTGATGTGGTTAATGTTGGAGTAGAATGGGAGGGGATAAAGTAGCTTTTGATCAAACCTTGGAAGGATCGATAGGGTTTCGTGACTGTGTGTTGTTCCTGCCTCTGATTTTATAGATCAGAATCTTTATACTACAGTTCTGTAGTGGTCACTGCAAGATTTTTGAAAACTTGTGCAAGGCAGACAAGCTTGCCCCTTTCCTGTAGGCAACCAAATCCTACAGTACACACATCTCTACAAATTAAACAACACAAGCAGAGCTAGTACAATTTTGCCTCATATAAACTACCCCTTGTACTGTTACACATAAATACAGTAGCTGACTTGGTCTAAATGATTTCTGTCCCACAAATGTTAATGCCCTAAATATAGGGCAACTTGGAGTATGTTTGTTTTAACTGGTGCACACGACCTCTAGAAAAACGAACCAACCAAAAGTCTCAATTCATGCTGTCAGTAAAGATTTTTTAAGAATGCATTGATCCTGATGAAATTCAGGCTGTACAACTGTTCAATAGCAAAAGTCTCAGCAGTATGGCATCTATACAATTATTGTCAAGAAAGTCCTACATTTATCAAATCAGTTCTTACACATGATTGATCCATGGACCAACAAACTCAAATGATGCCATCATGGCTAAAGCATAAATGGCCAGTCCACCCAACAATGATATTTCAGGTTAAGAGTCCTGATTTTTTAGGGTTTGTCTAGCTGCATCCACTACTCATGGTCCATATTAGAGGGTCTCATATTCACTGGTGGTTTTGTTTTTGTGACTTGATGGAGAGTGTTGCAACACAAATTACATTTCTAATATTTGGTTTGTATTGGTTACAAAGATGGTTAAAGGGGTTGTAAAGGTTTGTTTTTTATTTTCTAAATAGGTTCATTAAAGCTAGTGCATTGTTGGTTCACTTACCTTTTCCTTCGATTTCCCTTCTAAAAAAAATTTTCTTTGTCGGAATTTCTCACTTCCTGTTCCTCCAGTAAGCTTGCCCCCATCATCAGAGCCGTTCTGGCTGTGGGTTAGTCAGCGTTCTCACCACGCTGACTAATACCCAGCCAGAACGGCTTGGATGATGGGCACAGCATCTCCCCGCAGGGATGTAGTCTCAAGGGAGGGGACGAGCACGTTGACTAACCTCCAGACAGAACGGCTCGGATGATGGGCACAGCATCTCCCCGCAGGTATGTAGTCCCAAGGGAGGGGGCGAGCATGCTGACTAACCCCTGGCCAGATCGGCTCGGATGATGGGGGCAAGCTTACTGAGGAGGAACAGAAAGTGAGAAATTCAGACAAAGAGAAAAAAACATTTAGGGAAGGGAAATCAAAGGAAAAGGTAAGTGAACCAACAATGCACTAGCTTAAGTGCCGGTTTACACTACAGCGACAAGAAAGTCGGCACAACTTTGCGAGGCAACTTCAAGGCAACTTCAAGTCGCCTCCAGGACAGGCAACTTTGCCAGTTGCCAATCAAACAATAATCAGCTCTGTGGGAGGGAGAGGTTTCAGTTAAGACAATGATCCGACTTTGGAGGCGACTTCCATTGAAATCAATGGGTACAAGTCACCTAGAAGTCTCCTTGAAGTAGTACAGGAACCTTTTCTGAAGTCGGAGCGACTTCAGTAGTGTACATTAAAACGGTTCTCTTTCACTTTAATGTAATTTCTCATGTCGTGCGACATGGGGCCACACAAGTCGTATCCCAAATCGCGGTAGTGTGAACGGGCACTCAAGGAACCTATTTAGAAAATTTTAAATTTTTACAACCCCTTTAAAGCTAGCCAGATATCTTCACAATAAATAGGAGACCAGTGAGTCAATTAGGTTTTTAATTTAACATAAGCTTCCACTTTCTTCAAAAAAAAAAATGTTATTCAAAGAATCTGATCTAATTTGCCCCCCACTGCCTATTCTTAATATATTTTATCTGATAGAAACAAAAAAAAGGTTCAAACCATCAAAGCATAGCGTCGTTAATTACAAGTGAGTCAACTGAATTGGTAGGCAGCAAATCAATCCATTCCTTCAAATTGGCCGTTTTATGGTGGACAGTTAGTTAGGCATTTGATCCTCAATATACCAAATATGAGCTTCTTTTCGGTTCAAAATCAAAGGCCTTAACATTCTCTTTTGCCTGTTTTGGTGTCTTTGCGCTATAGCATATTTCATTGTTGCCTGTGCACCAGTTTTAACAAATGTTCCCAGTTATTTTAAAATACATTTCTTCTTTTGTTGATGTTCAACCTTTCGAACAAAAAAAAGGGCTTGCATCGTGATACAATATAGAATCTTAGTGGCTGTACCAGGGTATTCTCATATAAGAGACTAGTCCATCAATTTTTTTTTTATTATGAAAGATGGCACATTTTACATTCCTTTCAATACATCATTTTATGATGGCTGGTATTTTTTTTTTTTTTTATTAGATCTGCTTGTCTGAAACACTAAATATAAAATGTATGTTCTTTTTACCAAAGTGTATGAAGACAAAAGTGTCTTTCTTTCCATGGCAAGTAGTCCGATGTTGCTGTGGGCAACAAAAACTGTTTATTTTTCAGACACTTTGATAATGGTGGAGGCAAATGCAAACTGAAATTGTGTGACTTGTTATTATGATCTGTTGTGGCAAAAGGAAATATTAACCAATGAAGACTTATGTTTTAACCCCAAGTGACAGGATATCTTATTGAAAGTATGTCAGGTTCATTGCAATTGGTTCCCTGGCAGTTTGCTATGTAGAAGACAGATTGGCTCAGAGAGGCGTGAAAGTGGCACCCATTGGCTCAGACAGTTTCCATGGAAACACAGACCCAGCATAATACTTAGAAAGCTCTAGAATTATCCTCTACGGGTATGTAATTTGGATCTTTTAGGTATTGCAAATTGCAGTCCAAAAGTAAGGGATTGACCATTTTTTATCTTTAAAGTGAATTAAGTTAACTAGAATGAAGATCATGGTAAATGTTCCAGCAGCAAATCAGCATTAGAGCCACTGCAAATCTAAAGGTCTATACACACGATCAGACTTTTTGACAAAAAATGTCTGACGAACCTGTTTGATCAGACAATCGGACTGTGTGTACGCTCCATCGGACAAATGTTCTGTGTGAATGCTCTCAAACTTTTCGGCAACAAATGTCCTACGTCGGCTATTCTGATTGTGTGTACACAAGTCCATCAGACTAAAGTCCAAAGTACAAACATGCATGCTCAGAACCAATGCTAAAGATCAGACAACAATAGCAGAAGTTGCCCAAAGGGGAGTGGTAAAGAGCTGAAAAACCACGTGGCTTGGTGAAAGTTGGCTGAAAATGTCCTGCCTTGTGTGTGCAGAACAAGTTCACAGCCAACGCCCATTCGGACCAAAATCCAGGGAAAAGTCAGATGGAAGTCGGGTCGTGTGTATGAGGCTTCACAATGACTTTCTAACTTGATTGGACATGGTGGAACATCTTTTCTTGACACATGGAGGACTGAAGAGAGTTATAGGTTCAGTCCACCCAACATGTATTAGTGGGCCTAGTCACCCATTGGATTATATTTCTAGAACATTCCAATGGCAGGCGCTCCCTACCAGAGCATCAAGCTCAGATTCACTTACAAAGGCTAATCTATTTTTCTGCAGCAGGAGGAATCTCATTCCTTATGATGCATTGTCCTTATTGAAACACATGTAAAAACTGCAATTTCCCACTCTCTAAAAGTTTAGATGTAAGTTAGATATATTACGGAGGGGATTGTGGGGACAGGCTGTGAAAAGTTAAATTCAGCTCAGGAGTACAGCTTATCAAGTTGCAAAGTTTTCTCCAGCAAACTCCTCTTCTTGCTGCTATGGTCTCACTGGGTGTTATAGGATTTCCTGTTGATGGCAAGGAAGATGTAGAGGTTGCCAAAGAAATTATATGGTGCTTAATCTAAACAGGTGCTTTAAGTATACCGTGGAGCTACCGACATACTTCTAATTTTAGCCACAAGCTGTCTTCGTTATCCCACACTCAGAACCAAATTGCAGGTCTCATTACTTTTGCTTACTTGTTCTCTGTTAGGTATTTTGGGCCATAAAAAAAAGAACTGCAATTTACTTCAATGGCCTTCCTGAGAGGGAGTCTGCTGCAAATAAAAAACAGCGTTCTCCATTAAAAAAAGATATCTAAATACAAAAAACTAAAATGTAATATGTGGAAGCTTACCAGTCCTTAAACGTGGAGGTAAACCCATTTTTTTTTTTTGCTGTCACAATGTAGAGTATAAGATTTCCTATCATCTGTGCCCAGTTTGCCACAAGGAGTTAATCCATCCTCTTTTCATTTTTCAGTGAGATAAACGGACAAACAGGAGCAAACTTTTGTCCGTTCTTCCCCCTTGCTGTGAATGACAGGTTATTTACATATCTCATGCACTAGCCTGAGGCAGGCATTATTTTTTAATTCCCACCCCCACTCCTTTTCAGAAGTCATGTGGTTACTTTTCTGGATTTTGACTGGATGTTAGTGATCATAGCAGAATTTAGTGTAAGGAATACACAAGAGAAAATGCATGCTGACAAGGGTGAGTGTAGAGGTGGGCAGGGAGTCTACTGACATCACAACTCCACCCACAGAGCTCTAGACAACAGTCCCAGCCACAGAATCTGCAGTTTTTCCGTTCTTATAACAGACAGAGGGGAGACATTTGACAGGTAAGGATACATGCAGGTGGCATCTATATCCTTATAGATCAGCACTATGGCAGTAATTTAGAAAGGATGAGAGTGGCTTTACATCCACTTTAAGTGGTTGCTGCATTCATTTTCTTTTTTCAGGATTAGTACATTTTCTGCAAGTACAGAAAAAGAGCTACCAAAGTTCTAGCATCTTTGTAACTTCCTTTGCTAAACTGAACTGATATATCAAACAAGGTTAGCAGTTTTCCGAGCTACCTTTTGTGAGCTACAAAAAAAAAGAGTGGAGGAGGATTTTGTAGTTAAAATCAGGAGAACAGCCTAAAGTGATTGATCATTTGTCACCCTAAAGCCTCGTACACACGATTGGATATTCCAGCAATAATTGTGTGATAGAAGGGTTTTGTCGGATAATCCGACCGTCTGTATGCTACATCGGACGTCTGTATGCTCCACCGGACGTCTGTATGCTCCATCGGACAATTGTGGGAATTTCCGACAACAAATGTTGGCTGTGGATGCTCTCAAATTGACCAACAACAAATGTGTTCCGTCGGATTATTCGATCGTGTGAACTGAAGTCTGTCGCCTAAAACCAAAAGTACAAAGACGCATGCTTCGAACCAATGCTTACCATCACACACATTAGCAGAAGTTGCCCAAAGGGTGGTGCTAAAGAGCTGAAAAACAAGGTTGTTTTGTGTTTGTTGGCTGAAAAAGTTCTGCCGTCTGTATGCAGAACAAGTTCACAGCCAACGCCCTTCATACACATATCCACGGATTTGTCTGATATAAATCTGATCGCGTGTACGAGGCATAAGGCAGGAAGAGTGCTAAACACAGTATTACCAGGTGAGCATAAAGGGAGGAAAGCCTGAAAAACATGAAACTAATGCAGTCACTCATTCCGGGACCAGTAAGCTACAATATATTACATTTTTGTTCTTGGGTCTGGATACACTTTAGCTACTCAAAATGAGATGAGCCGATCGTATATTAGGTTTAATAGGTATTTGGCCAGGCTGGTTTCTATCATGTCTAATCAAGCTTAGTATGAACCTGACAGCTTTGGTCCGTTCACATTGAAGATCGTTCCCTTGGTAGCTGGGGCTCCCTGCTGATTGTAGATATAGCAATACAATGCCTAAACGTGTTTTTCGAAAGACTAAAAAAAATGGATAATTGGAAAGGCACAAGCAGTATTCTCCTCCCAGCCCCCAAGCAACTGCCTATGCAGAGCACATGTAGCAAGTGTACAGTTGTGTTAGTACTCTGTCGCCTTTTGTGTGTGTTATTCTCTGTAGGATCAAATGCTGTCATTTGTTGGGTATCCAGTTTCTCCAAAAAGTCCAATGCTATCTTACTGGCACTGTCTCCATCAATCTGGTTCATCGCCGAAACAAAGATGAAGGTAGCCATTTTGTGCATTGAGCCATACCAACCTATACAGTTGGTGTTACTAGATCCTGAAGAACTGATTCATGCTTCTAACATGGATTCAAAGGGCAAAACGTCCACCTCCATTTTGAATAGGTGATGCATCTGCTTTCCAGGCTATGAGCACACACTTTTGTTGTGTGCCAGTTTTACAGTCAATATATCAGGGTATGTAGCACATGTAATATAAACAGACTGGTAAGGAGTGCTTTTTTTCGTTCCTGAAGGGGTACTTTAGAAACGTTGGCCTAAGCCACCTCTGGCCTAAGCTACAAACATCAGGCACTCCCAAATGTTCTGTCTACAACAAGGCACACCAAGCCTTCTCTGTGTACTGGAGGTTTTTTTCACCAGGCCTCGCACAGACAATTACAAGCTACGTAAAGGGCTACATCGTTGCTACAAAAAGCAGAAGTGCCGTAACTTTCCACTGAGTACCAGTGCCCGTTACAAAAACAAATCCGAATCCAAATGGCCGACCTTAGGCCAAGCGTTCAATATTGTGGGGCTAAAAACAAGAAAGATAATCATTTCTAGATGTGTATATCTGTTGAAAATGTGTTTATATCTTTGGAAATAAGCGGTCAGAGCACAATCCTTCCTTTTTTTGTCTCTCCCTGGTTTTAGGGCTTAGTTCTTGAGTCCATGTTTCCCTCATCATAAGACCCTGTACATTCAACACCAAGTGGTTTAGACAAATTACGTAGCATACTCCGCCCCCCTACCTTTGCCTTAGACGTCTTTAATGTTCACAATATTAGTGCAATAATGTAGATAAGGTGATATCTGATTAACTTTTTAACTTAATTGTAGGGTATTTCTGATTCCAGGTTAGGGCTAGCTTAGAGACGTTACCTCAGTTTAGCTGACCTGATAAAATATATATAAATATATAGAGTTATGTATAGATAGAAGAAATATTCTTAAATGTGGATTTTTTTATGTGAATACAATTGCCTTTTGTTCCACATGCCTCTTTTCTTCTCGTGTCTAAACTATGTTGTGACAAGATACCTATACCTCAGGTTACAAAAACATGGCTGACATTTTTTGTTTTACCTACATAAAGAATTTGGTCACGTCCTACTGGTAAAGGTCATTAGTTTTGGAAGTTGATGAACAAACATTATATCTGAATTTCCAAACTTTATTTGTATTGCAAACTTACATTTGGTTGTGACATCACTGCCGCCTATGTACCTCGTCCAATCATGGAACAGCTTGTATTCATTGATAAAGTACAAAACTTACATTGGTTGTGACATCACTGCCTCTCCTATGTACCTTGTCCAATCATAGAACAGCTTGTATTCATTGATAAAGTACAAAACTTACATTGGTTGTGACATCACTGCCTCTCCTATGTACCTTGTCCAATCATAGAACAGCTTGTATTCATTGATAAATTACAAAACTTACATTGGTTGTGACATCACCGCCTATACCATGTACCTTGCCCAATCATAGAACAGCTTGTATTCATTGATAAAGTACAAGGCGTTCTATTATTGGCGGCTATACCGGTTGAGCAGCTCCAGTAGTCAATGTTGCAGTGGGGCAGCCGCTCAGCACAAGACCTCAGTGGTGTAGTAGTGTCGATTACTACACCACTGACTTCCGGTTTCCCCAGTCATGGGATATCCTGTACATACATACATTGTGGCAAGCTTCACCATTGTAAGTATGCAATACAAATAATTCCTGGAGTTTGACTTGTGTACTCAGAGGCTAGATATGGTTTTCTTTTTAAAGTGTACTCAGAGATAAGGTAGATGTAGCCATATGGTGGTTAACGTCTTTTTAAAGTGTACATATAGGCAAATAGCTAAATATGCACCTAAAATGTAGATGTGTGAGCTGTCTTGCTTGCCAAAAAGATTTGTAATTCTGTTCAGCTGGTTTTCTAATTCATGCATTCCTGCCAAGATACCATACAAAGTTCTGACCATATGACCATATGACCTTGTGCAGTTGAGTCAAAGCAATACAACTTTGCCAGAATAACTAGGTGATAAAGTCTCTGCTACCTTATTGGGTCATCTCGGTGCTCTGTCCACCAATCAGCAAACTCCAATTGTTAGATTTACAGCAGCGGTTTCCAAACTCTCTAAACAAAGGGCCAGTTTACTGTCCTTCAGATGTTAGGAGGGCCAGACTACTTGGCTCCCAACTGTCCCTGATTTCGAGGGACTGTCCCTGATTTAGAGCAATGTCCCTCTGTCCCTCATTCCTCCTCATTTGTCCTTCATTTTGGTCTGATCTATATAGTTGTATATAAAATGCACTTTTTATCTATCAACAAGTGTTGCTCAGTGCTAAACCTTTCATCTGATTTCTAACTTGTTTCAATTTTTAATTACAAAAGCCAATATAAAGGAATAGTAGTAAAAAAAGCACTTGTGGGTTTAGCCAATCTTGTTTTTTGTACAATTCTTCTTTAAGGGGGTGTGGCAAGGGGTGTGTCCTATGCCTGCATACTTTTGCTGATAGGTGTCCTTCATTCCCATCACAAAAAAAGTTGGAAGGTATGAGACTAGGGCCAATGGGAGTAGAAAATGTCCTGGCTTGCAGCGGGACGACTAATGTTGGCATCAATGGAAAGAATTGTGCCCCATCATTGGCATCAATGGGAAAAAATTGCACCCCATCGTTGAAGTCAATAGAAATTATTGTTCTGTTAAAGCGTCAGTGAAAGGAATTGTGCCCCATTATTGGCATCAATGAAAGGAAATGTGTCCCATCATTGGCATAAATTAAAGGAATCGTACCCCATCGTTGAAGTTGATGGAAGAAATTGTGCCCCACCATTGGCGTCAATGAAAGGAATTGTGCCTCACTATTTGGCATCAACGAAAGGAATTGTGCCCCATCATTGGCATCAATTAAAGGAACTGTACCCCATCGTTGAAGTCAATGGAAGAATTTGTGCCCCATCATTGGCGTCAATGAAAGGAATTATGTCCCATTGTTGGCGTCAATTAAAGGAATTGTGCCCCATTGTTGGGGTCAATGGAAGGAAATGTGCCCCATCGTTGGTGTCAGTGGATAGAATAGTGTTTAAAGGACCAGATAAAGGCAAGCAAAGGGCCGCATCCGGCCCCAGGGCAACAGTTTGGAGACCCTTGATTTACAGCACTGTGCAATGAAGTACATCCTGATTGGCTGACAGTGCTTCCCCTTTTCTGTATTAGCCAATGTGCAGGGATATGCAGGAGCCCAGTACAAAGACAGACAAAGGTGCGATTTTAATTATTTTGAAGAATATTTTTATTATATAACTGGACTAAATGGGGGGCTTTTATAGCTGCCTACACTAACATTGGCTACATTTTCCAAAATAGCCGCATCCAGGGTTTTTGGTGTCAGGCACACTTTACCCGCAATGCAACCCAGTATTTAAAAACACTCATGTATGCATACGGCGCGTATATGGCTCATATAGTATATTGTTATTAAGTAATTATACTTTGATCTGCAACCCCCCTTAAGAAATTGTTGATGCATTCCTTTTAACAAACTCTCAGTCCAGCGTCCTCAGGGTTTTTAATTTCTGAAGTGCATTTCCTGCCTATAGTCTCCTAAGAATATTTAATAATATAATGCATTATAAATAATATACTTAACTTGTACCCTGGAGAAAAGAGTTACTACTATATAACCAAACGTCCGCTAACAACTGTTAATGCCCACGTCCATTACTATGCAGGAAAGCAATTTTACTGGGCCTTCCGTATTGTTTTATTTAAATGAACCAAGCACATTTAGAAGAGGCATATTTATCAGAGCATCTGAAATAGACATTCTGGTCTCTAAAAGCAACAAGATTGTCCTGTTTGTTCCCTAATGTATGGGAGATCAATTAGATGGGTTTCTGTGGACGGCGTTACTTTCAGACAATAATGCGGCGTACACAGGACCGTTTTTCTGGTTGTAAAAAATTAGTTTTTTTTTTATGTCATTAAAAACGATCGTGTGTGGGCTCCAGAGCATTTTTCACGATGTAAAAAATGGGCATTAAAAATTTAGAAGATGCTCTAATTTTTCACGACGTTTTTAACGTCGTAAAAAATGGTCCTGTGTGGGCTTTAACAACATCAAAAAACGCGCATGCTCAGAAGCAAGTTATTAGACGGGAGCAACTGGTAAAACTAGCATTCGTAATGGAGTAAGCACATTCATCACGCTGTAACATACAGAGAAGTGCGAACCGTCTTTTACTAACACGAAATCAGCAAAAGCTGATCGGCTCGAGCGCCCCCACACCTCAGGCCAAATGCGGTACTGCACACCGCTGTGGCTTGAATCCTGCTCGTTTTGCGAGACAACATTCGCAAACCGAGTCAGGATTTTACAAAAAAAAAAAATGCTCGTATTGTGAAACACTCGTTACTCGCAATCTGAGGATTCACTGTAATTGTACTTCTAGGTATGGAGGTGCATGTGGCTCACTACCCCTGTAAAAGTCCAGGTCTCTGCTGATTGGCCCAAAGCTGTCACATGGGGAAGCGGAGAGGGTCTTCAGCACTGTGTAAGTACACAGTGCGAACAGAGCAGCCGGGGGAATGAGGGAATAATATATGTTGTGATGGCACTGAATAAAACTGATCCTGTTGCATGGGAAAAGGTTCCCTTTAAGAATGCACAAACGAGGAAGCCAAAGTAATATCAAATGTTTTCTCATTTGTCACTGATCCTTGTTGAACCCTATCTTCTCATGAATACAAATACTGAAAACAACATTGTTACTGTTTTCACAGCGGTGTCAGTTTAATTCTGAGCTGTATCTCTGAAAAGGCAGCATATAAATGCAATCCAAAGGAGCACAGAGGAAATGTAACAGATGACAGGCCCATCTTGTTCCGTGCATGTTCCACCAGCCATATTGTGAGAAGCCCACGTGCCTATTTTCTAGTGGTGACTCACTGTGGGGCTCCATTATTAAAGAGCCTGAGATATGAAAAGCCTGTGTGGCCCCAGTCTGATTCCAGCTGCAATTTCTACAGTGCGGCTTTGAAAGGAAATCTGATTACTGGGGATTATCCAAGTCTTATTCATTGGGGGACATATAAAAAGTACATTTTAAAGTATGATAAGCCCCCTGGCCCTGCCAACGAGTCTTTAAAGCCAGGGCTGTCTTAATGAGAGGGCACACCTGGGCACTGTCCAGGGGCCCCAGCTGCATGGGGGGCGCCTTCCCTTTCCCCAAAGCAGCTGCAGCAGAAACTTTGGGCAGCCCGGGCTGCCCCTCTACATCCCAGATATCCCTCCAGCACTCTAACCCTTCTATACCCTAGATATCCCCTACCTACTTGATTTATGTTTACCTGCACTGTATCCATTGTAGGGGCCCCAGAGTATTACTTTGCCCAGGGGCCCAGGATGCTATTAAGATGGCCCTGTTTAAAGCTACCAAGGGAAGCTATGATATGACTGCAAAAAATAAAATAAAACATTCTCCAGGGTGTTATGGTTGGTCACTTGACCCAATAACCTAGGCAGAGGTAGAGGGGAAAAGCAAAGTTCAAATTGGCTTATCCACCCCTTCAGCAGATACATTTTACAAAGTGCGTTAGCTATTGGCCACTTGACCGGTCATTAGGAGATCTTAATACAGAAGATTCTTCACAAAAAAAAAATTCCGGGCTGTTTTTACCTTTTTTGTCTTTAAAACTGACCTCAATGAGCCTTTGATGGGGCTTTCAATGTGGCTTCAAGCAAGCTTTGCTATAGACTTCTATGGAGGCTTTGAAGTACCACTAAAGCTACATGGGGTCTAATTTTTGAAGCAAAGCAAAAGCAAGGAGTAAACAGGACTGTAAGATAACCATTTTATTTAGTGACAGGAGCTTTGACTAGCATTCAGAGAGCTTTAACAAAGACTGTCCAGAGTCTTGTTCTGAAGCAATTGTAAACTAGCCTTGAAGCCAAAGCACGTGTAAATGAGCCCTAATAAAGAGCCTTTGGAAGGAATGAATTATTGGAGTGGGGCAACATTTTGTGATGGGAATGAGGGACACCTACTAACAAACGTATGTAGGCATAGGACACACCCCCTGCCACACCCCTTAAAGGAAAATTAACCACAAAAAAAGGTTAATTAAATCCACAAGGACTTTTTTTACCACTACTATTCCTTTATATTGGCTTTTAAAATGTACACATGCAGCAATTTAGAAATTGGATGAAAGGTTTAGCACTGGGAAACACTTTTTGAAAGATAAAAAGTGCATTTTATATACAACTATATGGTTTAGACCAAAATGAGGGACACATGAGGGGGAAAGAGGGACAGAGGGACATTGCTCCAAATTAGGGACAGTCCCTCGAAATCAGAGACAGTTGGGAGCTATGGGCTCAGTGTTCTTCGAACTGCAGGTGGATTTAATATTTGTAACTTTAATCTTCTGCACAGCAGGAGGGCCAAAGTAGTCCACTGCTGTTGGTTTATCACTTGCTGCTTGAAGACAAGAGCGGAGAACAGAGGGATGACCTACAGAGGTTCATTGATTATTCAATCAGCAGGTTGGCCAAGCTGTATTACTTAAAGTGGAGTTCCACCCAAAAGTGGAACTTCCGCTTAGACCACTCCTCGCCCCCTTACATGCCACATTCGGCATGCAATTTTTTTGGGGGGGGGAGAGTGGGGGCTTCAGTAGGAGTGGGACTTCCTGTCCCACTTCCTCCTTCCGCCCAGGGACCCCTTAGGCGATATGTCATATCGCCTACGGTGGCCCCTCCCTGTAGGCGATCACCTGGGACACGTGACAGGTCCCAGGTGATCGCCTGACCACTCACAGCTCGCATCGCCGCTCGCACATGCGCAGCAGGTGACCAGCCGTGAAGCCGAAAGCTGTCACGGCCGGGTGCCCACACTAGGAATAAAGGCGCTGGCCGGAGAGGGGGGGAGAGGAGCGGAGTTCTGGGTGGCCCTGTCGCTGGACCATGTAGCAGGTTAGTGTCTGCTTATTAAAAGCCAGCAGCTACACTTTTTCTAGCTGCTGACTTTTAATAAACATAAAAAAAAAACCTGGAAGGGATGCCTAGATACCAAAACTGAAGGAACAGAATTAAATAAAAATAATAATAAAAAAAAAAAAATAAGAACAATTTTAAAAATGTAAGAAAAATAATTTTTTTTTTTTAAATTTTTTAAAAAATATATATTTATTTTTTATTGTTTTATTTTGCAGATAAGCCAGTTTGTGAGTATCTCAACTGTATATTGAGCTGTTTGCCTGGTTACATTGATCACATAATACAAGCCCAATTTAATTGGCCCTGTACCCTGATCTGTGATCCACTGTGTCTGAAGGACACAACGAACACAAGGCGTTCACAAGCGGTGGGAGCAGGAGGTCGTCTTATATATACACCCTCCTGCTCTCTCAGGAAGCCACTGCCTGGCCATGTATATGGTAAGACCCGTTAAGACAGCGTTGTGGGCAAGGTAAGACCGCTGATTCTATCAAACAGCATGTGCTGAAGCTATCACATGCAGCCCAGCACAGAAATAATATCTATTTTTCACAGATATTTGAAATTGACTCATAGTTGTACTGTCCTTCTAAAACTGCATCAGATAAAAGGGACTTTTAAGCAACAAAGAGGCCACTGAGGATGTGGAACAAAATGTCTGTTTTCTTTTGTTAATTGTGTGATGTGTCATTGTGCTTAATGTGTTCCTGCACTGCATTTTAGGGAGGAACATTAGTATAAAGGAGAGAACTAAAAGAAATATTATCTTCAGAAATGCACTCATTGTATTCAGATCCTCTGTGCGGCCTCAGAAAAGATGTACCGTGCCGGTGGTGCGGAGGAAAGTTTATAAAACGTGTGTGTGTGTATTCTTATTTTTTATTCTTTTATTTCCTGGTAGACAATAAATACAATTGAAAATAAAATGTGTGCTCTTCAATTATTTGCAATGAGAGGGATGTGACTAGGAGGCAGCGAGTTTCGTCCTTCAGTAGTGAGTGGGCAATATTTACTACCACTTGCTTACTGGGCACATAAACCCCCTTCGTGTCCAGGCGAAATTTCAGCTTCAGGCACTGCGTCGCTTTAACTGACAATTGCGCGGTCGTGCGACGTGCCTCCCAAACAAAATTGGCGTCCTTTTTTTCCCCACAAATAGAGCTTTCTTTTGGTGGTATTTGATCGCCCGTGCGGTTTTTATTTTTTGCGTTATAAACAAAAAAAGAGCGACAATTTAAAAATATATATATATTTTTTACTTGTTGCTATAATAAATATCCCAATTTTTTTTAAAAAAAAAATATTTTTTTTTCTCAGTTAAGGCCGATACATATTCTTCTACGTATTTTTGTAAAAAAAAAAAATCACAATAAGTGACTGCTTTGCGCAAAAGTTATAGCGCCTACAAAATAGGGGACAGAATTATGATTTTTTTAAAATATTTATTTTTTTACTAGTAATGGGGGCGTTCTGCGATTTTTATTAGGACTGCGATATTGCGGCGGACACATCGGACACTTTTGACACATTTTTGGCGCCATTCACATTTATACAGCAACCAGTGCTATAAATATGCACTAATTACTGTATAAATGTGACTGGCATTGAAGGGGTTAACACTAGGGGGTGAGGAAGGGGTTAAATGAATTGCCTGGGTGTGTTCTTACTGTGTGGGGGGAGGGGGGTGACTGGGGGAGGTGACCGATGCTGTGTCCCTATGTACAAGGGAAACAGCATCTGTCTCCTTTCCCTGACAGGACGTGGAGCTCTGTGTTTACACACACAGCTCCACGTCCCTGCTCTGTCACCGCCGATCGCGTGTACCTGACGGACATCGCGGCCGCCAGGTACACGCACCGCATACTAGCTCATTATGAAATACTTACCTTGGAACAAGGCTAGGGGAACATAACTGGTCCACGCCGAGGGCGATGTCATCTTGCCTCACCGTGGCTTCCGGGTATCGCTGCTCCAGCGCTGTGATTGGCTGGAGCGCATGCGCGCGGGAGACTTCTGTCCGGCAAGGCGGCCTAAGAGTTTTCTACCACTTTAAATCTTTTCTATATTTAGTCGGCAGATTAACACATAAAAAAACCTACGAAATAAAACTAAAGAGAAAAAACGTGGGTGATAATGACAAAATAGCTATTTGTGTTGAGGAGATGAAAGAAAGAAAGAAAGAAAGAAAGAAAGAAAGAAAGAAAGAAAGAAAGAAAGAAAGAAAGAAAGAAAGAAAGAAAGAAAGAAAGAAAGAAAGAAAGAAAGAAAATTGAAAGAGAAGATAGAAGAAAGATGGAAAGAATTGAGTGAAAAGGGAAGGAAGGAGGGAGGAAGGAGGGGGAAAGAGGGAGAAAGAAAAGAGGAAAACTGGAAGAGAAGAAAGATTAAAAGAAATGGGTGAAAAAGGAAGGAAAGAGAGAGCGAGAATGAGAAAGGAAGAAAAGAAAGAAAGGCGGAGTAAAATTGGGAGAGGAGACAGATGAAAGATTGAAAGAAATGCGTAAAAAATGAAGGTAGGTTGGCTTTGTGATTAATACACTGCACAGGAAAGCAGATCTTATATATTAGAAAACTAAAGCAAATCTCTGATCCAGACTTATTAGTCTTATGCCTAAATTACAGTAAGAAAGAAAGAAAGAAAGAAGTGAAAAATGAGTGAAAAAAATGAAGGTAGGTTGGTTTTGTGATTAATACACAGCACCGAAAAGCAGATCTTCTTATGTATTAGAAAATGAAAGGAGATCTCCAATCTGCACTCCTTGGTCCTATGCCTAGATTACGGCTTACATCTCCCAGATCTGCTGTTCCCACAATCACATTGCTAAAAATTGTCTATATTCAAGAGATAAGGAAGGCAGAGGGGGATAAGGAAGAAAAGAAGGCAGAAGGGGCTTGGAAGAAAGGCAGAACAATATAAAGAAGAGAGACATAAGGGGATAATGAAGGAAGGATGACAGAAGGATATAAGGAAGGAAGGCAGAATGATATAAGGAAGGAAGGCAGAATAATATGAGGAAGGAAGGAAGGAAGGCAGGATGATAAAAGGAAGGAAGGCAGAATGATATGAGGAAGGAAGGCAGAATGATATAAGGAAGGAAGGAAGGAAAGCAGGATTATATAAGGAAGGAAGGCCGAATGATATAAGGAAGGAAGGCAGGATGATATAAGGAGAGCAGAATGATATAAGGAAGGAAGGCAAAATGATATAAGGAAGGAAGGCAGAATGATATGAGGAAGGAAGGCAGGATGATATAAGGAGAGCAGAATGATATAAGGAAGGAAGGCAAAATGATATAAGGAAGGAAGGCAGGATAATATAAGGAAGGAAGGCAGAATGATATAAGTAAGGGAGGCAGAATGATATAAAGAAGAAAGGCAGAATGATATCAGGGAGGAAGGCAGAATGATATGAGGAAGGAAGGCAGAATGATATAAGGAAGGAAGACAGGATGATATGAGGAAGGAAGGCAGGATGATATGAGGAAGGAAGGCAGGATGATATAAGGAAGGAAGGCAGAATGATATAAGGAAGGAAGGCAGAATGATATGAGGAAGGAAGGCAGGATGATATAAGGAAGGAAGGCAGGATGATATGAGGAAGGAAGGCAGGATGATATAAGGAAGGAAGGCAGAATGATATAAGGAGAGCAGAATGATATAAGGAAGGAAGGCAAAATGATATAAGGAAGGAAGGCAGAATGATATGAGGAAGAAAGGCAGGATGATATAAGGAGAGCAGAATGATATAAGGAAGGAAGGCAAAATGATATAAGGAAGGAAGGCAGAATGATATAAGGAGGGCAAAATGATATAAGGAAGGAAGGCAGAATGGTATAAGGAAGGAAGGCAGAATGATATGAAGAAGGAAGGCAGAATGATATAAGGAAGGAAGGCAGGATAATATAAGGAAGGAAGGCAGAATGATATAAGTAAGGGAGGCAGAATGATATCAGGGAGGAAGACAGGATGATATATGGAAGGAAGGCAGGATGATATAAGGAAGGAAGGCAGAATGATATAAGGAAGGAAGGCAGGATGATATAAGGAAGGAAGGCAGAATGATATAAGGAGGGCAGAATGATATAAGGAAGGAAGGCAGAATGATATAAGGAAGGAAGGCAGAATGATATAAGGAAGGAAGGCAGGATGATATAAGGAAGGAAGGCAGAATGATATAAGGAAGGAAGGCAGAATGATATAAGGAAGGAAGGCAGAATGATATAAGGAAGGAAGGCAGAATGATATAAGGAAGGAAGGCAGGATGATATAAGGAAGGAAGGCAAAATGATATAAGGAAGGAAGGCAGAATAATATAAGGAAGGAAGGCAGAATGATATAAGGAAGAAAGGCAGAATGATATAAGGAAGGAAGGAAGAATGATATAAGGAAGGAAGGCAGAATAATATAAGGAAGGCAGAATAATATAAGGAAGGAAGGCAGGATGATATAAGTAAGGAAGGCAGAATGATATAAGGAGGGCAGAATGATATAAGGAAGGAAGTCAGAATGATATAAGGAAGGAAGTCAGAATGATATAAGGAAGGAAGGCAGAATGATATAAGGAAGGAAGGCAGGATGATATAAGGAGAGCAGAATGATATAAGGAAGGAAGGCAAAATGATATAAGGAAGGAAGGCAGAATGATATGAGGAAGGAAGGCAGGATGATATAAGGAGAGCAGAATGATATAAGGAAGGAAGGCAAAATGATATAAGGAAGGAAGGCAGGATAATATAAGGAAGGAAGGCAGAATGATATAAGTAAGGGAGGCAGAATGATATAAGGAAGAAAGGCAGAATGATATCAGGGAGGAAGGCAGAATGATATGAGGAAGGAAGGCAGAATGATATAAGGAAGGAAGACAGGATGATATAAGGAAGGAAGGCAGGATGATATGAGGAAGGAAGGCAGGATGATATAAGGAAGGAAGGCAGAATGATATAAGGAAGGAAGGCAGGATGATATAAGGAAGGAAGGCAGAATGATATAAGGAAGGAAGGAAGGATGATATAAGGAAGGAAGGCAGAATGATATAAGGAAGGAAGGCAGAATGATATAAGGAAGGAAGGCAGAATGATATAACGAAGGAAGGCAGAATGATATAAGGAAGAAAGGCAGAATGATATAAGGAAGGAAGGCAGGATGATATAAGGAAGGAAGGCAGAATGATATAAGGAAGGAAGGCAGAATGATATAAGGAAGGAAGGCAGAATGATATAAAGAAGGAAGGCAGAATGATATAAGGAAGGAAGGCAGAATGATATAAGGAAGGAAGGCAGGATGATATAAGGAAGGAAGGCAGAATGATATAAGGAAGGAAGGCAGAATGATATAAGGAAGGAAGGCAGAATGATATAAGGAAGGAAGGCAGAATGATATAAGGAAGGAAGGCAGGATGATATAAGGAAGGAAGGCAGAATGATATAAGGAAGGAAGGCAGAATGATATAAGGAAGGAAGGCAGAATGATATAAGGAAGGAAGGCAGAATGATATAAGGAAGGAAGGCAGAATGATATAAGGAAGGAAGGCAGGATGATATAAGGAAGGAAGGCAGAATGATATAAGGAAGGAAGGCAGAATGATATAAGGAAGGAAGGCAGAATGATATAAGGAAGAACGGCAGAATGATATAAGGAAGGAAGGAAGAATGATATAAGGAAGGAAGGCAGAATAATATAAGGAAGGAAGGCAGAATGATATAAGGAAGGAAGGCAGAATGATATAAGGAAGGAAGGCAGAATAATATGAGGAAGGAAGGAAGGCAGGCAGGATGATAAAAGGAAGGAAGGCAGAATGATATGAGGAAGGAAGGCAGAATGATATAAGGAAGGAAGGAAGGCAGGATTTAATAAGGAAGGAAGGAAGGCAGGATTTAATAAGGAAGGAAGGCCGAATGATATAAGGAAGGAAGACAGGATGATATAAGGAAGGAAGGCCGAATGATATGAGGAAGGAAGGCAGGATGATATAAGGAAGGAAGACAGAATGATATGAGGAAGGAAGGCAGAATGGTATAAGGAAGGAAGGAAGGCAGAATGATATAAGGAAGGAAGGCAGAATGATATAAGGAGAGCAGAATGATATAAGGAAGGAAGGCAAAATGATATAAGGAAGGAAGGCAGAATGATATGAGGAAGAAAGGCAGGATGATATAAGGAGAGCAGAATGATATAAGGAAGGAAGGCAAAATGATATAAGGAAGGAAGGCAGAATGGTATAAGGAAGGAAGGCAGAATGATATGAAGAAGGAAGGCAGAATGATATAAGGAAGGAAGGCAGGATAATATAAGGAAGGAAGGCAGAATGATATAAGTAAGGGAGGCAGAATGATATCAGGGAGGAAGACAGGATGATATAAGGAAGGAAGGCAGGATGATATGAGGAAGGAAGGCAGGATGATATAAGGAAAGAAAGGCAGAATGATATAAGGAAGGAATGCAGAATGATATAAGGAAGGAAGGAAGGATGATATAAGGAAGGAAGGCAGAATGATGTAAGGAAGGAAGGCAGAATGATATAAGGAGGGCAGAATGATATAAGGAAGGAAGTCAGAATGATATAAGGAAGGAAGTCAGAATGATATAAGGAAGGAAGGCAGAATGATATAAGGAAGGAAGGCAGGATTGATATAAGGAAGGAAGGCAGAATGATATAAGGAAGGAAGGCAGAATGATAAAAGGAAGGAAGGCAGAATGATATAAGGAAGGAAGGCAGAATGATATAAGGAAGGAAGGCAGAATGATATAAGGAAGGAAGGCAGGATGATATAAGGAAGGAAGGCAGAATGATATAAGGAAGGAAGGCAGAATGATATAAGGAAGGAAGGCAGAATGATATAAGGAAGGAAGGCAGAATGATATAAGGAAGGAAGGCAGGATTGATATAAGGAAGGAAGGCAGAATGATATAAGGAAGGAAGGCAGAATGATAAAAGGAAGGAAGGCAGAATAATATGAGGAAGGAAGGAAGGAAGGCAGGATGATAAAAGGAAGGAAGGCAGAATGATATGAGGAAGGAAGGCAGAATGATATAAGGAAGGAAGGAAGGCAGGATGATATAAGGAAGGAAGGCAGAATGATATAAGGAAGGAAGGCAGAATGATATAAGGAAGGAAGGCAGGATGATATAAGGAAGGAAGGCAGGATGATATAAGGAAGGAAGACAGGATGATATAAGGAAGGAAGGCAGAATGATATAAGGAAGGAAGGCAGAATGATATAAGGAAGGAAGGCAGAATGATGGAACAGGGGAAAGGAAGGAAGGAAGAAAAAAAGTAGGGAGAATAGAAGGAAAAAGGAAATGAAGAAAAGTAAAATGAAGGTAGGTTGGTTTTGTGGTTATTGCACAGCAAAACAAAGCTGATCATCTTATGTATTAGAAAACTGAAGGAGGTCTCCGCTCCGCACTCCTCAGTCTTATGCCTGGATTACAGCTCACACATCTCCCAGATCTGCCGTTCTCAGACTCGCATTGTTAAATCTTTTCTATATTTAGTCGGCAGATTAACACATAAAAAAAAACTATGAAATAAAACTAAAGAGAAAAAACGTGGGTGATAATGACAAAATAGATCTTGCTATTTGTGTCTAGTCTAGTATTTATAACCTCCAGACGTGCCAAAAAAAGTCGGATAAACAATATTAAGGCTACAAAACCAAATTCTTTAACATGCTAAAAAAGCTGTTTATACACTAGTAGAATCTTGTTTGAAATGTTTTAATTCTAAGAGCATTTGTTTGAAATTTCTTAATTGTCAGCTCGGCCAAATTTATGCTTGTGACAAGCAATTTTGAAGGAGCAGGATGGAATTTTTTTTTTTTAATGAACACAGGGTATGATTGTATGAAAATTATATATAATGTGGCGCTTACTAAGTGACCTTCATAAAATAACAAACATCACATAAGTGTATAAAAAAGAAAATTGCGCCAACTAAAAAAGAAACAATAAAGTCCATAAAAAACGTATATAAGTCCAAAAAAATGATGAATGTGACATCAACAGCACCCAAGTGAAATGTAGAAAATTCGTGAGCCACCACCACATAGACTGAGGCTTACCAGAGATGAGCCCAATAACAGCATACAATAGATCCAGACGATATATCCCAAGGCAGTTCTCACAGCTAATCGGGATCCTGTCTCACACCAACACAGCTGATTTCTGATCCACAGGAGTGGGAAGCGGCGCTGGGTACTCAACAGTACCAATATCGAATGGGACAGCAATAGACCATGTAAAAGGAAGGAGACCGCAACATAGTGTAATACCACTGGTTGGTTTTAATAAAAAATTAAAAGGCTACTCACACAAGGAAGTGCAAACGAGCGATGTACATAAAATTCTGCCGGCCGGCAACAACAAGGAGCCCGCCTCCTAACGCATAAACGGTGACGTCACTGCACGCCATCCAATCCAGACGCGTTTCGTCATATGTTGACGTTATCAATGGGAGTTGATAACGTCAACGTCAACATATGACGCAGCTCCTTATTAGTCTTTGTTTACACTTTGGTTTGCACATTAGTACCCCCTTATTTATAGGGTATAATTGTAAACTCTAATGCCCTGTACACACGATCGGTCTTCCTGTTGGAAAAAGTCTGATGAAAGCTTTATTGTCGGGAATCCTGGCTGTGTGTATGCTCCATTGGACTTTTTCCAGCACGAAAACTGCTGGAAAAAGATTTCCTGTCAGGAAAAAAACTGCTCAGAATTTACGATCCTGTGTGCAAATCCCAACACGCAAAATTCCTACGCATGCTCGGGAAACAATTCGACGCATGCTCAGAAGCATTCAATTTAATTTTCTTGGCTCGTCGTAGTCTTTTACGTCACCGCGTTCTTGGCCGTCAAAAGTTAATCGAACTTTTGTGTGACCGTGTGTATGCAAGGCAGGCTTGAGAGGAATTCTGTCGGAAAAACCATCCAACTTTTTTCCGATGGGAAAACCGATCGTGTGTACAAATGTTCAATCAAAAATCTACTATTGTATGCCCGATTTCACCTAGGCTGTAGCAGAAATACCATGTTGCAGTAGCCCAGGCCTCGCAGACCTAAGAGACCATGATAATTCCTGGTAGTACTAGCCCGGCACACCAAACAACCTTGGTGATGGGAAAAATTTCGAGGGTAAAAAAAGGAACATTTAAAAAAAATTTTAGGTTGTTGTAGGCAATTGACAATGTGTGTGATAACAAACTTCATTAACTTCTGCGGAAGGGAAGAACTATGTGGCCCTATACCTGCACTATCCGATGTTACTTAAATGGGACTAGGACCATGCCATGCGGTGTCACTCTTCACTTATTCACGATTATTTTTTAGATGTTTAAAATGACCTAAGATTTAATATGATCCCATAATAAACCAAAGGCTAATGTGCTGGCGAACTTCTTCTCCTAGGGTCCAGGCCTCTGTAGCCTCCAACAAATCCTCTCCTGCAAGTCAGAGAACAAAGCTATCCGAATTACATAGTGGATTGTATTGGTGTCTGCTGTCTGTCAACATGCATTCATCACTGTGAATATGTGAGCTGCTTTGTGCCTGTTTATCGGTGTGTCAATTTATCTGCATTGGTGACAAACAGCGTCAGGCCTGGTTTAAGGGTAAGTAGCGGGAAATGACAGATGGTCCATTACTGTAAATATATATAGTTTGGCGTTCAGCTGAGAGATGGTAAATTACATTCAGATTCATAGCCTGTCTACAGAGGAAGGCAGCAATGGTAGTCAATACTAAGAGCTCGCATCTCTATATCTGACCACTAACTCAAACAAATGAGGAGTAGCTAGCAATAAATTCTTATTTACATAGCTCATTATTTTTCTTTGGCTATGTAAACACCAGAAGTTTACAGACATGGAAACCTTCCAATAGCTATATTAATTGTTAATTTGTTCTATAGCAATAAAAGTAAAGGGGTGGCCATTGTTCTTGGTCCTTCTAATGAGGACCAAGAACAATGGCCACCAAAAGGTAACCAGAAAGGTACCAAAGGTAACCAGAAACTTAATAAGATCAATGCCCTGAGGAACAGGAAATAATTGTAACAAATGTCTATAAATAACCCCACCCCTGAGGAAATGATCTGTTGAGATGGGTTTTCCTAGTTGATGTTCTTAGAGACGATTCCAGCATTAGGAGACTTTGGTAAAAAACAAAAACATTTATGGTGCATACTGTATGTGCAGGAGTATGCCCTAATCAATTTTAATTTCTGCAGTGGGCAATTGTGGGAGGAGATTGTGCAATGGTCAGTTGGTGGTGGAGATTGTTTAGTGGTCAGTTGGTGAAGGGGAGTGTGCAGTGGTCAATTGGCGATGGGGTTTGTACAGTGGTGGCTGTGATTGTGCAGTGGTCAATTGGCGGTGGAAATTGTGCAGTGGTCAGTTGGTGGTAGGTATTAGTCATTAGTCACTTGTTGGTGGATATTGTTCATTGTTCGGTTGGTGGAAGGGATTGTGAACTGGCCAGTTGGTTAAGGGGATTGTGCACTAGTCGGTTGGTGGAGGGGATTGTGTACTGGTCAGTAGGTGAAGGGGGTTGTGCACTGGTGAGTTGTTGGGGGGATTGTGCAGTGGTTAGTTGGTGGAGGAAATTCTGCATTGGTTTACTGGTGGTGGGGTGTGCACTGTGGTCAGTTGCCAATGGAGATTATGCAGTGGTCAGTTGGTGGTGGGTATTGTGCAGTGGTGGGGATTGTGCAGTGGTCAATTGGTGGTGAAAATTGTGCAGTGGTCAGTTGGTGGTAGGTATTAGTCAGTGGTCACTTGTTGGTGTATATTGTTCATTGTTTGGTTGGTGGAAGGGCTTGTGCACTGATCAGTTGGTGGAGGGAATTGTGCACTTGCCAGTTGGTGGAGGGGATTGTGCACTGGTCAGTTGGTGGAGGGGATTGTGCACTGGTCAGTTGGTGGAGGGATTGTGCAGTGGTTAGTTGGTGGAGGAAATTCTGCATTGGTTTACTGGTGGTGGGGTGTGCACTGTGGTCAGTTGCCAATGGAGATTATGCAGTGGTCAGTTGGTGGTGGGTATTGTGCAGTGGTGGCTGTGATTGTGCAGTGGTCAATTGGTGGTGAAAATTGTGCAGTGGTCAGTTGGTGGTAGGTATTAGTCAGTGGTCACTTGTTGGTGTATATTGTTCATTGTTTGGTTGGTGGAAGGGCTTGTGCACTGATCAGTTGGTGGAGGGAATTGTGCACTTGCCAGTTGGTGGAGGGGATTGTGCACTGGTCAGTTGGTGGAGGGGATTGTGCACTGGTCAGTTGGTGGAGGGGATTGTGCACTTGCCAGTTGGTGGAGGGAATTATGCACTGGTCAGTAGGTGAAGGGGATTTTGCACTGGTCCGTTGTGGAGGGGATTGTGCAGTGGTTAGTTGTGTAGGGGATTGTGCCGTGGTTAATTGGTGGAGGAAATTTAGCATTGGTTTACTGGTGGTGGGGTGTGCACGGTAGTCAGTAGCCAATGTAGATTATGCAGTGGTCAGTTTGTGGAGGGGATGGTGCAGTGGTCAGTTTGTGGAGGGGATGGTGCAGTGGTCAGTTAGTGGTAGAGATTATTTATTAGTCAATTTGATCAAGGAGATTTTGCAATAGTCAATTGGTCGTGGGGATTGTGCAGTGGTCAGTTGGTGGTGATGATTGTGCAGTGGTCAGTTGGTGGTGAGGATTGTACAGTGGTCAGTTGGTGGTGGGGATTGTACAGTGGTCAGTTGGTGGTGGGGATTGTGCAGTGGTCAGTTGGTGGTGGGGATTGTGCAGTGGTCAGTTGGTGGTGGGGATTGTACAGTGGTCAACTGGTGGTGGGGATTGTACAGTGGTCTCTTTTAGCCACTTCCTGTCTATCTACACTCCAGCATTGGCTGTGGACAGGTTTCTCAAGAGTGACAATGGTGGACCATGCCTGCACAATGTGTGTCGAAACCTGGGGGGAATACAGTAATTATCGCTAGCGACTATAGCCTCAGTAAACTGTGTAAACTCCCTACTTGCAAGCTGGATCTAGGACAGCCTTTCTCAACCCTTTTACCCAAGAAATAAAATCATTTTCAAGTCAATTGCAACCCTTACTAAACCCTTATTCTGGTGGTCAGAATATGGTGACTATACATGCTTCAATTCTATTATCTGTTCAATGTGCAATTCAATCAAAACGAATACATTAGCAATCACAGAGGCAAAACTTAACTTCCAATCTATAGTCTGATTCAGACTTGATTTAGATCAGATTTGATCAAATTAAGTCAACAAGCCCGAACAGAAAATTATCAATTGTGTAGTATCGATCAGCAGCACTAAGATGCTTTGTACATGATTTGATCATATATTGATGGATTCTATTATAAAATTGTGTGCTGGAAAAGTGATCGATAATTTACCATTAGTATCAATCAGATTTACTCTTTAGTGTGTCATATTGATTGAATGGATTTTCAGCTATGGAACCATATCCGTATCAGGAAAGAAGTTGATAATTTATGGAAATGTGTATGGCCATCTTAAAGTGACACTAAACAATATCCTTATTCTCCATAAATAATCAGTACACATCCACTACTTAATGATACATAATAATTTTTTCATGAAATTGTTTCTTACTGTGTTTTTATGCCTCCTTATAAAGTCTTCCATAAGTTCCCACACTTCCCCTTTTTTCTCTGACTTCCATTTGTCTGGAAAGAGCAGTGCACATTAGTTTTGGACCGTTGCATGTAGGGTAGGCGGATAGCACCCCCTCCATGTTTTTTTCCTCCTCCCTAGGCACCAAGCAAGGGTCACGTGAGAAGCCTACCCCAGGTGGGTTCTTCTGGGCTATGCTAGGCACTTTGGTTTGTGCACTGGTGCGCAGTCATGTTGGAACAGGAGGGGGCCATCCCCGAACTTTTCTCACAGAGCTGGAAGCATGAAATTGTCCAAAATGTCTTGGTATGCGGACACCTTAAAAGTTCCCTTCACTGGAACTAAGGGACCAAGCCCAACCCTTGAAAAAGAACCCCACTCCATAATCCCCCCTCCACCAAATGATTTAGACCAGTGCACAAAGCAAGGTCAATAAACACATGAATGAGCGAGTTTGGGGTGGAGGAACTTGACTGGCCTGCACAGAGTCCTAACCTCAACCCTATAGAACACTTTTGGGATGAATTAGAGCACAACCAAGAAAACGCTACAGCGTTAACACTGTGCCCATTCTGTAGTTGTAAGTTGTCATATAACAGGTGATAAATATACAGGAACAATGTCAAGTGGTGGAAATTGGCTGATACTATGGCGCTGGCAGAGCTGATTTCAGTTGTGGGCTGGGAATCCACAATCTGTAATAAAAATGGGGAAAGGAAGAAAGCACCAGACCGGCATAGTGTAGCACAATTTATTGAGTAAAATCTAATATAGAACAAATAGCACTGACAAGCGAGAGAGGGGGTGGGGGGATGACAGGTCGCAATGTATTTGTAGTCTGGTGGTAAGCTGGGAGCTGTGAGATTGTCGGTGGTTGGAAAAGCTGGCCATAGTAGGGAGCGGGATGAGCCTGGAATCCATGCAAGGTGACAGGTGTCGGGCTGCCCTGTGTGTTTCGTGATGTTGTATGCGAAGTTTGGATGTCCGCCCAGAGACAATGTATCCAGCAGGAGTAGTGAGAGGAGCTGTCAGTCCATCCGCTGTGTGAGAGACTAGGAACACGTTTCGGAAGCTAGCCACGCCTCCTTCATCAGCTGATGAGGGAGGCGTGGCTAGCTTCCGAAACGCTAGAAGCATGATCTAACATTCCCATAGACACACTCCTAAACCTTGTGGACAGCCTTCCCAGAAGAGTTGAAGCTATTTTAGCTGCAAAAAGGTCGGACCAACTCAATATTTAACCCTAAGGACTAATGCCGCGTACACACGGTCGTTTTTTGCGATGAAAAAAAACGTTGTTTTTTAAAACGTCATTTAAATTGATCGTGTGTGGGCAAAACGTTGTTTTTTGTCTTAAAAAAAACGACCAAAAAAAAATTCCAACATGTTTGAATTTTTTGTGTCGTTTTTCAAAACGTCGTTTTTTGTTTCACAAAAAGTCACCGTGTGTAGCAAAAACGTCGTTTACAACGACGTTTTTCAACCCGCGCATGCCCAGAAGCTAGTTATGAAGCGAGCTTCAATGGAAAAGAGTGGTGAACGTAACCTCGCTTTTTGTGAAAAAACGATGGTGTGTATGCAAAATCGTCTTTGAAAAGTGACGTTTCAAAAACATCGTTTTTTACTTCACAGAAAACGTCGTTTTTTTTCATCACAAAAAATGATCGTGTGTACGGGGCATAAGACTGGGATGCCATTAAAGTTCATGTGCGTGTAAAGGAAGGCGTCCCAATACTTTTGCTAATATAGTGTAGATGCAAGTAGACATCTTATGGGCTAAGTCAGTGTTTAGCTCATTGATTGAGTGGCACAGTGTAATGCCGCGTACACACGATCATTTTTTGTGATGAAAAAAAATGACATTTTCTGTGAAGTAAAAAACGACGTTTTTGAAACGTCACTTTTCAAAGACGATGTTGCATACACACCATCGTTTTTTTCACAAAAAGAGAGGTTACGTTCACCACTCTTTTCCATTGAAGCTCGCTTCATAACTAGCTTCTGGGCATGCGCGGGTTGAAAAACGTCGTTTTAAACGACGTTTTTGCTACACACGGTGACTTTTTGTGAAACAAAAAACGACGTTTTAAAAAACGACACAAAAAATTCAAGCATGTTGGAATTTTTTTTTTTTTCAATTGAAATGACGTTTTAAAAAACAAAGTTTTTTTTCATCGCAAAAAACGACCGTGTGTATGCGGCATAAGGTTATGATTAGTAGAAGCAGCAGCGGTGCGTCCATAAAGGGTGCAGGAGTGCCCCCCCTCTCCTGCACCGCTCTAATCCCATAGATAGATAGATTCATGCACTGCATGAATCTGTCTATGTTACCTGTCACCTGATTGGCTGAAACGACAGGCGCTGTGATTGGACAGCCTATTAGGCATCCAATTATAGTAGAGGACGAGAGGAGAAGCAGGCGGTAGAAGACATTGGGTCGAGGAAAAAATGGAGGACACCGCTCGCCACCTGCTGCCATCACCCGCTGCCCACCCGAGACAAAGTAAGTGCCGGGCAGACGGAGGCACAGTGGCAACATTTTGGGCACAGTGGCAACATTTTGGGCACAGTGGCAGCATTTAATGGGCACAGTGGCAGCATTTGGGGCACAGTGGCAGCATTTTATGGGCACAGTGGCAGCATTCGGGGCACAGTGGCAGCATTTGGGGCAAAGTGGCTGTGTTTGATGGGCAAAGTGGCTGCGTTTAATAGCACTGTGGCTGCGTTTAATGGGCAAAGTGGCTGCATTTAATGGTCAAAGAGGCTGCGTTTAATGTCACAATGGCTGCGTTTGATTTTACAGCAACTGCATTTGATGGGCACAGTGGCTGCGTTTGATGGGCACAGTGGCTGCGTTTGATGGGCACAGTGGCTGCATTTGGGGCACCGTGTCAGCGTTTGATGGGCACAGTGGCAGCATTTGAGGCACAGTGGCAGCATTTGGGGCAAAGTGGCTGTGTTTGATGGGCAAAGTAGCTGCGTTTAATAGCACAGTGGCTGCGTTTAATGGGCAAAGTGGCTGCATTTAATGGGCAAAGAGGCTGCGTTTAATGTCACAGTGGCTGCGTTGATGTTACAGCAGCTGCATTTGATGGGCACAGTGGCTGTGTTTGATGGGCACAGTGGCTGCGTTTGATGGGTACAGAGGCTGCGTTTAATGGGCACAGTGGCTGCGTTTGATGGGCAAAGTGTCTGTGTTTGATGGGCAAAGTGGCTGCGTTTAATGGGCAAAGTGGCTGCGTTTGATGGCACAGTGGCTGCGTTCGATGGGCAAAGTGTCTGTGTTTGATGGGCAAAGTGGCTGCGTTTAATGGGCACAGTGGCTGCGTTTGATGGCACAGTAGCTGCGTTTGATGAGCACAGTGGCTACGTTTGATGGGCACAGTGGCTGCGTTTGATAGCACAGTAGCTGCGTTTGATGGGTACAGTGGCTGCGTTTGATGGGCACAGTGGCTGTGTTTGATGGGCACAGTGGCTGCGTTTGATGGGTACAGAGGCTGCGTTTAATGGGTACAGAGGCTACGTTTAATGGGCACAGTGGCTGCGTTTGATGGGCAAAGTGGCTGTGTTTGATGGGCAAAGTGGCTGCATTTAATGGGCAAAGTGGCTGCGTTTAATTGCACAGTGGCTGCGTTTGATGGCACAGTAGCTGCTTTTCATGAGCACAGTGGCTGCGTTTGATGGGCACAGTGGCTGCGTTTGATGGGTACAGTGGCTGCGTTTGATGGGCACAGTGGTTGCATTTGAAGGGCACAGTGAGGCTGCAATTGATGGGTGTTTTTTTTCTGAATTGTATCAGTTTGTTTGCTCCCCCCAAAAATTTGGAGCACCAGCTGCCACTGAGTAGAAGTATATTAAGTATACAGGCACGGCTTTTCTGCACACAAGCTGCTACAGTACAGTAAGCCTGCTTCTCCTTCCCCTCTATTCTAGGTATCTCAGTACAATTGCTGGCATGGGGAGGGGGTAGGGAAGGGGGCTCACTCTTCTCCATCCTCATCTCCCTGTATAGCGGGAACAAGGGCTGCACTCTTGTGTGGCTGGTTATCTGATGCTGTTGCCGGGGTAACCGTGAGAGGCCGCTCTTTCAGATGTGCAGATTGCTTAGGTTCCCTGTTCAGGGCCAAACATAATGGGAACCGGCAATAAACTACAAAGGGCTACATCTATAAATATGAGAATGGAAAGGAATGCCTCGTCTTATGTTTAACCTTCATTATTTGTAAAGAGTTGTCTACACTGCCATTAAGGGTGTATTTACACCTGCGATTAGATGCGAAGACCCCAGCGGGGGATCCCAGCGATTAGCTGCAGAAAGCAGACCCCATTGCTGGCAGCATCCCCTGCTAATCGTGTGTGCTCACATGTAATCTCACATGCACCTGGGAGTGATTGGGAGTTAACATGCATTTTCAGTGCATTTACAGTGCGTCTGTAGTGCGTTTTCAGCCGTTTAAAAAAAAATATATATATATTTCAAAATGAGTTTTTGCTAAAATACAGCTGCGTGTGTTCATGTGCGTTTGTAGTTTGTTTGCATGCATTTATGTGCATTTGTGGTGCGTTCCAATGCAGAAAAATGTAGTATACTGTACTTTTTTTCTTTAAACACGTATGACAGCACTACAGTGGTGTAACGTAGGCTCAGTGGAATACATATTTTTTTTGCAAATGCTTTCATACTGCATTTATGCTGCGTAATACACCTGCTTTTGGTGCAAATTAGCATTTAACTGCTTTAACCACCTCCCGCCCGGCCTGTAGCAAAATGACGACGCGCATCGTGACGATCGGTGGTGCGGACAGAGGCTCTTTACCACGTGATCAGCCGCGTCCAATCACGGCTGATCACGATGTATTTAGAAAGAGCCGTGCATCATTGCAGCCTTTTAGTGCCCATCAGTGCCCACCAGTGCCACCCATGAGTGCCCATCAGTGCCGCCTATCAATGCCCATCAGTGCTGCATATCAGTGCCACCCGTCAGTGCCGCCTACCAGTGCTCATCAGTACCGCATACATAGGCGTGCGCACAGGGTGTGCCCGGTGTGCCACCCTAATCACCCTTTGCTGGGCAGATTCCCCCTGCTGCTTGGTTGCGAGAAAGAGACTGGGAAATCTTTGTCCCCCAGTCCCTTTCTTTGTCTCAAAAGTGAGACATCAGGGGCCTGTTTAGACCCCTTATATTTTACCAAAGCCCCCAATGGGGCACCTAATTAAAAAAAAAAAACAATGATAAAAATGATTGTATAAAAATATTATAAAAAATAATGCAATTATAAAAATGTAATAATAAAAAAATCTAAAATAAGAAACTACAGACATCAACCTCTGCCCTACTGACATCGTCCACTGCTCTACCGACACTTTCCATTGCCGTATATATTTATAGGACATGTGTGTTTGAGCTTTGGGGTGCACACCCTAATGCAATAGGCTGCGCACACCTATGACCGCATATCAGTGCCCATCGTCAGTGCCCGTCAGTGCACTGGTGCCGCCCCATCGATGCCGTCTTATCAGTGCCCGTCAGTGCCGCCTTATGGGTGCCCATCAGTGAAGGAGAAGACATACTTATTTACAACATTTTATAACAGAAACAAAAGAAAAACGTTTTTTTCAACATTTCTGCTCTTTTTTTATTTGTTTAGCAAAAAATGAAAACCGCAGAGATGATCAAATACCACCAAAAGAAAGCTATATTTGTGGGAACAAAATGATAAAAATTCTGTATGGGTACAGTGTAGCATGACGGCACAACAGCGACAGCGCTGAAAGCTGAAAATTGGCTTGGGCAGGGAGGGGGTGTAAGTGCCTGGTATTGAAGTGGTCAAAATGTAAAATCCAAGAAAAAAATTTACAAAGGAGAAAACGTGCTTCATGTTTTTGCACATGCTTCATGCAAGACTCTTTTTTTACACATATTTTTTTTTTTGTAAGTCAAAGACATGCACCGCAGAATCACAAAGTATTGCGGAAGAAAAGTGGTGTAGAGAACAGCACACAACATTATCATATCTAAAGAAACATCATACACTACAAAAGATGATATGCATACCCAATACCCCCCTCCCCTACACGTAACCCCGGCCAGAGACCATATAAAGCAAGACTATTATTTCTCAAGAATGAGATAGAAAGCTCCAGGGAATAGATTGCTAAACAGGATTATTCCATGGAATCTGCCCAGATCCTTTTAGAAGCGTATAAAATACAGCGAAAAATCAAAGAATAGAGAATTGGAAAGGAAGAGCAAGATGGAAGAGAAAGTAAGAGCATGGGATAGGAGGGGAGAGTAAAGAAGAGAAGGGGGGTAAGAGAAGAGTGAAGACAAGAATAAGGAGGTCGGGTGGGATTGATAAAGATACCCCCTGGGACAACTCCAGGGCATAACCCATTCTGCCTCTGATTCAAATTCATAATAGTAAAGCACGCAGACAAGAGGGAAATTCAGTCTACATCAGGGGTCTCAAACTGGCGGCCCTCCAGCTGTTGCAAAACTACAAATCCCATGAGGCATTGCAAGGCTGACAGGCACAAGCATGACTCCCATAGGCAGAGGCATGATGGGACTTGTAGTTTCACCACAGCTGGAGGGCCGCCAGTTTGAGACCCCTGGTCTACATCCTTCGCCATCCCAACAGCAAGAGAGGCGGAACCTTTATTGGTATCGTAGCTTTATAGACAGAGTGACATAAGCGATCATCATTCATATGGGTACATCTGATTCGCTAATCCACATATGGTCTTCTCTTGTGACGTCTGTTTCTTCACCACATGGCTTACATTCCACACTCATGGGGGCCATCTTTCTTTGGTCGATGGAAGGGGCAGGAGGGGTTTGGAGACATCTGTTTTCACTTAATCACTCCTGAAGGATTTTAACTCTATTATGGCTTTACTATGTCATAACTTTCATTCAAGGAAAATAACACTATGGGCCAGATTCAGCAACACTTGCGCTGGAGTATTTCGATATGCGCCGCGTAACTGTGAAGATGCGCCGTTGTATCTTCGCGGCCGTACCCACCAACCTAGATGCGCCAGAAAACAGCCCATTTCCGACCGGCTTAACTTTCCGACGCCAGAGTATCGTCAGCGCATAGTTTCACTTGGCGCATCAGTCGCGCCAATTGATTTCTCCTGCAAATATGCAAATGAGGGATTTTTCCCAATTCACGAACGGATTAGCACCATACGCTGGCTACATGCGCCGCGCATATGTCGTCCGTCCGTCGCAAAGTTATTTCTACAAATAGCTGCTTTATCTTTACTCCAGACAGCCACAGGTCAGCAGGAGAGCCGCTACAGCAGCGTTACCGACGATAAGAGCTAGCTGAGCACCCCCACTTGCAGGACAACACCTCTGTCCCTGCTTGTCTGTCAACTTTTACAGCCATGGAGGAAGACATCATAGGTCTCCATAGCCGAGATGACGGCTGACAGCTCCTGGCCTTTAAAGTTCAGCTTTCTCCTGTATGTTTGCAGGGAACGGGAGCAGCCATCTCAGAACAAAAGTAACTTCACTGCGGGGAGGGGGAGCAGGATATACTTTAGTGCCGGAATGGCGCTTCTACGGGCGCATTTAAACGCCCAACGGAACGCATTGCGCTGTCGTTTCCAAGGAAGTGGTGCCGACGGAAGTTGTGAGCATGCGCACTGGGATGCATTGACAGTCGACGCATGCGCAGTACGTTCGCCGCGGGATCGCGCCTAGTTTAAATAATACACGCCCCGTACCCGCCCAATTTGAATTCCGCCGGCTCATTTTCAAAACGCTGTCGCAACTTTAGGAGCAAGTGCTTCATGAATAACAGCACTTGCTCCTAAAATTTCGCCAGAGTAACGTAAATGAGAAACGTTACTCCAGATTAAAGATGCTCCCATCTACCTGAATCTGGCCCTATATATATATATATATATATATATATAGATAGATAGATAGATAGATAGATAGATAGATAGATAGATAGATAGATAGATAGATAGATAGATAGATAGATATCAAGAAATAAAAGAAATAAAACAATTGAAAGAAAGGAATATTTGAGTGGTTAGGAGAAAAATAACATAAACACAAAATAATCATTTTATCAACTCCATCACAGGATTGGGGGGTGAGATGGAGGGATGTGAACTCACAGATCACAAAAGTAATATTTGAATCACCCAGGTAGTTCCACCAAAATTAGGCATGTGCAAAAGTGAAAAATTTGTTTCGTTTCGTTTCAATTCGTCATTTAATAAATTTCGTTAAGTTAGGTTTGTTACATGTGTTGAATTCGTTTTCGGAATTCGTTCGTTTTCGACCGAATTTCGAAAAATACGGTCGAAATCGAAAATATTTCGACCTTTTTTCGAATTCGTTCGTTTTCGACCGAATTTCGAAAAAAACGGTCGAAATCGAAAATATTTCAACCAGATTAGAAAACACATAGTCTCTTTTCGAATAGAATTTTTTTCGAATTAAATTCGAAAATATTTTTTTTTTTTTTCGAATTCCGATCGAATTTAGTCCGCGGGTATTCGATTCGGAATTCGAAAAAAAAAAATCGATTTCGACCATTTTTTTTCGAAATTCGGTCGAAAATGAACGAATTCCGAAAACGGTCGAAATTTTTCGCTAATATAGCAATTCGGAAATTCGTATGCATCCGAATGTCCGAATAATGGAAAATTCGTCCGAATTTCGATTCGGAACGAAACGAAATGCACATGCCTAACAAATAGTGGTACCTCTGCTGGTGCGTCAATAATAGGTTTAGTCTAATCTATGGTGTCGCTTTCAAAGAGGTTTTGTCCCTCCTCAAAGAAGACGAACATATTCCACAATGTCCGCACTTTGGAGTAGCATTCATGTTGGTAGCGTGCCGAAAGGATAACCCCCTGTTTTAATTATTTCTTCTACTTTCTTGAGCCAGAGACCAATAGTCAGAGCCTGTGTAGATTTCCATCGGAGAGGAATGCATGCTTTAGCGGCGTCAAGAAGATGGCGAATTACCAATTTTTTGTAGATTTTTCCTAGAACATTGGAGGCATGAAGAAGAATGAATGCTGGGTGATTTGGGATTGGGCGTTCTGTAAATTTTTCCAAAATTGTTTGAGCTTGGGGCAAGTCCAGAATATACGGAAAAGTGTTCCCTGGTCCTCCTGGGATCATCAGCAATGATCTGAGGTCAAGGGAAATGCTCATGCCCCGTAAACACGACCGGTGTTCCCGACGGGATTCCGCTCAAGCTTGTCTTGCGTACACACGGTCACACCGAATTCCGACAAGAACGAGCTGACGTACAACACTATGACGAGCCGAGAAAAATAAAGTTCAATGCTTCTGAGCATGCGTCGACTTGATTCTGAGCATGCATGTTTTCCGCTAGGATTTTTTCCTGATGGGAAAAAAGAGATCCCGCTCTCTTTTTTTTTTCCTGGCAGTTTTTCTTTGGGAAAAAGTCAGATGGAGCATACATACGGTCAGGATTCCCGGCCAAAAGCTCTCATCTGACTTTTTCCAATGGGAAAACCGGTCTTGTGTACTGGGAATCGGTGTAATTTGGCAGGTGTATTGTACCATCCGGTTAGAATTCTTAAATTAGTTTCTTGCATTCTTGTGCAGATGGAGGATTTAGATGTAAATTGGAGGATATAATGTCTGAGATGTAAGCTGAATGTGTGGTTTAGGGCTTGTTCCCACCTGCTGAGGCATTGTGGTTAATAATTCTCTGGGGGTATAATCAACAGTTGGTAAGTTGGTATGAGCCTTCCCCTGAGCAATATTCCTCCAGGGTGGTGAGAGAATGGCAAAAGTTTCCTGGGGGTTGTAAGGATTTAAAGAAGTGATTTAGGCCCCTTTCACATGAGCGGACGAACGGTCCGCTAATTACAAGTCTGTTTACGGACTTGTAATGTGTCCCTATGGGAGCGGATCCGTTAGCGGATGATGCATCCGCTAACGTCCGCCTACGATCTGCGTCCGTCTGGATCCGTTTTGCGGACGGAAGAAAACCCTATTTTTCTTCCGTCCGGTGGATCGGATCGGATCCCCATAGGGGATAGCGGAGGAGAGACAGGGCGGTCCCTGCACAGTGTGCGGGGACCGCCCTGTCCGCCGACAGCTGAGCGGGACCCCCCGCTGAGCCGACGGACACACACGGAGCGGACCGAAAAACAGACCGCTCCGTGTGAAAGAGGCCTTAGTTGAAGAGCTCTCCAAAAGTTAGCTGTGAGGAGCCAGTAGGGTTCACAAGAGCCAAGATCGATGGCCAGTGTCCATCTCTTAGCTTGTCAGAGGCTTAAAAAGCCACCAGCGTTCATTAAAGTTTGAAAGGATGCATCCTGATAACCCGGTGTAAAGAGTGGGTTACCTAATATCGGGAAAAGTGGTGAAGGCACAGGGCCATTGTTTGTTGTGTATTTTTTCACTTTTTTATGTTTATTTACATTATTATGTGATAGTATTTTGCACATCACTTGCACTAATCGAACACAGTATTCATTACATTAGTTTCTTCCCTGCCCACAGCAGCCAAAGTAAGTGACAGCCAAACCTGGCATGCGTGTGTTCATTCTATTATGGGAAAGTTTGCTGGTCTCCCTCCCCTCTACACAGTGGTATAAGGGAGCCTAGGAAACATGGTGGGCCTAACTCCCAAATTTCTGAAATAATAACGAGGGACACCTTTTAGCACACAGTACAGTGAGGGAAAAAAGTATTTGACCACCTGCTGATTTTGTATGTTCGCCCAATGACAAAGAAATGATCAGTCTATATTTTTAATGGTAGGTTTATTTTAACAGTGAGAGACAGAATAACAACAACAAAAATCCAGAAAAACGCTTTTCAAAAAAGTTGTAAATTAATTTGCATTTTAATAAGTAAAATACGTATTTAACCCCTTTGCAAAATATGACTTAGTGCTTGGTGGTAAAACCCTTGTTGGCAATCTCAGAGGTCAGACGTCTCTTATAGATGGCCACCAGTTTTGTAAACATCTCAGGAAGGATTTTGTCCCACACCTCTTTGCAGATCCTCTTCATGTCATTAGGGTTTTGATGCTGACATTTTGTAACTCAAACTTTCAGCTCCCTCTAAATATTTTATATAGGATTAAGGTCTGGAGACTGGATAGGCCACTCCAAGACCTTATTGTGCTTCTTCTTGAGCTACACCTTTGTTGCCTTGGCTGTGTGGTTTGGGTTTTGGGTCATTGTCATGCTGGAATACCCATCCACGACCCATTTTCAATACCCTAGCTGAGGAAAGGAGGTTCTCACCCAAGATTTGATGGTGCCTGGCCCTGTTCATCGTCCCTTTGATGCTGTGAGGTCGTCCTGTCCTCTTAGCAGAACCCCCCCCCCCAAAAGCATAATGCTTCCACATCCATGTTTGACAGTGGGGATGGTGTTCTTGGGGTCAAAGGCAGCATTCCTCCTCCTCCAAACAGTGAGTTTAGTTGTTGCCAAAGAGCTTGATTTTAGTCTCATTTGATCTCAACACTTTCACCAAATTCTCTTCTGAATCATTCAGATGTTCATTAGCAAACTTCAGACCACGTGCATCCGCATGGGGGGGGGGGGGCAAGTGTCCGCACACGCAGCCCTCAAAATTTCCACTCGCCTGCTCGCATTTGGCGAGTGGAAATGATCGGTGAGCGAGTATGGAGCAGGGGCTGACTGGGCAGACAGTTTCCTGGCCGATTGCTTTTGGCAAGAGCGGTGCAGCCATCAGAGCAGCCTGGAGGGGGGTTCCCTGCCCCGGGCCACTCTGATGTCCTGTACAAAAGGCTGCACTGCTTCTGCCAGAAGCGATCAGCCAGGTAACTGACAAAGTCCCCCCTTCTGTACCGGCATTGGACCAGTGTGCTTTCTATTAGAGTAGCCGGTCTAGGAGGCACTAATGCCCACTAATAGGCTAAACTGATGGGCAATAATGAAACTTAATGAACCGTTGTGCAAAGATCATGTGGCGTAACAAGCTGTAACCAACACCATTTTATTCTCCAGGGTCTCTGCTTTCAAAAATGATATAAAAATGATATAACATTTGGGGGTTTCTTTCTACTAATTATCATCATTTTTCAAAGTGTCAAACAAACGCAAAGAAGGCTCTAGTGGTGAAAGGGTTAAATGATCCTAAATAGTAGCTGTAATATGACTGCCGATAGATCTTTTAGAGTTATGTAAGGGGGTACTACATGGCGTAATCTCAATGGGCACTTATTAGGGCACCTCCTGGAACATTTCCTATGCTGTAGGTATACCTCCTATGAGAGGTAGTTGATGTAACCTATGTTTAGACGTTCATGTAGATTTATACACTGCATGTATAATGAGAAGTTTCATAGATGGCAGGCACTCAAAGCATTTGTTGAGCGTATTCTTGTTGTTCGGCGTTCAATCACGGCAGAGTGCAGTACATTTTGTCTCATTCTTCTGAAAGCACATCTTGCAGCGTCTTACAAGTGTACGCTTTCAGCGCATAATGTATTCTGAGTGTACAGAACACGCTGTTATACATCCATCGTTCTGCAGCCTAGATAAATCAAAGGGTAATAAGGTTTGGCGTTTTATGGCCTAAATAGATCATGTGACCAGAAAGCCTCTCAGATAGCGGAGACCCAGTTTATCAGAGCAGCTATAAAATCTCTCCTCCTGCTAAGCACGCTCTATAGAATAATATAGGATTTGTAGCGTTTCCTCGTACAGCTTGACAGATCTCGTCCCATCTGTTATTGTAGCTCTTCATCTGAGATTATATAGAAATATTAGGGGGTGATTTACTAAAGGGCTGCCGCACCAGAGAGCCTGCTCTTGCTTTAACCACTTGCTTACTGGGCACTTAAACTCCCCTCCTGCCCAGACCAATTTTCAGCTTTCAGCTCTGATGCCATGACAAATGCATGGTCATGCAACACTGTACCCAAATTAAATTTGTATCATTTTTTGATGAAACAAAGATTGAACTCTTTGGCCTGAATGACAAGTATCATGTCTGAAAGACACCAGGCAATGCTCACCACCTGGCCAATACCATACCTACAGTGAAGCATGGTGGTGGCAGCATCATGCTGTGGGGATGTTTTTCAGTGGCAGGAACTGGATGACTAGTCAGGGTCGAAGGAAAGATGAATGCAGCAATGTACAAAGACATCTTTGAAGAAAACCTGATCCAGAGCGCTCTGGACCTCAGACTGGGGGAAGGTTTACCTTCCAACAGGATGACGACCCTAAGCACACAGCTAAAAAAAACAAAAAAGTGGCTACGGGGCAACTCTGTGAATGACCTTAAGTGGCCAGCCAGAGCCCAAACTTGAACCCGATTGAACATCTCTGAAGAGATCTGAAAGTGGCGGTACACTGATGCTCCTCATCCAACCTCATGAAGCTTGAGAGGTCTTGCAAAGAAGAATGAGAGAAACTGCCCAAAAATAGGTGTGCCAAGCTTGTAGCATCATACTCAAAAAGACTTGAGGCTGTAATTGGTGCCAAAGGTGCTTCAACAAAGTATTGAGCAAAGGCTGTAAATACTTCTGAACATGTGATTTTTTTTTTCTTGTTTTTTTTTTTTTTTTATAAATTTGCAAAGATTTCAAACAAACTTCTTTCACGTTGTCATTATGGGGAATTGTTTGTAGAATTTTGAGGAAAATAATGAATTTTATCCATTTTGGAATAAGGCTCTAACATAAAAAATCTGAAAAAAAGTGAACCTCCAAGTACCAGTACCCCAACATTTTCTTGACGGATCCTCAGGTAATTCCTGCAATGGTTGGTGTCAGCGTAAATGCATCTACAATCAGAAAGAGTTTACACCAATTTAACTAATTCCCGACGGTCGTACGACTTTGTATGGCCGCAGGGTGGCTCTAATTCTCTGGGAGGCCGTGTTTTTACGGCCTCCGCTCCTCCAGGCCACTAGAGGGCACGCGTGTGCCCGCCACATCCCTGAGATGCCGATGCTCGTGCCTGGCGGCCGCGATGTCCGCCAGGTACTCGCGATCGGCGGTTACAGGACAAGGACGTGGATCTCTGCGTGTAAACACACAGATCCATGTCCTGTCAGGGGAGAGAGGAGACTGATCTGTGTCCCTTGTACATAGGGACACAGATCGGTCACCTCCCCCAGTCACCCCCCCTCCCCCCACAAATAGAACACAATTCAGGGTACATATTTAACCCCTTCATCACCACCTAGTGCCAGTCACATTTATACAGTAATTAGTGCATATTTATAGCACTGATCGCAGTATAAATGTGAATGGCGCTAAAACTGTGTCAAAAGTGGCCGATGTGTCCGCCATAACGTCGCAGTCCCAATAAAAATCGCAGATCGCCGCCATTACTAGTAAAAAATAAAAAAAATAAAAATGAATAATAATTCTGTCCCCTATTTTGTAAGCGCTATAACTTTTGCGCAAACCAGACGCTTATTTATTTATTTATTTTACCAAAAATATATAGAATAATACGTATCGGCCTAAACTGAGAAAAAAAATGTTTTTTTTTTTTAAAAAAAATGGGCTATTTATTATAGCAACAAGTAAAAAAAAATGTCGCTCTTTTTTGGTTTATAGCGCAAAAAATAAAAACCGCAGAGGTGATCAAATACCACCAAATACCACCAAAAGAAAGCTCTATTTGTGGGGAAAAAAGGACGTACATTTTTTTTGGGAGCCCCGTCGCACAACCACGCAATTGTCAGTTAAAGCGACGCAGTGCCGGAAGCTAAAATTTCACCTGGTCAGGAAGGGGGTATACGTGCCCAGTAAGCAAGTGGTTAAAGTGTCATTAAACCTGCCAGTACATGTTGTATTACATTCTGCTCATACTCACTATGGGATTTGTTTTCTGTATTCTGCAAGAAAACCTAGTTGATCCTGCTTTTGACTATCGCTCTTTCCTTGTCTGTGTCCCTGCTGCAGCCTGAGATTGTGTAGACTAGCCGTTTCCACATCTACCGAGCATGCTCCAGTTTCAGCTCCCTCCTAAGCTATTAAAGGGGTTGTAAAGGTAAATTATTTTTCCTTAAATAGCTTCCTTTACCTCAGTGCAGTTCTCATTCACTTACCTCATCCTTCCATTTTGCTTTTAAATGTCCTTATTTCTTCTGAGAAATCCTCACTTCCTTTTCTTCTGTCTGTAACTGCACACCGTAATGCAAGGCTTTCTCCCTGGTGTGGAGAAAGCCTCTTGAGGGGGAAGGGGGCGAGCAGGAGTGTCAGGACACTATCCACTTTGCAGACAGAGAAAAGAGGCTGTGTGTTAGTGAGCTTCCTGACACTCCTGCTCGCCCCTCAAGAGGCTTTCTCCACACCAGGGAGAAAGCCTTGCATTACTGTGTGGAGTTACAGACAGAAGAACAGGAAGTGAGGATTTCTCAGAAGAAATAAAGACATTTAAAAGCAAAATGGAAGGATGAGGTAAGTGAAGGAGGACTGCACTAAGGTAAAGGAAGCTATTTAGGGATTTTTTTTTTACCTTTACAACTGTCCTTTAGACTTTAGTGGGGCCAGAGGGTGGTCATCGAGAGTAAAAAATGCCCCAGCATCAGTTGGAGCAAACAATGCCCCAACTTTGGTGTCAGTGAGAGTAATTGTGCCACATCATTGGTGTCATTGGGAGGAACTGTGCCCCATCATTGGTAGGAATTGTGCCCCATTGTTGGTGTCATTGCACCCCATTGTTGGTGTCATTGGGCAAAACTGTGCTCCGTTGTTGGTGTAATTGGGAGAAATAGTGGCCCTTTGTTGGTGCCAGTGAATGAAATAGTGCCCCAAGGGTCGGATAAAAGCAAGCAAAGGGCCGCATCTAGCAGTCACATGATCACTATACTAAGGGTGTATTTAATATTTAATTTCTTTTTTACAATGTGTTAGGAGCCCCATTGAGAAGCATTGGTGAAATAGCAGAGAAAGGGACTGAGAACAGAGATTCCCCAGTTCCTTTCTCTGTAGCCTCAGCTGCCATGGGGGTTTAACAGGGGGGATCTGCACTGCACAAGGTGATTAGGATGTGCCCGGGCACACCGGCACACCCTGCACGCACGCCGATGTGGTGCAGTCAATATAACTTGTCATGTTGCAATTGGTAGACATTACGCCTGACAAACCTCACATTCCCTAGGACTCCCTTTGGCACATGGTTGCAGTATTTTGATGTAAAATCCCCATTGGGATCGAGCAAAAAAAAACAGCCAATCAGGAGGCGACAGAATCACCTGCTGAACACCTGCAAACCCGCCTCCGCGGTTCACTTTTTAGAGGGGCAGTAAAGTTTGCCACCCATGTAAATGAGGCCATAAACAGTGCATATATGACCTTGTATGAAAAATAAGATATAATTGTACAGCGTTGCCTTTAAAAGCGTGCATGACAGCGGAAGATGATGCTCAGGTCCCCTCTGGTGGTCATGCCACATTTCACCTCAGTGACCCCTAAAATCTAGGTCACGTCACCTCAGCTGCTGGGGCAGGGGGTAACGCTCCTCCGATTAAAATGCACAATTATGCAAAGCGCCGCGTCTCCCAGCCCGATGATTGCCGAGGCAGCCAGTTTATCAGAGGTAATTAAATCATTTCCAGGGAATGAACAGAACCTTCTGATCGCATAGCAGGTATGGCGCGGGCATCCGCCGTGCCAAGCTCCTACGCGTGCTGCCCTGGCAGCGTCTCCTCTCGTACACAGAACAGGTACAGAAGGGGTGGCAGCCGTGCTGTCCTCCCCCACACTGGCACTGTCCTGCCAAGTGCGCCGTTTGTACTTGAAGGAGCAGGCAGTGCCAAACTCCCTCTCACTCTGCCACATGTATGCCCTCTGAGATCCCCCGTCTTCGCTTCTTCTGTCTGTACACCAAACAACTACCATGTGGGTACAGTTATCACATAACAGGCTATTTTCAATCGTCTCCAGTTGCATTCAGGGCCAATGACATTGCCTACCGTCCTCCCACTACATAAACTTACCACATTCCCAACTGTGCTAGAAAATAGCTGCATTACATCTCGGCTTCTCGTCTTCATCAGTGTTAGGGGGTTTCCTCTTATACTGACTATATTGCTTATACGTATCTGGGGCACAGCCGGGATGTATGCACTGTAATGTCACCATCACATCACTGGGGCCACACTGAGCTGTACTTAACCATTTCAGCCCCGGGGGATTTGGCTGCCCAATGACCGGGCCATTTTTTGCGATTCGGCACTGCCTCGCTTTAACTGACAATTGCGCGGTCGTGCGACGTGACGCCCAAACAAAATTGACGTACTTTTTTACCACAAATAGATTGGTGGTATTTGATCACCTCTGCGTTTTTTTTCGTGCTATAAACAAGAAAAGAGTGTCAATTTTGATAAAGAAGCAATATATTTAACTTTTTTCTATAATAAATATCCCCCAAAAATATATAAAAAAACAAATTTCTTTCTCAGTTTAGGCTGATACGTATTCTTCTACATATTTTTGGTAAAAAAAATCACAATAAGCGTTTATTAATTGGTTTGCGCAAAAGTTATAGCGTCTACAAATAGGGGATAGATTTATGGCATTTTTATCATTTTGTTTTTTTACTAGTAATGGCGGCAATCAGCGATTTTGATTGTGACTGCGACATTATGGTGGACACATCGGACACTTTTCACACTATTTTGGGACCATTGTCATTTATACAGTGATCAGTGCTATAAAAATGCACTGATTACTGTGTAAATGACACTGGCAGGGAAGGGGTTGCGCAGCCTGCCATTCTGCCGACGTAAATATACAGGTGGCGGTTGGCAAGTGGATCTTATCTCCAATGTAAAATATTGCACAGAAGAATCAATTACTTTAGATGCAGTGGTTTCCCATTCCATAGATGATTTTTTAATGTACTTGAAACGTGCCAATGAACTTGCTTGAAAATTTGATTTGGTCAGTTCCCCAACACATCCTCCTCCCTCCCCGCGCATCATGGTTCTTTCCTCCTTCTGAAACAGTTGAATTACTCTCTATGCTGGCCCAGCTCCCCTTCCCCTCTCTTTATCTCTATGCAAAAACTTCTATGTGAAGCCCCGTACACACGGCCGAGGTTCTCGGCAGAAACCAGCGAGAACCTCGCTGGGAGCCGCATTCTGCCGAGAACCTCGGCCGTGTGTACGCTCTCGGCGAGCCCCGCCCGTCGGGAAACCCATCGAGCAAATAGAGAACAGGTTCTCTATTTGCTCGAAGGCCCGTCGGGATGAATGGCTGGTTGCCTTTCCCGACGGGCAGGTCGCCGATTCTGACGGCCGGCAGAGAACCTCGACGGGCGGAACGATGTGTTCTGCCCGTCGAGGTTCTCTGTCGTGTGTACGGGGCTTAACAGCTGGAGGAGAGGCTAAGGGGACTTTATATACTAAAAAGTATTGGGACACCTGCCTTTACATGCACACCAACTTTAATGGCATCCCAAAGCCTGTACACGCGTTCGGGTATTCCGACAACAATTGTCCGATGGACGATCCGACCGCCTGTATGCTCCATCGGACAATTGTTGTCGAAATTTCCAACAACAAATGTTGAATTCAGAAATGTAATTTTGAAATGCACACAGGAGATAATGGCTTTTGTTTTTCACCCTGGCACTCCCTGGGTCGATCAGTCAGCTTTATACATAATTCCCTTAAAGTTTATGGGCCAGATTCTCAAAAGAGATAAGACGGTGTATCGCAGGAAACACTGTCGTATCTCTGTTTTTTTCCCCGAGTATCTATGCGTCTGATTCATAGAATCATTTGTGCATAGATACAGCGAAGATCCGACAGGTGTAAAACACTTACAACGTCGGATCTTAGATGTAATCACTTCGCTGGCCGCTAGGTGGCCTTTACGTTGATTTCTCATTTGCCTATGCAAATGAGCCTAATACGCCGATTCCCGAACGTTTTTACGCCGCCTCGTCGTCGTTTACGTTGTTTCCGTAAGCGTAAACCTACCCCTGCTATATGAGGGGTAGGCTTACAAAGTTCCGTCGTATGCCATGTTAAGAATGGCGTCAGGTCAGCGTCGTCTTTTTCCGTCGGTTACGTCGTTTTACTAAGTCGTTCGCGAATAGGGCATTGCGTAAGTGATGATCACGTCGTTTTCACATCGGTTTCAACAACGTTTTCCGACGTGAGCTGGAGCATGCGCACTGGGCTTTTTTCCCGGCCAACGCATGCGCAGTTCGATCGACGCGGGGGCGTGCTTAATTTAAATACAAGCCGCCCCCTTTAAATTACGCAGGGATACACCGGGCCATTTACACTACGCCGCCGCAAACTACGGAGCAAGTGCTTGGAGAATACGGCACTTGCTTCAGTAAGTTGCGGCGGCGTAGTGTAAATGGCTTACGCTACGTCGCGGCAGATTCTACCAGAATCTGGCCCTATGTCACAATGTAGAGAGTAAGATTTCCTATCATCTGTGCCCAGTCTTGCCACACAGAGTTAATCCAGCGCTGAGCAATCCTCTTTTTATTGTTCAGTGAAATAAAGCAGACTTGCAGATAAAAACCAAAGTCCTTGCTTGAATGACAGGTTATTTACATATCTTGTGCACTAGCTTGCAGACATGCACAGCTTTATGTATATCCTGATGGCTGTTCACTGGAGCATTTCCTCATGACACTGAACTGTCACCCCATATTTTGAAAACATTTAATCAAAACACAGGAAAGACAGTCAATCCTGGGAGAGCTGGAAGGGAGAGGAGAGGCGGAGATGGGAGGGGGGTGTGAATTGTGCACTTTTTACAGAAGCTGTGTATGTCTGCAAGCTAGTACACAAGATATGTAAATAACCTGTCACTAAAGCAAGGACTTTGGTTTTTATCTGGAAGTCTGTTGTATTTCACTGAACAATAAAGTAGGATTGCTCAGCGCTGGATTAACTTTGTGTGGCAAGACTGGGCAAGATGAAATCTTATTCTCTACATTGTGACATCAATTGGGTTTACATCTACTTTAATCACCAGTAACCTAAAGTTCTGGAAACACCTAATTCCCAACATGGTAGCTCTGGAAACCAGGGATTCCCAACCCTCTGTTATCCCTATTGGGATGTGTGAAGGAAAAATAACATGCAGAGAGATAAGTTATCATGAATACACAGAACAGATTGAATGGCAGTGTACTTAGCGACCCTGGTGTTGTCATGGTTGCGAGGAAGCCATCTTTGAATCTTTTCCCTAGTTTTCGAAAATCTTAGCTGTCACCAGAATCAAACAGAAATATTATTTACCATTAATCAGGGGCAAGTCCAGTCTAGTGACCCATTGAACCACCAAATCAGCTCACCATCAATGCCCCACCTGTTTTTTTAACGCAGCCTCACCAGTGCCCATCAGTGCAGCTGGGGCAGGTTATATGGGGTCTATGGGGGAGGGGGGATGGAGGTTCAGCTAGGGGTGTCAGGATATCTCACCTCAGTGATATCAGCTCAGCATGCCTCCTGGGGGGCTAATGCTGCTGGTCCTGGGGTCAAGTTGCAGCCAGCGCCCAGCCCAGCAGCCCTACATTGTAGTTTCCTCTGCGCTGCTCTGTTTTCCACCCACCAGGAGCTTGAGCATGGACTACAACTCCCGGAATGCAACAGCTAGTTGTCGGCCGCTGTGGCCATGCCCCTGGCTTCACTTCCTAGACCAGAATAAAAAAGAAAATGGTGGCGGGCAGTGGCTGCTGGCCATTTTGAACATAAGTTAGGGTGGCCTGGGAGGCAATTTCCCCCCTGCCCCCAGCCCAGCCCTCCCCTGCCAATAATATACAAATTTTTTTTGGATAAGTGTTTTTCTTTAAGCAGGAATGCTACCGTGTTTCCCTGAAAATAAGACCTAGCATTATTTTCCAGGAGGGGTGCAATATAAGCCCAACCAGTGCTGCAGATCTCCTACAGCTTCTTTCAGCCACTTCCTGTCTGAACTGCCTTTCAGGACCATGCCTGTGTAATGTGTGTCAGTTGCTTGTAGTCTACAACAGAGGTGCACATGACAGAACAACAATGCAAGCAGTGGCGGTGTGTCCATAAGGGGCGCACGGGCGCCGCCCCATCTCTCCTGCCACAGCTCCATCACCATTGATAGATTAATGCATTGCATGAATCTATCTATGGTCGCTGCTTCCGCCCCCTATTCAGGTGCCCGGGCCCCTTTTCGGCGCTGGGCACCTGAATAACAGTGGCGGGCTATTTTTTTGGAAGCACCTAATTAGAGCCATGCTGGGAGATCGCAGTTCACCCAGTGTTGTGTTAGGAAAGCAAATACATATTAACTTTCCTAAAACTGAACCGCCTCTCAGCCAATCAGGTGCTCGGGTCTGTTACTTGTCACCCGATTGGCTGAAACAACAGGCGCTGTGATTGGACACCTGATAGAGAGGACGGGAGAAGACATCGAGGAGCGTGAAGGACACTGCCGCCGTGACCTGCTGCCCCACTGAGACAGGTAAGTGCCGGGCGGGCGGGGGATGCACACTGGCAGCATTTGATGAGCACAGTAGCAGCAATTGATAGGCACACTGGTAGCATTTGATGGGCACAGTGGCTGTGTTTGATGGCACAGTGGCAGCAATTGATGGGCACAGTGGCTGCAATTAATGTTTTTTTTTTTAGTTTGTTTGCCACCACTGAATTCAAGGGTACAATTGGGAGACAGTTGTCACCCCACAATAGTGTGAATCAGAATTGTCCAGGCTTTTAAAAGATTTACTTTAATTTACTACTGAACACTACACAAGAAGAATCTAACTTCTGTTCAAGGCATTCTGCGTCTCCTCCTGTGTGCTATAACTGAATCCCATAGAAGTTTATAGAAGTACATTGTAAATGCATCCAAAAATGCTTGCGGTGGGTCTGGCACATGGAATGGGCCAAAGCGTGTTCTCTAATTCGAAACGCGCGTGACTACACTGTGTGTCGAAAAACCTAAAAAACATCCAGGCAGTTTGGTAAAAAGAAAACATGAATTTTAATACCTTTACAAAACATTTAAAGTGACACTACAATTTATCTCCATATGTTTGGAGCAAGCACTTCACTAGTAGGTTAATTGTGGTCATGTGTCCTGATGCAGCACCGAGGACACCATTGATTGGGCAGCGTTGAGGACCGTAGACACAGTGGTTGGCCAAGGAAACTTAATGCAGCAGAAGAAACACAAATCATGCTTACTTCTCTTCAACACTGGAAGATGTCCAGCAGTGCTGTCAGCAGGGAACATGCGGAAACCAGTGAGACCCAGCTACACCCATCTACTGAAAAAATAATTAAACTCTAAAAAGTCCATAAAAATCATCCATGAGTAACATTAGATTATAACAGTCTGTGTGGAACCATCCAAAAGTGACACTTCATGTATGTGAGTGGAAATAAATCCTCTCCCTTTGATCTTGCAGACAAGACAAATATCAGGTGAGTGAGGTCCCTCCACAACAGATAATGCTAGCCTCTCACCTCATATAATCGACCTGAGTAGGTCACAAAGCCTTAAACTCCTGGGGTGAGGACATGCAAATCAATGGATGCGTTACGTCCTGTAGGTGGGGACTTCTTCAGCGCGTTCCGTCCCCACGCTGAAGATGTGCCCGCCTACAGGACGTAACGCTTACGGGAGGAGGAGTCACGTTGGACGTCGCCCGTGGCCATCTTTCGGGTTAGAAACAACCTGCACACTATTGTAACTTGCACTCGTTCATCGAGTCCTAATTTTGTGAGTACAAGTCTTTTTATTTTCTGGGATTAATAAATCTTTTAAAACGGAGAGCACTATTTTTTGTCGTTTCTGTTCTCCATGTGTGGTGTGAGATCCACGGCTCCATTGATTTGCATATCCTCACACCAGGAGGTTGTTTCTAACCCGAAAGATGGCTGCGGGCTTAGTCCAACGTGACTCCTCCCCCCGTACGCATTACGTCCTGTAGGCGGGGACTTCTTCAGTGTGCTTCGTCCCCACGCTGAAAAAGTCCCCGCCTACAGAACGTAACGCGTCCATTGATTTGCATATCCTCACCTCAGGAGTATAAGGCTTTGTGACCTACTCAGGTCGATTATATGAGGTGAGAGGCTAGCATTATCTATGGTGGAGGGACCTCACTCACCTGATATTTGTCTTGTCTGCAAGATCACAGGGAGAGGATTTATTTCCATTCACATACATGAAGTGTCACTTTTAGATGGTTCCACACGGTTTGTTATAATCTAATGTTACTCATGGATGATTTTTATGGACTTTTTAAATAGTTATTTGAGTTTAATTCTTTTTGTGCTGCACTGTTTTGTTGTTTTCTGTTCACATGAGGTGTTACTTGAATTCACCTTAGTGTCAGCATGCACTTTTAGAGGTATATATAGGGTTATTAGTCTGCACTGAATACTTTGTTTTTATATACACTCATCTACTGTCTGCCGAAACGGTGGAGGTTCCTTACAAGTTTGGGGCTACATTTCTGAAAATGAAGTTGGATGTTTAGTCAGGATCAATGGTGTCCTTAATGCGGACCAACACAGGCAGATACTTATCCAACATACCATACCATCAGAGGGGCATGCGATTGGCCCCAAATGTATTCTGCAGCAGGACAACTACCCCAAACATACAGCCAATGTCATTAAGAACTATCTTCAGTGTAAGAAAAAACTATCTTAAGAACTATTGTATCTTCAGTAGGAACTGGCCAAGATTTAAACCGTTAAGAAGCAGGCTGAATGTACCAAGTTGATCGATCGATCGATCAACTTACTTGATCAACTCAACTTACAGTATATCAAGCCTGCCAGATTCTCTTGTGATCGTCGCTAGTGCCTGCTATAGCTGTTAGCAATAATCACTGTTTTCGCCCATCAGTGACAGTTTCCCCCACCCACCCCTGCCTTCCCGCCAGGAGAAGACAATTGGTCGGCAGGAGGGACTCCCCTGTCAGCACTGTCAGTGTTGATGGGGGAATCGTGCAAATTTCATTTCTGCAACCCATGGAAATTTGCACCATGTATGGCCTGCCTAACAAGGAGTCCTGAAGTAATGTTTTGGCTCCCACAGAGCCCTGATCTGAACATCATCAAGTCTGTCTGGGATTACATGAAGAGACAGAGGGATACGAGTCAGCCTACATCCACAGAAATTCTGTGGTTAGTTCTCAAACATGTTTGGAATAACCCACCTGCCAAGTTTCTTTAAAAACTGTGTGTAAAGACCCGTACACACGATCGGATTTTCCGACGGGAATTGTGTGATGACAGGTTGTTGTCGGAAAATCTGACCATTTGTACGCTCCATCAGACAATTGTTAGTGGAAAATCCGACAACAAATGTGAAATAGCATGCTTTAAAATTTTCCGACAACAAATGTGTGATGTCGGATTATCCGATCGTGTGTACGGAAGTCATTCAGACATCCAAAGTAAAAACACGCATGCTCAGAAGCAATGCTCACCACAACACAACATTAGCAGAAGTTGCCCAAAGGGTGGCGCTAAAGATCTGAAAAACCACGTAGTTTTGTATTTCTTGGCCGACAATTCTTTGCCGTTTGTATGTAAGACAAGTTCATGGCCAACGCCCTTTGGACAAAAGTCCTACATTTTGTCTGTGAAAAAATCTGATCGTGTGTATGAGGCTTAAGTGTAGCTAGAAAAATTAATGCTGTTTTGAAGGCAAAGGGTGGTCACACCAAATATCGATTTGATTTGGATTTCTTTTCTGTTCCATTTTGTTAATTGATAAAACAAACTATTGGACACCTATAGTTCTCAAAGCAGTCTCAATTAACAACATTTCTTCACCTTTGCACAAATCATAAATGTAGCGCCCCTTTACTTTCAGAAGGGACGCTATCTGTAAATTTAGTGGGGTGAGAGACTTATTTGCTCTCACCCAGGTTGATTTATGTTAAATTAGGCTGCTGTCAGCCCTGAATTATCCTGTGGGTCATTCTGTGCTCCAGGGATGCAGTTCCATCTCTGGGCGGCAGGTGGCGCCAAAGGGATTCAGGCAGAGCCACTTTTTCCCAGCAGCCAATTGGAGGAGTGTTTCCCTCGCGGAGCATGCTGGGGGAGGGTATATCTGTGGCAGACGCCATTTTTTGCGTTCTTCGCAGGTTCCTGGTTCCAGGTGCGGCACCCACCTTCAGGGTGTGCGCACGTCACGGGCCCCACCACTATGGCCTACCTGGCCGGGGCACGTGCTACGCAGAGTTCCTTACTCTAGGCCCTCATGGTTCCGAGCAGAGACTTACTGGGTCCCTACACTTCAAGAGAAACTGAATGAAAGGATACGCTCTATTGCTCTCAAGTATCGGACCTGTGGCCTTTACTAATTTACTAGAGCCAAGTCGGTGGCAGAGACTTGTTCCTTCTCAGTTTTCTCAGTGACACTCTGGCTGCCAGGCCTGTGGGAGAGGCCTGTCCAGGTGCACTGCACCCACTCGGGCGGGAGTGGCGACGGGAGAAAAGAATATACTTCAGAAGCAGGACTGCTTCTGCTCGTTATCCATCGCCTGAATCTGCAAAGTTATTCTTTTCACCAACCTATCCTGTCTACCTCAAGTTGACTGTTGGTCGATGTTGGACCGAAAATAAAGCACTTCGAAAACGTCACCCGTTGGCTTGGACATTCCGTTATTTCTCTCACAGTTGCTGCCATCAATTTCCCTAGACTAGGGCAGCACAGTGGTGCAGTGAGTAGCACTTTCGCCTAGCAGCGAAAAGGGTCGCTGGTTCGAATCCCGACCACGACACCATCTGCCTGGAGTTTGCATGTTTGCTTGTGTCTGCGTGGGTTTCCTCCGGGTACTCCGGTTTCCTCCCACAATCCAAAGACATGCTGGTAGGTCAATTGGATCTCGTCCAAAATTGGCCCAGTATATATGTATATATGTGTGTATGACTGTTGTCCCTAGCGTGTCAAGATCCTACGGGGTAAAAACGACTGCACCAGCCAAGCAGACACTGGCTGGAAAAAGCACCCAGAGGCGATTCAGTTCGCATGCGTTGCGCTATACAAGTCATTCATTCATTCATAGACACGTCAAAGGTAACTTAACTTATGCCGATCCCACATCTAATCAGCGGCTCCTGAGGGGGTAGCGGTGCATATATATATATATATATATATATATATATATATATATATATATATATATATTTAATATACTGTATATACACATATACAATATATAAATTGTGTGTATATATATACACACACACACATTATATATTAATACACACACAATTTAATGGGAAAGGAGGGGGGGGGGGGGGCAGGGGAAGAGGTGATTGGCTCTAGGCTAGGTTTAGACGTGTCTAATCTCGCCACTTCTTTGAACCAGATTCAGGTCTGTTTTTCAGAGGTGATTGACAGGCAGTGAGGAGGCAATGTGGCATTTGCGGCACTTACCCATTTGTTTGGTGGGTTTGGTGCCTGCTGATTGTGCCATGTTGAATCGTTTTTGCAAAGCGAAGGTCAGCTTTACTTTCAGAAATATCAAGTCACCAACACCAACAAGCTTCTTGCAGAGCTGTAAAAATCTCAGGACTGGCTGCACAAACCTACAAATCCTTTGGCAGGTAAAATAGCGCAAATATATTTAGTTCAACTGCGGATTAAGCATTGCCTGGAGATCAGCTTTAAGTACATAAACGAAATGTGCAGAAAGTATCCCCAGCATGGTACAGACAGCATACCCTGTGAAAGGGTTAAGACGGAATAACAAATAACAGCGACACGCGTCTCATCTGTTAACTTATTGATGCAGAGGGGGGGATCATGCGGGAACATAGAGACACAGCTGCAAGGATCTGCCCAGACACCCTGGGGACAAGTTACCAAGACTACACGTGTCCCTACATGACAGCCCAGATTGTTTACCTGCGATTCTACCTTGTTTAGTGAGCTTACAGTCTAGCCTCGTTTTTTTTATTTTTTGCTTAATAACCAGAGAAACATTGCTTATATTAATAGAGGGGTAGGTAGCATGCAGTGGGGTATTCACAAGCAAGGGACCCAGTTCAAGAAAAATTAGAGGCATCATTGTCTAAAGTACAGCCTAGGACCTAGTACACACGACCGTTTTTTCCATCGGATAAAAAAACGACGGGTTTCCCAACGGAATTCCTGTCCTGCATACTCAGTCACACAAAAGTCAGTGAACTTTTGACTGCCAAGAACGCAGTGATGTAAAAGACTACGATGAGCCGAAAAAATTAAGTTCCATGCCTCTGAGTGTGCGTCAATTTGTTTCCAAGCATGCACGTTTTTTTTTACCCGTCAGAAAACCATACAGACAAACGGTTTTCCCTCCAGGATTTTTTCTTGACGGGAAAAAACTGATCCTGCCCTATTTTTTTGTCTGGCAGTTTTTCCATTGGGAAAACTGCGATGGAGAATACACACGGCCGAGATTCCAGACGAAAAGCTCTCATAGCTCGTTGAAAAAAAACGGTTGTGTGTACGGGGCAGAAGACTTATGTAGCGCCTGTGTACTTTCAGTCCAGGTGCTATCTTAAATCTAGAGTGGGATGAGAGAGTTATGTCGCTCTCATTTAACTGTGCTGTGCCGTTAGTTCATTCTGTGTTCCTGAGGTGCCTTTCCACCCCGGGGCATCAGGTGGCAGCAGTGGAGTTCAGGTAAGAGTGCCTTATTGCCAGCAGTTAATCAGAGGGGGTTTTCCCTCGCGGGGCATGCTGGGGGAGGGTACTTCTAGAGAGACGCCATGTTGGGTGGGGGAGTTCGTGGTTGGATCCGGGTGCGGCACCCACCTTCAGGGTGTGCGCACATCACGGGCCCCGGCCATATGGCCTACCAGGCCGGTGCGCACATGCCACACGTTGTTCTTGGTTCCGGGACCATGTTGGCCCGGAGCAACTGAAGCTGTGATGGGACCCAATGACTTATTGGGTCCCCTACCTCTTAAGAGAAGATCCCAAGCGAGTTGTGCTGTTCGGTGGGGAGTCAGTCTGAGGAGAGCCAGGAGGCAGGCGATCCAATAGGGCCCAGACGAACCATCGGGGATCGCGGTAACCGGACACTGGGAGTTTGTCTAATGGCAACCTGTCAGTCGGTGACTAATTGAAGAAAACCAACTAAGGGAGATTTAGGCATCAATAATCTTGAGAAGGATTCACCTCACGAATTGTGTTCTAAAGCAAAGGGCCTGTGGCAGAGGTCTCATTCCTATTTTCAGTCAAGTCTGTGACAGAGACTTGTTCTCCTTCTCAAGATTCTCAGTGATATTTTGGCTGCCAGTTCTGTGAGAGAGACTGTCCAGGTACGTTGTACCCACTCCGGCTGGAGTGGCGACGAAGTTAAAGTCCCATTGGAAGCAGGATTGTTTCCGTCGTTCATAGGCCTGAGTCTGCAAACTCTCCTTTTCACCCATCTTTATCCTATCTACTCCAAGTTCACTGTTTGCCGTGTTGGACAAGAATAAAAGCACAGAAAGGCTGTTTGGACATTCCATCATTGTTCTCATCATCATCATACCCCTAGACATTCATACAGGTAACACACCATCCCAAATCTATCCAGCAGCCCCTGAGGAGGTAGCGTTACACTTACACGACACCGTTTACAGAGGAATAGTTCATATGCTGTGATGAGGTCCTTGGAGGGTAAAGAAATAAAAGAAAGTTGGGGAGAGAAAAGAAAAATACGAGGAAGAGGCAGCTTTATGGTATGTTAGTGGTGTTGTAGGTGGAGTGAATCAGGTCCTAATATCTCAGTTGTGTATTTAGGTTTCCTAGCAGGGCAATACAGGTTGGTTCAGCTCTTTTGTGGAAAGTCACTAGTATTGTATGTAGGCGCCTTGCAGTTGATCTTTACTCCATTACTGATATGTAATTTCTTGTTATGTACTGTTTGGAGGGGTTCACCATGGTAGAGGAGCTGCTGAGCTATGCTCCTTTGTGTCAGAGCCAGCCCCCTATTATACCGTGATCTGATAACTTGTAGACAAATGACTAATAGGCAACACGAGAGGAGCAGAAAACACAGATCCACAGAATGAATGAAGTAGGTGCAGGGAGATCCTTGCACTGGAAGTCTTCAGGTACAGCTTCCTCTCCAGCAAGGAGAACAGTGACACAGTGTGGTGACATCATCAAATCTTGCTTCCAATCTGGAGAGACTAGCAGTCAGAGACAGCAGTGCCTTGTGATTCCACACTGCAGATTTTCTAGACACCCTCGCATACCAAGTGCATTGCTTTTTTTTTAGGAGAAATACAAGACATATGTAAATATCACAGGGTACTGCTTAGGCACAATTACCATTTCTAGATGTTCCCTACAAGATAGTAAATCTTCAGGTCCACTTTAAGAGGAGCTACAGTATAATATCTTCAGGGTTCATTTACTTATTTTGTGGTGTGTTAAAAATCCAACAATTGTCCTAATGGAGCATACAAGCGGTCAGATTTTCCGACAACCACCTGCCATCACACAATTCCAGTTGGAAAATCCGATCCTGTGTACGAGGCTTTAGACAAAATACACAAAATACTGCAGTAAGGAACATCTATGGAGGGAGGGGGACAATGCCTTAAAGTGGGACCCAGAATGGTTTGGTACGGTTCGGTTTTATGGCACAATTTCATAATGGAAACACCCAAAATAGTGTACTGTACTGAACCAATCCTCGTGAAAACGAGGCATAAGTCTCTGCAATATCATTTCTCCACCTCCCACTGCCGGTTACAGACATCCATCCTCCACTCTCTACAACGAAGCCCAATAGATGCTGAAAGGCATCAAAGGGAGTAGTTCAGGTGGGTGACGTGACTTCTCTATAAACAAGATGACAAGCCTATGGACTGCCATTTCAAAGGCCCGAGTCCTTGTGGACTTGATTATCCAGGCCATCAAATCAATCAGGATGATATGAAGGTCAGTCTGATTTTTCAGACAGATGAATTGAACAAAGATCTACAGGGATCTTTGCATTGGTCTGCTAGCAGAAACCTTTCATCGCTAACAGAGAAATCCTATGATTCTGGCTAGATTTATAAAAGCGGAGGTCCGCTGACCATTTTTTTTTTTTTTTCAGCCATTCTGACACTGTTAAACACTATAGAACACTCACTTGTTTGGTGTATTAATTCCCCCGATGTCCGTTTTCGATTATAAAATTAACTTATTAAATCTTATGATGGCCGGTTCCATCTTGCTTATGGGCATGTGAAGCCCACAAGCATTCATTTCCAGGATGCAGTGAATGCTGAGCTTCCAGCATTCATGCTCATTGTGTACGGCGCGGAGTGCCATTGTCTTGTCGACTGTCTTGTCGATATGGGTCCCCTGTCAGATAATGTCCGGGCTGGACTGCGCAGGGGTGGCACATGGGCAAACGGAACTGCTGAAAATCTCAGAGGATGAACAGATGTTCATCACCTGTACACGGCGCATGTGCAATTAACACGCCGCTCGCTCCCGATGCTTGGGGCGGGTTATTTATTGAATACAACAAGGGGCGGAATTCAACAAGGGGCGGATGCTTTCTCAAAGGGGCAGATGTATGGTTATTATACATTCAAACACAACAAGGTGAAGAGGACGCATGATAGGCAGTGCTTCTTGCAAAGGGGCGGATGTATTATTGAGCAGTGCTTAGCAAGCGCCGTGTACAGCTGATAAACATTTTTCAGCTTCTCCGTTTGCGCATGCGCAGTCCAGCACAGGCATTATCCGACAGGGGGACCTAAATCGTCAGAACACCTGTAAACTTCAGGGTTGCGGGATTTCATGGCAGGGTTCCGCACTGACTCATGGGAAGCATGACACTTAGCTTCCAGGAGACAGTGCGCCGCAGGGGAAAACAAATATACACGCCTACTCCCGCAGGGGGGTGACGAACAGGAAGTGCCACAATACTTATTTTTTCTTTTCATTTGAGTATCTGTTCGTAGCACTGATGGAGATAAAGTTAAAAAATTGTGTGGACCTCCGCTTTAATGGACACTACAAGCTGCAGGGCAAGGGGCAGCAAAACAGAACATCTACAATTTGGGTTCACTTTTTTTTATTTTATCTTGGTCATACTCGGTCACTTCTGGACACTAAACTTAACTACAGCATGGAAATAAACAAGAGGATGCGGGGTTGCTTAGGGGAGTCATAAAACTCTCTGAAGCTCAAACAAAATGCAGTCATCATCTCCCTCTCTGCATGTTGTTGTTTGGAAGACTGTATGGACCAGTGATAAGTATTGGATACTAGGGTTGTCCCGATACCACTTTTTAAAGACCGAATACAAGTACTGATACTCACCGATACTTTTTTTTAATGTCACGTGACAGTGTCTTTTTTTTTTTTACAATAATTTTTTTCTATTTAAAAAAAAAAGTTTTTTTTTTTTTTTTTTTACAATGCTTTCTTTTTTTACGGGTGGAGGGGGTGGACGGTGTCTGTGTGTTTTTAATTTTTATTATTTCTTAGAGTAATTTTTTTATCATTTATTGCAATACTTTTTTTTTTTTTTTTAACCGCTTCAGCCCTGAACCCTTTTGGTGGTCAAAGACCAGGCCACTTTTTGCGATTCGGCACTGCGTCGCTTTAACTGACAATTGCACAGTCGTGCGACGTGTCTCCCAAACAAGATTGATGTCCTTTCTTTCCCACAAATAGAGATTTCTTTTGGTGGTATTTGATCACCTCTGCGGTTTTTATTTTTTGCGCTATAAACAAAAATAGAGCGACAATTTTGAAAAAAAAATTATATTTTTAACTTTTTGCTGTAATAAATATCCCCAAAAATATATATATATAAAAACGATTTTTTTCCTCAATTTAGGCCTATACGTATTCTTCTACCTATTTTTCGTTAAAAAAAAAAAAAAAAATCACAATAAGCGTTTATTGATTGGTTTGCGCAAAATTTATAGCGTCTACAAAATGGGGATAGTTTTATGGCATTTTTATTAATATTTTTTTTTTACTAGTAATGGTGGCGATCAACAATTTTTATCGGTACTGTGGACACTTTTGACACATTTTTGGGACCATTGGCATTTTTATAGCGATCAGTGCTATAAACATGCATTGATTACTATAAAAATGCCACTGGCAGGGAAGGGGTTAACACTAGGGGGCGAGGAAGGGGTTAAGTATGTTCCCTGGGTGTGTTCTAACTGAAGGGGGGGTGGGACTGACTAGGGGAAATGACAGATCGCTGTTCATACATTGTATGAACAGACAATCTGTAATTTCTCCCCCTGACAGGACCGGGAGCTGTGTGTTTACACACACAGCTCCCGGTTCTCGCTCTGTAACGAGCGGTCGCGGGTGCCCGGTGCGTGATCTCGCGCAGCCGAGCCGACCTGCCGCCGTATAACTGCGGCGGCTGGTCGGCTAGTGGTTAAATCCACAAGGGACTTTTTTTTACCACTACTATTTCTTTATATTGGTTTTTAAATGTACAAATGCAGCAATTTGGATTTGAATTTGCAGCGATTTGGAATTTGGATGAAATGTTTAGCACTGGGAAACACTTTTTGAAAGATAAAAAGTGCATTTTATATACTATTATAAACTATAAAGATCAGACCAAAATGAGGGACAAATGAGGAGGAAAGGGGGACAGAGAGAGACTTTATTCCAAATCAGGGGCAGTCCCTCGAAATCAGGGACAGTTGGGAGCTATGAGTTTGAATATTTACAAGTCTGTGTAGCGCCCCCCCCCCCATTGGTGGGGTGCTACGCTAAAGTTAGTGGGGAATGGGAGAGTTAAGTTACTCCCATTCACAAATTGCCTAAATTTGGGCCGCTGCCATTTGGAATTGCCTTGTTGGCCGGTCTGCATGTCAGGGGGGTGTTATTACCCCTGAGTGACAGTCGGCACTAAAGGGGGTTCTGACAGATCCACCTTCTCCCAGCAGCCAATGAGAAGAGCGGTTCTTTCTCTGGACATGCTGGTGGGAGGGTATATCTGGGGCAGTGGCCTGTGAGAACTGTGCTATGCGGGGCCCGAGTTTTAGGTGCAGCATCCACCTTCAGGGTGCGCACATCCATGGGCCCCGCCATCGAGGCCCACCTGGCCGAGTTTGCGTACCCAGCGGAACCTTATTCTGATGCAGAGAGGGGCCCCAGCGGCTTGCTGGGTCCCAGATCCTAAGCGGGAGCTGAACGGTGGGGGATCGGCTCGCGAGAACCCAGAGGCAGAGGTTGTCTGCCAGGCCTGGACGAACCACCGGGGATTCGGTCACCACGCCACATGACAGGTACACTTTAGCTGCCAATCGTTGACCTTGAGATTGGAATTACTGGGAGGATTCACTGGTTCTAACCTTTGACAAACCTAAGAGAAATGTATCAGGCCTGTGGCAGAGGCCCTGTTTCCTCCCAGTGACTTTGTTTAAAAGTGGCCCTTCGGCTGCCGGGCTCAAGTGAATCGCCTGTCCGGGGGCACTTTACTCACTCTGGCAGGAGTGGCGACGTTTAAATTTGACTATGCTGAGAGCAGGCTTACTCTCTCTTTGATATCCAAGGCCTGATACTACAGTTCTCTCCCTGCTCATCAACCTTTTCTCTATCGTGTGTCATGTTGATGTTGGCCGTGTTGGGCCCTGGAATAAAGCATTGAAAACTCAAGTTGACGTCTGGACACTTGGGGCCAGATCCACAAACAATTACGGCGGCGGATCTCCAGATCCGCCGCCGTAATTTCAAATCCGCGCCGGCGTATCATTGTTTTGTATCCACAAAACAAGATACGCCGTTTTTTTGCATAGATACTGTACGCCTTCCTCCTAAAGTGTCATATTTACGCTGGACGCTAGGGGCGCTTCCACGTCGAATTTGCAAATGAGGTAGATACGCTGATCCACGAACGTACGTATGCCAGGCGCAGTGTTTTTACGTTGTTTGCGTAAGCGTAGGTCCGGCGTAAAGTTACCCCTGCTGTATAGAGGCGTACGTAATGTTAAGTATGGACGTCGGGACAGCGTCGATTTTTCTGTCGTTCACGTAAACCGTTTGCGAATAGGGATTTGCATAGGTTACGTTCACGTGGTTTTCATTGATGTTTTGCGACGTGATTTTGCGCATGAACACTGGGATATGTCCACAGACGGCGCATGCGCCGTTCAAAAAAACCTGTCAAATACGTGGGGTCATGTTGATTTACATGACATCACGCCCACTGCCATCTTATTTAAATTGCGCGGCCTCACGCCGCAACACTTACACTACGCCGCCGTAAGTTACAGCGGAAAGTGTTAGTGGATAAGGATACGCCGCTGTAACTTACAGCGGTGTAGTGTAACTGGGTTAGGCTACGCCAGTGACAGCCCTTTGTGGATCTGGCCCTTGCTCTTTAACCACCTTCACTAATATTATCCCTAGACAAGAATCATTGGTAACCTAACATGCCGGTCCCAAACTAATCAGCGGCTCCTTCGGGGGTGAGCGCTACATCTGTTTTTTGTGAACATAAGAAGCAGGTCTTAATTTAGCCAACAAGGATGTGTTTTGAGGAGTTTATATATTTGGCATTTGCAACTCAAGAGGCACAGCTTGGTGGGTACAAAAACCTCATCAGAATGTAGTTTGCCAAATTACACATTTTCATTTGTCATATAGATTTATGGCTGTTATTTTCTCGATGAGCTGGCAGTAGATCCGCTTTCTGATCCGAGGATGGAATGTCAGAGTAACTTTGAGCTGTCATTGGAGAGCTGATGAGCGCTGTGTAGAGCACCGTTTCTCACGAGGCCCGAGGCACAATTTGGTGGATGCTGTCAGGGGTCAGCGAATCAAAAACGCAGCTGAGAATCTTGTTGGCCTGAAGAGAGAATAGGAAAGAAGATGAGGTAAGGGTGGGTGCTGGAGATAGACGGTGGAGGAAAATAAGGTGACACAGAAATCAGGAGACTAAGCGGGATCACTCTACTCAGTCAGCACATCTCACGCTTATCTCTCAATTCCCAAAGGAGCAGCTGAGAATACAATTCAGTGCTTCTAAATGAAATCAACAATATAAATGCAATTCTCCGCAACTTGGCCAGTGTCTGGTTTGTGTAAGTTGTGTCAGCACAATGAATAGCTGCAGTCGGGAGGATCTGTGCAGGCATGTGCGACTTACCTGTGGCTGGCTCTGGGGACTCAGCAACGATTGTGTGAAGTTCTGTCCATTTTGTAAGTTAATGCTGGAAGAAAATAATAATCATGTTAAGCAATAAATAAAATAAAAAATACAAATTTTATTGTATTTTATAGTATGGTCACAGGGTTTGGTCAGGCCCATAGGTGTGCGCACATGGTGTGCCGGATGCGCCCAGGCACACCCTAATCACCCCATGCACATTAGTGTTATTGCTCTGTATAGCAGCAGGAACATGGGAAAGATCTCCCTCTTACCGGCTCTGCCATAAGAGAAGTATTTATGATCTTCTTTCACTGTGCCGGAAGGGAGATCAATGTCCTGGGGTCATATATATGTAGATACATACACATGCATGTGTGTTTGAGCTTAAGGGTGCACACCCTAATGCATGGGTGCTCAACCTGTGGCCCTCCAGCTACAAGCCCCATGAGTCATTGCAAGGCTGACAGTTACAAGCAGATGGGACTTGTAGTTTTGCAACAGTTGGAAGGCCACAGGTTGAGCACCCATGCCCTAATGCTATAGGCTTCGCACACCTATGGTCAGGCCATACTTTACAGGAATACTTTGGCCAACCAGCTTTGGTAAAGACTGTCCAGGTTTGAATTTTCAGGTCATTAATATATGTACATGGGAGCAGCCATTTTTACCTGTTGCATATAGGGCCAGATTTAGACTTGGGGCAATTCAGGTTCTGGGAGCCTCACATATACCTTTGGTTTACATTCTCAATGACAGTCACATAATTTTTAAAATGCATGACACAATGGGATTTATTTACTAAAGGCAAATACACTTTTCACTACAAAAGCACTCCAATAGTGCACTGAAAAGCATTCGGAAAGCGATGCACGCCATGCGATTGCAATGCGGTGCAGGAAATCAAAAACCGTATATATTCGAGTATAAACCACGTTTTTCAGCACATTTTTTGGTGCTGAAAATGCCCCCCTCGGCTTATACTCAAGTCACATTTTTGCGCCTGATCTCCGGGACTTTGGGGACCCAGTACCAGTACAAACTTGGCACACATATAGCCCCATGCTTCCTCTACAAGTGTGCAAAGTTTGTTGTCTGGGGGACCTACGGCCGGGGAGCACTGATTTTTCAAAGTCGGGCACCCCTTCCATAGACTCCTATGTTAACCGGTAATTTCTCCGGTAAATTGGGGACCCGCTACCGGCCGGCAGGGCTGCTGTTAGAAATCATGGGGCCTCGTACAGCTTACCTAACAGGGCCCCCCAAAATATATCAAAATAATATTTTCACAAACAAATACACTAAAATCCTTATTAGCAGACACAAATATAAACAGAGAACCTGTGTGAATTAGCCATTTTTAAAAATCGTTAAACTTTTTTTTTTTTTATATTATTTTTTAAAGAATGTTATCCACTTAACGACCGGCCACTGTATATGTACGTCAATTTTTTAAAGAAGGATATCTCGGTAACGGCAGCAGCTGCTGCCACAACCGAGATATCGATCTCTTCAGTGAGCGGTCCTGTAAACGATAACGGCGGTCTCCGCGGCAGATTCGCCACGAGATCGCCGTTATCGGTGGCGAGAGAGGGCCCCCCTCCAGACGCTCTCCCACGCCCTTCGGCGCTTACCGGAGCCGTCGGTTGTGACAGAGGCGATCAGGTCCTTCTCCTGGCTGTGTGGGAATGCGAGTGAGGGCAAGATGGCCCCCACCCGTCCCCATAGCATTGATGGGCGGAAGTGACGTCAAACGTCAGTCCCGCCCATGCGTCTTAAAGAGACATTTTTTTGTTGTCATTTGAAAAAATGTCCTTATTTTTTTTTTGCATTTAAGTCTAAATATGAGATCTGAGGTTTTTTTTTTTTTTTTCAAGTACTCACATACTTTATTATAGCTTGAGCTACATAAACAACAGCACCAGAAACAATATCATTACTTTTTCCAATATCAACATTTTTTATTAGCTTGACCCAATATCCGACCTCTGTGGATTTCCTTCTCAGTACCCCACCAAGAAATCTCCAGTGAGGACTGTCTGTGCAGTTACTAGAAATTGGCAGTCCTTTGCTTATTAGGGTCAGAATTCTCTAACCAATGGAGGCCCTGAATACTGCATGTGTCTGTCTCTCCTGCTGTTAAAAGATCTGAGGTCTTTTTGACCCCATGTCATGCTTTTTTCTATTAAAATTATTTCAGTGTAAAAAATTATAAAATAAATAAAAGTAAATAAGAAAAAAAAATTTTTTTTTTAAAGCGTCCCGACGAGCTCGAGCGCAGAAGCGAACGCATACGCAAGTAGTGCCCACATATGAAAACGGTGTTCAAACCACACAAGTGAGGTATCACCATGATCGTTAGAGCGAGAGCAATAATTCTAGCCCTAGACCTCCTCTAACTCAAAAAATGCAACCTATAGAATTTTTTAAACGTCGCCTATTGAGATTTTTAAGGGTAAAAGTTTGACGCCATGCCACGAGCGGGCTCAATTTTTAAGCGTTACATGTTGGGTATTGTTTTACTCGACGTAACATTATCTTTCACAATATATAAAAAAATTGGGCCAAATTTATTGTCGTCTTATTTTTTTAATTCAAAAAAGTGATTTTTCTCCAAAAAAGTGTGCTTGTAAGACCGCTGCGCAAATACGGTGTGACAAAAAGTATTGCAATGACTGCCATTTTATTCTCTAGGGTGTTAGAAAAAAATATATATAATGTTTAGGGGTTTTAAGTAATTTTCTAGCAAAAAAAACTGTTAGGCCTCGTACACACGATGAGATATGTCCGCTCAAACTTGTCCGACGGACAGTTTAGAGCGGACATGTCTCATCGGATTTCGGTCCGATGGCGTGTACACACCATCGGATCAAAATCCCCGCCGGCAGACAGCGTGGTGACGCGGCGGTGACGTTGACGCCGCCACGTCACCGCTACGTCACCGCACCAGGAAGTAAACACTTCCGCGCGCATGCGTCAGATCCATTCACAGGATACGACGCATGTGCGGGAGGATATGTACGCTGGTTTCCCGTACTAACCAGCGGACATATCCGACGGACAGGTTTGTAGCGGACAAATTTCAAAGCATGCTTTGAAATTTGTCCGATGGACAAATCTGTCCGCTAGCCCGTACACACGATCGGATTTGTCTGCTGAAACGGTCCATCGGACCGTTTTCAGCGGACAAATTTGATCATGTGTACGCGGCCTTAGTCTTGTAAACACCAAATCTGAAAAACACCTTACGTCCTTACTGTAAGTGGTTAAAATGTATTAAAATGTATTTTATTTTACAATTTGTTATTTTTTTTACGGGACACGTAAGCCAGCAGTGCTGTGGGGGGGGGCACAGAGGGTTGCAGGGAAGCAATTCCGTAATTATTATAATTATTATACAGGATTTATATAGCGCCAACAGTTTGCGCAGCACTTTACATCAGGGAAGACAGGACAGTCACAATACAAATCAATATAGGAGGGATCAGAGGGCCCTGCTCGTAAGAGCTTACAATCTAGAAGGGAGGGTCAAGTGGAACAAAGGGTAGTTAGCTGTGGGGGATCATCAGATGGACTCAAATAAAAAAATGATTGCCCCTCCATCCGACCACAATGATTCCCTCTGCTGTCCGGGCCCCTCTGTTTGCCTGGGCCCCCTACAGGAGGGCTGGTGGTCCCCCCCTATCAGCTGCCCTGCCGGCCTTTTATATACTCCCATGTTAAACGTAAGTCTAGTCATGGACACAGTGAGGCATGGGCACAGTGAGGCATGCACATAGGCACAGTGAGGCATGCACATGGACACAGTGAGGCATGCAGATGGACATCCTAGGCTTATACTCAAGTCAATTCGTTTTCCCAGTTTTTTGTGGTAAAATTAGGTGCCTCGGTTTATATTTGGTTCGGCTTAATGTCGCTTTAAGCCTGAAATATACCATTGAATGTATTTTTTTTGTGTTTGATAGGCACAAAAGAACATAAATCCACTTTGCACTACGAGTGCACTGTAATCATGTAAAAGCAAAAGTGCTGTTTTTTATTTTCCTCAGATGTGCCCCTCGGATCTACAAGGACTGCACTTCAAAATGCACTTGTAGTGTAAAGTGGATTTGCTTTTAGTAAATAAACCCCCCCCCCCCTTCCCAGTTATCTCTGAGGACTACAGAAACCCTTCACTCTATGCTACAAGGAAGAGAAATAGGGGCAGTTTTTTTGCTCCTGAACTCTCCTCTGTTATCTTATCGGTACATGTACACTGGGTCGTTTACAGACATTTCTAGGCAGTTAAGTTTAGAGGCTTTTTCTGGAACCCCAAAAAATACGTTCAGAAGCCGAGTTTAGAGAAATTTCAAGCGCTAAACACAGTAACTTGCGCTTAGCAGCGTTTCATTTACAGACGTTTTTCATTTTAACCCCCCCAAATTTATTTTTAAACGCTTCTAGAAGCAAACGCGGATAAACGCAGCATGTAAACACAGCTAAACGGCTGTTTTTAGATGCTGGTTACTATCTGTCAAGTTAAATCGTTCAGGTGAGGTTGAACAACGTCCCGTGTACATGAAGCCTTATCGTACGAAAAATGCCGCTTACGAATCGATCATGCAATAATCGGATCGTTAGTACAGAGCTTTCGAGAACCGATCATGCCAGTTCATCCGATATTATTCTATCGGACGTGCACGGAAATTTGTTTCGGACAATGCCAGATCCTGCGATTTTCGTTTAATCAGTACAGCTGTCGTTCGAAAATGCAATACAATGGCATTACAACACAGGACATCACTTCCGAATTTTTATTCTGTCATACGAGAATTTTCGTGACTTTAGTAAACTCATTAGATTCAACCTGAGATTAGCATGCAAAAAAAAAAAAAAACAGATGATCATTCGTCCAATCTCATTGTGTGTGTATGGGGCTTTAGGGTGACAATGCTGCTTCTCCATAGACATACCTCCCAACTTTTTGAGATGGGAATGAGGGACACCTATCAGCAAAAGTATGCTGGCATAGAACACACCCCTTGCCACGCCCCCTTAAAGGAGAATTGTACAAAAAAAAAAAGATTAGTTAAGCTCACGGGTGCTTTTTTTACCACTACTATTACTTTATATTGGCATTTGGAGTTTACAAATGCAGCAATTTAGGGATCAGATAAAAGGTTTAGCGGTGGAAAATAGACATCTGCATTCGTTATCTTTAGAATGCATTTTCGTCTGAAAATCTAGTATTTTCGTTATCGTTTTAACGAAAAGAAAACGAAAGCACAAGAAACGAAAACCGAAAGATCCGACATAAAAAATGCTTTATTTTCGTTTTCTTTCAGATCCGATGATTTTCGATGCTTTGTCGAATTTTCATCGTTCAATTCGACAAAGCATCGAAAATCGTCGTTCTGAATACAGTGAATAGGTAGAAATTGAACTACGAAAATTTGACAATTTTCGATGCTTTGTCGATTTTTCGTCGTTACGTCAAATCCTACCTATTCACTGTATTCAGTGAATACAGTGAATATAGGTAGGAATTGAACGACGAAAATTTGACAAAGCATCAAAAATTGTCGAATTTTCGTCGTTCAATTTCTACCTATTTACTGTATTCAGAACGACGATTTTCGATGCTTTGTCGAATTGAACGATGAAAATTCGACAAAGCACCGAAAATCTTCGTTTTCGGACGAAAACTTTCCCGACGAAGACGACATAAATCAAAAAGATTTCGGGAGTAACTAAATAAATTTATTTTTCCAAACGAAAACGAAAAAACGAAACAAAATATTCCAGTCTGCACATGTCTATTGGAAAACACTTTTTGATAGATAAAAAGTGCATTTTATATACATCTATATAGATCAGACCAAAATGAGGGACAAATGATGGACATTGCTCCAAATAATGTCCCTCAAAATTAGGGACAATTGGGAGCTATGCATAGATACGGTACAACGAGTAAAGCCCTGTACACACGGTCTGACCAAAATCACATCGAAATTCCGACAGAATTCCATTGGAGTAAAAGAGAACATGTTCTCTATTTAAACTCCGATGAAATTCCTTGGAATTTCCGATGGAAATAATCTGATGGGGCATAAATACGGTCAGAAAATCCGATCGTGTGTACCGGGCATAAGCAGAATCTATAGGTGAAGAAAAAAAAAAACTTGAAAAAAAGTTAACCACCAAATCTAAAGACACTAAGCTGCGATATATGACATTTTTGTTCTCAGGTTTAGTTAAGCTTTAAGACAAGCTCTTTACCGAATAAGTCCACAAGTGTCTGAATTCATGGTACAACAGCTGGCGTTGCCAACCAGAACTTTGAGACATCTGCTGAATCTGCTTGCGATTAAGTGAAAGAGAACAGTCATCTCTTTCATGGTTTTGTTAGATCCAAATGTAGGAAAGGATCAGTGTATATCATTTTATTAATTCATGTAATGTATGTTTTATTTATTTTAATAAAGCATAGCTAAAAGGCAAAACGTTCCCGGTTCATTTTGGATAAAGTAGATAAAGGGATTAGAACCCCTGCTAGGTTTATTTTGCTGCATGTGCCTCCATTCACCCTCTCTATTTGTCCTGTTTACCATTATCACCAGGGGTGACCATGAAAGAAAATCCCACATTTTGGGTTGTCACCAGAACAGGAATAGAGGGGACACCTAGTTCTGATGACAACCAGGAATACCCTCACTTTGGAGAGATTTCCACTCACTTTCTTTTTTGGCTATGGGGCTGGAAGTGAAGGTAAAGACGGACATGTGGCAAAAAAATAAATAAAAACAAATACTGAAAACGGATCATAAGCCTCCGTTGCACACGCGTTCCTAGTGGGCATACTAGCTCATTATGTATTACTTACCTCAGATCGAAGCCCACGCAGCGATCCACGTCTCCCCCGCCGACATCACTCCCGGGTATCGTGGCTCCGGTGCTCTGATTGGCACACGGACTGAAGCACCGGCACATAGGTGCACACCTCCCAACATTTTGAGATGGGAATGAGGAAAACCTACGAGCAAATGTAGGTAGGCATGGGACACGCCCCTGCCACACCCCCTTAAAGGAGAATTAACCCCAAAAAAGGTTAAATAAATCCACAAAGGGCTTTTTTTTTTTACCACTACTATTCCTTTATATTGGCTTTTAAATTGACAAATGTAGCAATTTAGAATATGGATGAAAGGTTTAGCACTGGGAAACCCTTTTTGAAATATAAAAAGTGCATATTTAGTATATATACAGCTTTAGAGAGCAAACCAAAATGAGGGACAAATGAGGAGGAATGAGAGACAGAGGGACATTGCTCCAAATCATGGACAATCCCTCGAAATCAGGGACAGTTGGGAGATATATAGGTGTCGTTGCTTCGGTTTGCCCCAGTGCGCATGTGCCGATGATATCGGCACATGCAGAGGACAGGGGATATCTCCTAAACTGTACAGGTTTAGGATATATCCTGGGTAGCTACAGGTAAGCTGTAACCACTTAAGCCCCGGACCATTTTGCAGCTAAAAGGACCAGGTCACTTTTTGTGATTCGACACTGCGTTGCTTTAACTGACAATTGCGCGGTCGTGCGACGTGGCACCCAAACAAAATTTGCGTCCTTTTTTTTCCACAAATAGAGCTTTCTTTTGGTGGTATTTGATCACCTCTGCGGTTTTTATTATTTGCGCTATAAACAAAAAAATGAGCGTCAATTTTGAAAAAAATTCAATATTTTTAACTTTTTGCTATAATAAATATCCTCGAAAAATATATATAAAAAAATGTTTTCCTCAGTTTAGGCCGATACGTATTCTTCTACATATTTTTGGTAAAAAAAAGAAGAAATTTTTTTTTGCAATAATCGTTTATTGATTGGTTTGCACAAAAGTTATAGCGTTTACAAAATAGGGGATAGTTTTATGGCATTTTCAAAAAAATTTTTTTTTTACTAGTAATTTTCCATGGCTGCGACATTATGGCGGACACATCGGACACTCTTGACACATTTCAGGGACCATTGTCATTTTCACAGTGATATAAAAATTCATTGTTTACTGTGAAAATGCAATGGCAGTGAAGGGGTTAACCACTAGGTGAGGCTGTAGGGGTTAAGTGTTCCCTGCATAGTGTTTCTTACTGTAGGGGGGTGGGCTGTGTGTAACATGACACTGATCTCCGCTCTTAGTACACGGAGCCGAGATCAGTGTCATTGTCACTAGTCAGAGCGAGGAGATGCTTGTTTACACAGGCATCTCCCCACTCTATACCTCCGTGAGACGATCACAGGGATCACCACGGCGATCAAATCCACGGGACCCACGGTCCGACTCACGGGCAGGCATTTAAAGGGGACGTACAGGTACGTTGATATGCCTGTCCGTGCCATTCTGCCAACGTATATGAGCAGGAGGCGGACCTTAAGCAGTTAATATAGGCTTACCTGTAGCATAAAGTGGTTGTAAAGGGTTTACAACCACTTTAAGCACGGATCCAATGCTATCTATGTTACAGTTCCCTAGTTAATCGACTTGTTCTCTATAGTAGGATTTCACTACAAGCCTAATTTAATTCCGAGTAGTACATAATTACATATACATCTAACATATAATTTGGAATCCTGATGATGAAAACAATAAGACTCTTCGGAGAGGAGACGCTAGTTATAATGCACATATACAGTAAGAGAGCGTGTGCCGGATGTCAAAATGCACCTTAGACGCTCTCAAAGGGAAGATTTCTGAAGAGTTTTGAAAACCGCCTTAAAAAAAAAAAAAAAAGAACCTTTTGAGGCTCCTGAAAACCAACCCCACAGAAAAGATGATTTCAGTGAACGTAACCAAAATCCCGCTCCGCCGAGTAAAATCCCTTTGCTGGGTTTTGTGTTCTTTCAATAGAATGCTTTAAACTCTGCCTGGCCTACTTTTCCTGTGCAGCTGGCTATAACTCATGGTTCTGAGGATAGAGGAGCTGGAACATCACAGATAAGAGCTAAGGAGGGGGGGGGGGGGGACTCAGGAGCTCTGTACCCCCTCCCTCCGACTGCGAGGAAGAAATCAACGCAGCTTCCCACTGGGACTGACACAGCCTCTTGTCACACAGGCTGCTCCCTGCACACTCCATGATATAATAGCCTCCATCAGATATGGGCCATTTATATATAATTATTATTATTTATATTATACAGAATTTATACTGTATGGTGCCAACAGTTTGAGCAGCGCTCAACATTATAAAGGGAGACAGTACAGTAACAATACAATTCAATGTAAGAAGGTTAGACCTTGCGCCTGAGAGCTTACAATCTAATAGGCAGGGGTAAGTGGAACACAAAGTAATAGCGGTGAGTGACAAGCTAATTGGAGAATAAAACATTCAATTTAGAGGCAAAGGTGGGATAGGCTTCCCGAAGAGACGAGTTTTCCGGGATCAGGGAATTGCAGAGTATAGTTGGCTAGCTTGGGGTAGTCTTGGAGACTAGCATGAGAGGAGGAGACAAGACAGCTAGAGTGTGTGTGTGTGTGTATAGATATATATAGATCTATATGTATGTATATTATATATATATATATATATATATATATATATATATATATATATATATATATATATATATATATATATATACACACACACACACACACATATCTAGATCTATCTATCTATCTATATTTTAGGAGGGAAGTTTCAGGAAAAAAAATTAGCACAGCACACGGACCCCCTGCAGAGCACACATACCAATTGCACAGACCCCCTGCACAGCACACTGACCCATTGCACAGCACACAGACCCATTGCACAGCACACAGACCCCTTGCACAGCACACAGACCCCTTGCACAGCACACAGACCCCTTGCACAGCACACAGACCCCTTGCACAGCACACAGACCCCTTGCACAGCACACAGACCCCTTGCACAGCACACAGACCCCTTGCACAGCACACAGACCCCTTGCACAGCACACAGACCCCTTGCACAGCACACAGACCCCTTGCACAGCACACAGACACCCCTGCACAGCACACAGACACCCCTGCACAGCACACAGACACCCCTGCACAGCACACAGACACCCCTGCACAGCACACAGACACCCCTGCACAGCACACAGACACCCCTGCACAGCACACAGACTCCTTTCATTATAAAGCCCCCTGCACTCCCAGGAGACCCCCAGTCTCTTGGGACAGCACTGCAAGCATACTTGAGTGGACACAGTCATGTGACTCTCCTCTTTCATTGATGGTCACATGACTGCTCTCCTCCTCCTATCAAAATCTAGGATGGGAGGAGGAAAACTGGCAGAATGAGCGGCGTGGATTGAGGCATTGCAGGCTCCCATTTGCATTTGGATTGATGCGGTGGGGGGAGGGACGCGATGTGTGGTAAGGGGGCTGGCAGGCAGTGTTATTTTCTTTTTAAGTATGGCAGCGTTGTTCCAGGGCCAAAAGAGGTGTAATGGCCGATCTCCGCTCCCCCTTGGTAAAAAAAAGAAATATTACCGTATAACACGGAGGCATGGTTTACCCTCTGTTTTCAGGGGAAAAAAGTGTGTGTTATACACCGATAAATACGGTATATATATATATATATATATATATATATATATATTTTAAAGCCTGTGGTGTGTAAACACACTCCAAAAACTCCACCTGTTGCAAAAAAAATGTGCACACCAAAAAGTGAACACAAAAAGTGCACATGGGACGTAGATATGCATATACAGTGGGTAAAAATAAGTATTGAACACATTGGTCACCGTCCCAGTTAGTACCCAGCTGGATTGTTGACCCCCTGAGAAGTTGCAGTAATTGTGCTGGTTAGAAGACAAGACAACTCAGCAGAGAAGGATGAACAGCGAGGAGGCTTTTTCGATGCAGTTGCAGATTGCCTGTGGGATCATCATTGAGGAGCAGAAATCAATGTGATTTCCGTTTAACCCTTAACGGGTTGATGCTTATTTGCTGAGCATTGGAGTATGATCATATCTGATGAGTTGACACCTATAGGGGAGCGGTGTCACAACCTTCACGTGGTGTGGTGGAAGAGCTTGTTAAGCAGGCTCCTCCTTTTACGGCTATCCATATTAAACATCTAATATTTCATTTAATTGAGGACTTTATGAACTGTTTGAACTTTTATTTTTATTTCTACTCTTATTTTTGGAATTCTATTCACATCATCACTGGGTGATGTTTTCTATGACACATGCCAATTGCTTTTAACGCCACTATGTGAGAAGTGACCTCAAAGCAAGCGTGAAAGAGGACATGGTTGATGGAGAGTGTGATGAAGTTGAAGCATTATGGGTGGAACTGCATACAGATGTGAGTAGTTCAAAGTTAATCATTGGCGTTTGTTATAGACCACCCAATGTTAATGGAAAGGGCTGCAAGGGCTGGGACAGTGATAATAATGGGGGATTTTAACTACCCAGAAATTGACTGGAATAATGGAATTTCTTTGACAGTTAAAAGGACAAAATTTTAAAAACCTATTGCAGGACAATTTTATGGTCCAGTTTATTGAGGCCCCAACTAGGAATGATGCTCTGTTGGACCTGGTAATCTCAAACCATGCAGAGCTTGTTACTAATGTTCAGATAAAGGAATACCTGGGTAGCAGTGATCATAACATGATTTCATTTAATATTAACTATAAGTAAGAAATACATACAGGAAAGATAAAAACACTTAATTTCAAGAGAGCAAATTTTCAAAGGATGAGGGCTGCTCTCCAGGGCTTGGACTGGGAGGGAATATTGGCACCGATGAACACAGAACAGAAATGGGAATTCTTCAAAAAAGACACTTTGGGACCTCACTGCAAAGTATATTCCCATGGGCAATAAGTTTAAAAGGCTAAAGATAAAATGTGGCTCACGGTCAAAGTTAAAAAAGCTATAAACAATAAGAAAATAGCTTTTAAAAAATATAAAAATGAATGAACACTTGTGTCGTTTAAATGTTACAAAGAATATAATAGAATATGTAAAAAGGAAATCAGGGATGCAAAAATTCAAAATGAACGACAGATTGCAAAAGATAGTAGGACAAACCCCAAAAAAATCTTTAAATATATAAATAGTAAAAAGGTCAAGTCTGAGCATGTAGGCCCTTTACAAAATAATCTAAATTGGGTGACTGAGGACAAAAAGAAGGCAAATGTATTAAATGCTTTCTTCAGCTCTGTGTATACAATGGAGCATGGGGGAGCCCATGTCCATAATGGGGATGGGAGTGACACAGCCCCAAATCCACAATGGCTCAAAAGTGATATGGTCCAGAAATATTTAGACAGAATAAAGGTGGATAAAGCACCTGGACCAGATGGCATCCACCCATGGATCCTAAAAGAATTGAGCTCTGAAATTTCAAAGCCACTGTATCTAATGTTTAGGGACTCAATGATGGGAATAGTACCACTGGATTGGCATAGAGCCAATGTGGTGCCTATATTTAAAAAGGGAACAAAGTCTTTACCTAGTAACTATAGACCTGTTAGTTTAACTTCTATAGTTGGGAAGATACTGGAACGTTTATTAAAAGACCACATGGATGAGTTCTTGCTGGAAACAAACTATTTAAGCAGCAGACAGCATGGATTCATGAAAGACAGTTTCTGACAGTTATCTTAAACATTACATATACTGAAGATTATGTGGCGCCCCTTGGTGATAATCAGGCCGCATTTGAGGCCCCCTTTAGCTCAAAAGTTGACAACCACTGATCTAAAGTTAAAAAACAAGAACAAAATAAAGTAGCACTCAGCATAGACCTGATCAGACACAGCGCCTTCTTTCTCTGGACTTTAAGTGATGTCATGAGGTGAGTGGCTGTTACTCACAGGGCCGCCATCACACAGCTTCAGGCATGATGGACCCCCTGGAGCAGAGAACCGGGGGGGGGGGTGTATGCCGCAAATTGAGATGCTGGGGGGTTTGCCACGAAAAAAGAGGGGGTGGGTTCCGGCCAGGCCCCTTACAGGTGTACTGCCTGTACCCCCCTGATGGCGGCCCTGGTTACTCAGCTCTGCCAGCACAGAGCACCAGAGTCTGAAGGCAAGAAGCAGCATTTTCCCAGAGAGAAAGGGATATTTTAAAGGCCTTTCAATACAAAAATCAGTCACAAATTTTAACATGTGGAGACTTTAAAAAGATAAAAAGGTGCAACTGGGCTTGAAAGAAATCATATCTTAAAAAGGAATATACTAATTGCTCACCTCCTGAAAATGATAGTCACATGACTTTTCAATGGCTATAATAATTTTTAAACCACTGACAAAAATAGCATGCAGATGAGGAATATGATCAGAGCTCCTCATTTGCATATATGTTCAGACGCTATGGGATCAGCCTGAACACCAGGCAGCCAGCATTGTCGGGTAGGTCAGGGTAGGTCAGCGAAGGCAACCTGCAGAAGTCCTTAGATTAGTTTTCTCATAAATCTTCATTATTGTCAGCAGAAAATGTAAAATGTACAGGAAAATCCTTGTAACTTATTATTTCCATTTCCCATGGTAAAAGAGTGAGTCACCCTGTGTGCGTCACTATAAAATGTCACCTAACTTGGGGACAAACATTTCTGTGGATTTGGCGGTACGGCGGTGTGGCCGACGATGACATCTCTTGTGCTGTGCTGTCCTCAGAGAACGGTGTGCTTAGGTATGGCCAGGGTAAGGGACAGGGTTTGCGTTGTGCCTGCACGTAGCCTGGCATGTATGTCACTGCTGAATGGCAGCCAGTGTGCCGGCTGGGTTATTAAGTCCCTATGCCCTTCACCGTGCACCGTTGTTGTGTGTATGGCGGGCTCTGTGACATCTTCTAAGTCACGGAAATCCTAACACACCATCTAATCTGTAGCATAACAAAAGCTTCCTATAAAGGGATTTTGTTTGAGCCTAATCCATCAGAGAAAAGCGAACTGTCCCAGCGTCAGTCCAAATCCTCTCTCTCTGACCCCTTGAGTGCCATGTCGGGAATTAACCTCGAGTGCCATGGAATATAATAAGTGACCAGACTACATTCGGTCGTGTGCCAGAGTCAATGTCAATGCGGGTAAATTGAGTCCCAATGGCACAGCTTAGAGCCAGGTTTCCTGTAAAGGTGACATTGTGGAACGATCAGTGCTCAGTGTTTGAGAATCTACTTTACGGTTTGTACATTTCCGCAGCTAGGTGGCGTCTTTCTCAAAGGACAGGGCACCTGCACAGATGTAATTAAAAGGATATCTAAACCCAAGTAAAAACAATTTATTGCAGCTTAGCAGTTCTTACATGTGGTGACTGCTTTCGTTTTTTTGTTTCTCAGGCTAAGACTTTTTTTCTACAAACATCTGCTGATTCTGCATGCAGAACCCTGGGGGCCAACCTGTGGCCCTTTTTGGTTAGCTCATGGCCCCTGCAAACAGCAATCGGTGTTTCCCTATTTCCCTGTCATAGCAGTGGTTTCTAGCAGTCTCATGTAATATGTGTTCGGTCAATCTCCTGAAGCATGTCCCCAGTCTCCAAGAAATCCTACAGCATGTTCACCATCTCTGACAGCCTCCTACAGCATGTCTGCGGTCTCTTACCATCTCCTGTATCATGTCTGCAGTCTCTGACCATCTCCTGTATATCATGTCTGCAGTCTCTGACCATCTCCTGCATCAGGTCTACAGTCTCTGACCATCTCCTGCATCATGTCTGCAGTCTCTTACCATCTCCTGCATCATGTCTGCAGTCTCTTACCATCTCCTGCATCATGTCTGCAGTCTCTTACCATCTCCTGCATCATGTCTGCAGTCTCTTACCATCTCCTGCATCATGTCTGCAGTCTCTTACCATCTCCTGCATCATGTCTGCAGTCTCTTACCATCTCCTGCATCATGTCTGCAGTCTCTTACCATCTCCTGCATCATGTCTGCAGTCTCTTACCATCTCCTGCATCATGTCTGCAGTCTCTTACCATCTCCTGCATCATGTCTGCAGTCTCTTACCATCTCCTGCATCATGTCTGCAGTCTCTTACCATCTCCTGCATCATGTCTGCAGTCTCTTACCATCTCCTGCATCATGTCTGCAATCTCTTACCATCTCCTGCATCATGTCTGCAATCTCTTACCATCTCCTGAATCATGTCTGCAGTCTCTTACCATCTCTTGTTGCACGCCTGCAGTCTCTGACCATCTCCTGTATCATGTCTGCAGTCTCTGACCATCTTGTGTATTATGTCTGCGGTCTCTGACCATCTCCTGCATCATGTCTGCAGTCTCTGACCATCTCCTGCATCATGTCTGCAGTCTCTTACCATCTCTTGTTGCACGTCTGCAGTCTCTGACCATCTCCTGCATCATGTCTGCAGTCTCTTACCATCTCCTGCATCATGTCTGCAGTCTCTGACAATCTCTTGTTGCACGCCTGCAGTCTCTGAACATCTCCTGTATCATGTCTGCAGTCTCTGACCATCTCGTGTATCATGTCTGCAGTCTCTGACCATCTTGTGTATCATGTCTGCAGTCTCTGACCATCTCCTGTATCATGTCTGCAGTCTCTGACCATCTCCTGTATCATGTCTGCAGTCTCTGATCATCTCGCAAAGGAAGGCACCACATATCATCGTACAACATTGCAATGCGTTACACTGCTGTACAGTTATATGAATGAATTGTCACTTTGTACACTTCAGATAAAGTTAAAAACAAAGGGAAATGTGTGATGCAGATCTCACCACTCCCTACCGGCAGCTTATTGCAGTTGAAACAGACAGCTGCTCGCAAACTACTCTGCAATGGTTTAATGCGCGGACAGTGGGAACGGGCCTTTACTAATTGCAGAGCCATCTAACTCTGCAAGGGGTAAACTGGACCTCTGCAGAGAGACCATTGCTGTCACACTGAGAGCTTGGATCCCTTTTTAAAAACATACTGGCTGGAAACAGACTTGTTTTGCTTAAAGTGTAAACCCCTACATACAGTATACCCAGTGAAGTGACTGGCCTCAGACAATACACAGAGATAAAATCAATCCTCCTACATAGGTTGTTCCTGTTTATCTGCAGCAATCTCTTCTCTACATCTGTTCAAAGTGCTTAATTCATAAAGCTTGTCTGAGGCCGCGTACACACGATCTAATTTATCTGCTGAAACTGGTCCGATGGACCGTTTCAGCGGACATATCCGATCGTGTGTACAACCTAGCGGACATGTTTTCCCAACGGACAAATTTCAAAGCATGCTCACCAACAAGATGGCACAGCCAATGTTAAGTATGGACGTCGGGACCGAGTCGGATTTTTCACGTTTTACGTCGTTTGCGTAACTCTTCCGTGAATGGGGCTGGACATAAATTACGTTCACGTGGAAACCAATGAGTCTTAGTGGCGTAATTTGTAGCATGCGCACTGGGATACGTCCACGGACGGCGCATGCGCCGTTAGTAAAAAACGTAATTTACGTGGGGTCACACTTAAATTAATAAAACACGCCCACGTCAAACACATTTGAATTCGGCGGGCTTACGCCGGCCTATTTATGCTATGCCGCCGTAACTTAGCTTTGTGAATACAGCACTTGCCTCTCTAATTTACGGCGGCATAGCGTATCTGAGATACGCTACGCCCGCACAAAATTACGCCGCTCTACGTGAATCTAGCCAATAATAGTTAACTGATTCCTTTTAAAAATGATTAAAAATAGATAACAAATAGATAAAAATCAATCATATAATGTACCTGCAGTTTGGTTTCGTTTTTGCATGTTGTTTCCTGTCTCTCTGCTGTACAGAGCCACAGAGCCAATACAGAGCAGTGATGGTTTGGAAAACGAAAATGATTGGTGATGAGGGGTTTTAGACACACAGTAATCACACCTACTTGATTAGTGGCCACAGGGAGGAAGCTCCCAGGACTGTGGTGATCAGGAAACAGACAACCAGGAAGTGTGGAGATCAGAGAAGGATTACAGCAACTTGAGAGCAAAAACGAACAATGAGGACATGAAAAAAGCACTGCGTTAAGGTAAAGGAAGCTATTAAGATAAAAAAAAAATCCTTTAAAAACCCTTTAAGCACAGGGGATGCATCAGAGAAAAAAAATGGGCCTTAAATTTTGGACATGGAGTGATTTCTAATTGCAAAGCCCAAACGGAAAAGTCATCCTCTGAACTCCCTGGAGCCAATAAAAAGTCAACGTACTAACCACCCCACAACAACAGGTTTTCCTATTGTCTGTTTATCCAATGATCTTTGTTTTGTAGACATGGAAAATGTTCATTGTCTAAACAATGAGATGGGATCAATGTGCGGCTGCTAAATTATTCAACTAATTTCCTTTGCTAATTATTCTCGTGTGTTTTATGGCTGACAGAAATACACTGATGCTTACCTGCCCATTAGTGAGTGGAAGCAGGTTACTGCATTGTCCCTGTGAGCGGCTAGAAGCAGGCAGGGACCCTCCATCACAGCGTTATACTGAAACAAATCACAAGAGCAGATTAGATTGTGTGTCTTCTACAGGTATAGAAATTATCCATACATTCCATCGCTGGGGGGATCGTCACTGGTAATTACTGGGGAAAAATATAATGTCCGATACGAACACAACCCAACACACACGCTAAAGCCTCGTACACATGATCGGAGTATCATGAAAATTTTTGTTTATAGCCCAAAAAATAAAAAACGCGCAGGCGATCAAATACCACCAAAAGAAAGCTTTATTTGTGGGGAAAAAAAGGACATAGATTTTGTTTGGGAGCCACGTCGCACAACCGCGCAATTGTCAGTTAAATCGACGCAGTGCCGGAAGTTAAAATTTCGCCTGGGCAGAAAAGGGGTGTATGTGCCCAGTAAGCAAGTGGTTAAAGTGGATGTAAACCCCCAATTTTTTTTATTTTTTTTTGATGTCACAATGTAGAGTATAAGATTTCCTATCATCTGTGCCCAGTCTTGCCACACAGAGTTAATCCAGCTCTGAGCAATCCTCTTTTATGTTCAGTGAAAATGAACAGCCTTCCAGATAAAACCCTGCCTAGATAAAAAGTCAGTTTTCTCTCTTCTTGCTTTGAGTGAGAGGTTATTTACATATCTAGCTAGGACATGTTTATTATATGTTATGTTATGTTTATCATAATATGAGGTGATATAACATCATAACACATCCTAGTAATATACAATGAACTTTGGATCACCTCTTGTTATGATAAACATGTCCAAGCTAGATTTGTAAATAACCTGTCACTGAAAGCAATAACAGAGAAACGGACTTTATAATTTGGCAAGTTTTTATCTGTAATTCTGTTAATTTGCACTGAACTTTAAAAGAGGATTACTCAGCGCTGGATTAACTCTGTGTGGCAAGACTGGGCACAGATGATAGGAAATATTATACTCTACATTGTGACATACATTTTTTTGGGGGTTTACATCCACTTTAAGATAAGTAGCTCATACATAAAAATAAAGATATACCTCGGAAGACAAGCTATCCTTTGTTCTGTATAATTCCGCCACAATCTGAGCCTGTGATTGGTCCAACACAGTAAGCCGCACCCCTGTGACACGGAACTCCTTCTCAGCCAGCTTCTCCAGCCCCTGAATAAATGCTGGGTAAGTCCCCTGCAGAGCCCCGGCAGGGAAAAGCAGGCAAGTCGTCTGACACAAGGCACTGGTGAACAGAAAACCTAGAAAGCAAACGCAAAACATTATTCAATGTCAGAATTAGAAGCGAATACTACCTCGTAACGCATCATTTTAATGTCATTGTTCTATAATTGTTCTAATTGAGTAGAAAATACAGAGTGGATGTGATATCTGACAAAGAGATGGTGTCACAGCATCTGCCTGTCACATGTAATTTATAGAATCATTTAAGAGTGTAGCTTCTTGATTAATTTATGTTAAATATTGACAAGATCGAATAATTATTATGTAGAGAATAACACGATGTAGGCACAACAATTAGATACAGACTGAAACAAAATTGCACTTGAATGACACTTCTATTCTATGAGCATTTAGTCTCACACGTGTCCCTAAAGAAAGCCGATCACCCGACCATTCATTTCAACAGAACTCATAAGATTATATGCGCACTGAGCAGATATTTTATTAATGTAAAAGCCTCCCTTTGCATAGACATCCAAAAGCTGAAATCTTCAATTTGATGACAGCAAATCCAGATGTCACTCAATGACTCTGTAGTATTACCCTTTGCTCCTCCCCAGCAGTTACATAAAAGGATATATAAAGGAAGTGAGGGGAGGGGCAGAGGAGCTGGGCCAGCATAGAAAATAATTAGGACACACCCAGAAGATGAGGGGGCTATGACTTTCAAGGAGGGAGGGTGCTGTGAAATGGGAGGGAATAATCAAATTTGCTAGCAGGTTTAAAAGCACAACAAAAAAAAAAAAATTTATGGAAAGAAAATAGCAATGCAAGCATTTAAAGTACCTGAGCTTTCTGTGATTTTACCTGCATTATTTAAGCTGGTGACAGGGTCTCTTTAAAAGGGTTAAAGCGGGGTTCCACAAACTTTTTTTTTTCCATCCTTACTTAGGGAAACAGACAGTGGAGCCTTGCGGCTTCACTGCCCGTTTCCTATTCCGCATGCGCGAGTCACGTGGCGCTTTTGTGAATGGGCGGCTGCCTTCTGGCATACACACAGTTCCCAGAAGGCAGCGCGCCCCATTCCCCAGAAGACAACGAAGGATCAGACGAGGAAGAAGACCTGCCGCGGTATGGGATGAGGCATTTTTTTTCCTTCGGAAAATTCGAGAACCAGCTCTCAATCTTTTTCTCGCGGAAATTCCGACAGCAAAAGTCTGATGGCCATGATTAAACACTAGTATTAGTGTGAAACGCGTCGGCTGTCCCCTCCTGGCTGTATGTTATTGTATACCATATGTATCTTTTACAATAAAGACAACTTCTTTGGTTACTTCGGAGTGCGGCTGTCCAAATCTGCTTAGTGCATTGCCAGCACCTGGATCTTCTGGGAGTTTCCGCTACTGCATATGAGACCCACCTGGAGCGGTGTTTTTCTTTCTCTCCAGCAAAAGTCTGATAAAGCCTACACACGGTCGGAATTTCTGTTCAAAAGCTCACATCGGACTTTTCCGATCGTGTGTACGGGGCATAAGCCTTTTGATAAGGGTGCAGTGTCTGCAATGAGTCATTCAGTTATGTGTAAACTGCAGCTTGAGCTACAGAGCTTTGCAAATAACAGTCTTTTTTCCAACAAGCTGATAAACAGTCTCTAAAAGTTCCACCTTCTGGCTGGAAGAGGAATACAAAAACATTAGTATGCAATATTTTATATTGACCTAAAAAAAATGGAATGATAGCAGTGACATCTTACTGTTGAAGTATTCATGACGCCAGGGGCTGATTCATCTGAACAAACGCCATCTATAACTAAAATATAGTTTTGGGAAACTTAAAGTGGAGTTCCACCCTTAAAACCACTTTCTTTCATCCCATCCAGCATACTGGCGTCAGCGCCAGTATGCTGTTTTTTTTTTTTTTTTTTTTAATCCATGTACTTACTTTATAATAGATCATTTAATTTTGGGCGCACCGCGGTGTATGGCGCCGCTATAAGGCGTCATGCCTTCCGGAAACAGCCGACTAGCATTCGGCTCTTCTCGGCGCCTGCGCACAGACCCAGAAGCTGACTGCGCAGGCGGCGTAAATAGCCGGTCCTAGTTCGGCTTTTTTCGGAGGGCGTGACGCGGCTATATACGGCGCCTGCGCAGTCAGCTTCTGGGTCTGTGCGTAGGCGCCGAGAAGAGCCGAACGCTGGTCGGCTGTTTCCGGAAGGCGTGACGCCTTATAGCGGCGACATGCACTGCGATGCGCCCAAAATTAAATGATCTATTATAAAGTAAGTACATGAATTAAAAAAAAAAAAAAACAGCATACTGGCGCTGACGCCAGTATGCTGGATGGGATGAAAGAAAGTGGTTTTAAGGGTGGAACTCCGCTTTAAAAAGTAGGAGCTCTGAACTCACGGGCTATTTTCTCATTCTCTGTCCATGTCCCCAATGTACTAAAGCCAGAGGCACACCTCCCAACTTTTTGAGATGGGAATGAGGGACACCTATCAGCAAAAGTATGCAGGCGTAGGACACGCCCCCCTTTAAAGGAGAATTGTACAAAAAACAAGATTGGTTAAACCCACAAGTTTTTTTTTTTTTACCACTTCTATTTCTCTATATTGGCTTTTGGAATTTACAAATTCCAGCAATTTAGAAATCCGATAAAAGGTTTAGGGCTGGAAACACTTTTTGACAGATAAAAAGTGCATTTAATATACATCTATATAGATCAGACCAAAATGAGGGACAAATGAGGAGGAATGAGGGACAGAAAGACATTGCTCCAAATCAGGGACAGTCCCTCAAAATCAGGGACAGTTGGGAGCTATGCAGAGGCTCAGCATGGGAAGCAGGCATTTTCCAAATTAGGTCAACAGTTGCAGTTAACGTACCTCTAGAACAGGGGTCTCCAAACTGCAGCTCAAGGGCCAGATGTGGCCCTTTTCTAGCCTTTTTCTGGCCCTTGGGGCACTATTCCTTCTACCGAGTCGAGGCACTATTCCTCCCACTGACACCAACAAGGGGGCAATATTTCTTTCACCGATACCAATGATTAGATACTATTCCTCCTACTAACCACCAACCTCAAGGCCATGTTTTTTCTCGCTGGTGCTGGGCCCATGACGTTTTCTGCCCCCGCTGGCCACAATCTGGTCCTCCTTAAAGTAAATGTAAACCCCCAAAAAAATGTATTTATTTTTTGATGTCACAATGTAGAGTATAAGATTTCCTATCATCTGTGCCCAGTCTTGCCACACAGAGTTAATCCAGCGCTGAGTAATCCCTCTTAATGTTCAGTGAGAATTAACAGAATTCCAGATAAAAACTTGCCAAATTATAAAGTCCATTTTCTCTCTTCTTGCTTTGAGTGACAGGTTATTTACATATCTAGCTTGGACATGTTTATCATATGTTATATTATGTTTATCATAACATGAGGTGATCCAAAGTTCATTGTATATTACCAGGATGTGTTATATGGGGGAGGGGTGGATTTCTCACTTTTTATACTGTGAATCACCTCATGTTATGATAAACATGTCCAAGCTAGATATGTAAATAACCTGTTACTCAAAGCAAGGAGAGAGAAACAGACTTTTTATTTAGGCAAGTTTTTATCTGGAATTCTGTTCATTTTCACTGAACATTAAAAGAGGATTTCTCAGATCTGGATTAACTCTGTGTGGCAAGACTGGGCACAGATGATAGGAAATCTTATACTCTACATTGTGACATAAAAAAATATATATATATATTTTGGGTTTACCTCCACTTTAAGTTTGAAGGACAATAAACTGGCCCCTTGTTTAAAAAGTTTGGAGACCCCTGCTCTAGACAATTAATGGTGTCTTGTCCAAGGTATCTCAAGGACAGGGTCACTTGAAGATGGAGTTGAACTTTTTGTAATCGAATGTCAGAGTTTTATTTATTCTCCCTGCGTTATGTTGCACCTGATCATATTTTTGTCACAATTCCCACAATTATAATCGGGCCACAAAATAATTTACTTTGACTTCTTCAATACGCTATATGAAAAACTGCAGATTTAATTATTTAGCAATACCACATTTCCCTGAGATTGTGTCGGGTAAACCTAGCCTCGAGACACGCTAAGCAAGCCCAGCCTCGGTGTCTTGCCGTATTTCCCATTATTGTTGACACACAAACACAGTTCTGCTAATCCGCTTGGTACACAGAACTCATTAAAGTTTAGCCAGGATTAGTAAAGTAGAGTGACTGGAAAACCCAGACATGTCTGCAAACTGCATACCGGTGCTGAAGTATACATATCAGCCAGAATGAATGTGACCCAACAATACTATCAAAGTGAATTAATTTTATTAATCCTCAAATCCATTTCTATGTGCCTAGGGAGGCCCTGGATTGCTAGACATACATTGTACAGGGGATTGCAACCTGCCTGACTCTAAAGATGGCCATTGTGACGGTAGTAGAACATATCCCCGTCATCCATTCCCTTCTTCTGAATTAAAAGAAAATCACCCAATATTCCACGTGTAGGAATATTCCTGGAATCGCTGAAAAATCCACACATGAGCCAAAGCTTAATGCTGCATGTAAACAGGACACACTTTATTGAAAGTACACAGCACACTTTTATACAGGATTTGGAACATCCCGCCCCCAACAACCGCTTTCTTATTGGTCCTTTTTAAAGTCCAGGCAGTTTCTCATCAGGTCCTCCTTAACCATGCAAATGAGGACTTGAAAATGACACAGCAGAGATTGGTCAGAAAGGTTTGAATAGAAAGACTGCCATGTGTATTCAGACAAAAGCCCCAGGGGGCAATCAATGTACACAATAGCCAGCCACAGAACAATGGAACCGTCTGGAGAGTTGAGACAGGGCAGAAGACATTTACACCTGATAATCAAAAGGCTTTATATAGGGTTATCACACAATGGACAATGAGTATATCTTCTGAGTCTATTGACCTGGTTGGGGTTCAGAATAAAATCTCCTGTAATATCTCAAGACATCCGTAATGTCCCATCTTCTGTAATACATGAATTAGGATTTCACGTAGAAACACTTCAGTATTTCATAGTCCATGACAGCCATATACTATGCAATCAGTCTGCACAATCTCATTTAGATTTATCAAAACTTTGTGAGGACATACATAAATAAACCCTTCAATTAAAGTGATTCTAAAGGTTAAACGGTTTCACCTTAAAGTGGTTGTAAAGGTTCACATTTTTTTTTTTAAATAACAAACTTGTAATACTTACTTCCACTGTGCAGCTCGTTCTGCCCCGAACTGCATTTTTTTGGGGGCCCCGGTGCTCTCCCTCAAATTATCCCCTCTGGGTAGTGCTCTCCCAATGGGGTTACCTAGCGGGCGCGTTCCCGAATCCTGTATTCGGCGTCCATAGCCGCCAAGTAAAGGAATTACTGAAGTTGAGCGGCGCTGCTGCCCATCTGCCTACTCTGAGTCTTCTCACATGGGGGGGGGGGTCGGACATTGCGGCGGCGGCAAGCTCCCGTCACCATCTCACCTTCCCTGGCCGGTTCCGTCATCTTTCATCATGCAGCACTCGGCTGCTCTTCCTTGTCATCCCGGCTCTCTCTATCCCCTCATCCTCTCACTGCCACTGCTACGGCACAGGCACTGCAGGCTGGGATAGAGTGGCGAAGGTGATGTCTGTCTCCACAGGCGCAACCGCCCCCTATCCTGGCGGCTGGCGCCAAAAGGCATGTTTTAAAAAAATGACGGTCCTGGAGTAATTTTAATAATCCGAATCCCCAGCGAGTGGCTGGGGATCCGGATTTTGCCGCTCCCCCTACCCTGGCACTCTAGGCAGCTGCCTGACTTGCCTATGCCTAGCGCTGGCCCTGAAGCTCGGGCAAGGAAGAGCGCGTTCGTGACGCGCGACTTTCCAGGGCTCAGGTAAGTAAAACGGGGGGCTGGTATTCGTTATATTTTTTTCACCTTGAAAAAACATGGCCCTTTACGACCCCTTTAATGTATTCTCTGCATTGAGGTTAAAAATCTTTTTAGGTGCAGCTTCTCCCACCAGCCCCCTCTAATAAATTACTTGAGCCCAATCTTAGTCTGGTGCTGCTCTCTCCCTCCTCACTGGACTCTGTGAGAGTAGCAGAAGCCATTGGCTCCTGCTGTTGTCATTCCAATCCAGTGGCGAGTCGGGGGAGGGGCTGAGCTGCACTATGTGTGTCAATAGAATAGTGAGGGTATCTCCCCAGCAAGCAGTTAGCTAGGGAGGGCACTCTAATAGGGAAGGAGCCAGGGGCACTGGTGGGAGACCTGCAAGGAGGAGCGGGGCTGCTCTGTGCACAACCATTGCACAGAGAAGGTAAGTATGACATGTTTGTTATTTCTGAGAAATAGAACTGAACTGGACCTTTAATAACACTTTAAAGTTTAAATCAGGCAGACTCTTGAACTACATCGTTTACGATATATCTAAAAGGAGATTGTAAATCGTATGGTCAGCTGAAAGACCAACATCATAAAAAAAAATACACTCTTGCAATGGGGTCCCCCCATCACTGCAACTGTTAATTACACCTTACATCTATGGGCAGAGGAATAAGGAGAGGCCTTATCTCACCTTATATACAGAGACAAAAAAACAAAATGCTTATTAGGTGCCTATATCTCGCACTGTCAAGTGTTTCGTACACCTCCAATCATATCTATAAAATCATATAATGCAGTTCTCGCCCCCCAAAAAATCTATAATATACAGATGATAAACTTTAATCAACGAAAAATTAACCTTGGGACCTGGGCTTCAACAGCCATGTCATTAAAGTTAGTAGGATGGTTCAGTAGTGTATTTAGGTTTTGTGCTGCCCTAGGCCGGACTAAACTTGTGCACCACCTAATTTAAATATGACCCACCCCGTCCTGTCAAGGCCTCACCCACTGCTGTTTAACTGTTTAATTGCTGTTTATGAGTGGGGACACTAGTTAAGAGGGCCCGGGGCGGGGCAATGGATTCCCTTAATTTGCATATATTTCCTCTCACTTCCTGTTGGGCTATGGGGCAGGAAGTGAAGGGAAATCTCTGCAATGGGACAGGAATGGTAAAAAATAAACTGACAGGGGCTATAACCCTCCCTTACTTACTTGTTGCCTACAGTTCTACTTTAAGCACAAATTTCTGATAATTTTATGGAGAGGACTAAGGAGATATAACCATGCCATTGGTGAAACAGAAAACATATAGCACAGTGAGGAAGGTTTGTGGTCCAGGATGATGGGACAGTTAAAATTAGAAGCAGAGCCCCCCCACAGTTGCGGAATGCCAGCCACCCGCATACTGGAAGCAGTAAGGCCGCTTTATGTGGGCGCAAGACTAATTTGCCTCTTAGCCCAGTCCGCCCCATAAGTATGATGCTACACTAACAGTGTAGCGCAAGCTGGCGGGAACACTTTCTGCGCTGCCGCCCTGCAAAGTACTGCCCTAGGCCTGGGCCTTGTTGGCCTAGGCCAGGATACAGTGTTGGGATGGTTGATCATTCCTTGAGACAGGAGGTCTCTGGAAGGGCCCACAGAACGTCTGCCTGGAGTCTGAGTATGTCCAAGTACCACATTTTCCTGAGCCAATATGGTACGATAAGAATAGTGCAGCCAGTAAAAAACAGGCACTTTTGTCCTGCCAGTAAGAGGAAAAGGTTGTCTGTAACAAATATGGCTGTGACACTTGTCTCAGAACTGCGCTTGCACAGCTCGAGTCCAAAGCCAGCCGAGACCATCCAAGTGCCTGCTACAGTGTGATTGGGTGGTACTGGTGGGGGGCGGATCTAGCGGAGGTGGTGCCTGAGCCTCATGTGCAGGTCTGCAGGATGGGAGTGGGACTGTCAATGCTGTTTGGAATGGAGGAACCACCTGGCATGGAGAGAGATTGTCACTGTGACTCAGGAGGGGACGTGTCGGTGATCTGTGCTGCTGCCCATTCTAATTTCCTGCCCTCCTGAGTCCTGTCCTTAAGCTACTTACTTAATTAAAAGTAAAATAAGAAATATGTTTTTTGCCTTAATGTCTACCTTAAATCATATTGCTAATTGCATATTGTACTTGTTTGTAGCCTAAATACTGAAATTTGCACTTAAAATTGTAATTTTGTAACTTTTGGAAATGCCACTGAAAACTTGGCTGTGCCAGAAAATTTTGGGTGTCAGTTAAATCTTATCTGGTAGGTTGGCAACACTGGATGAGAATCTCTAGAATTCCCTCCATCTTGATCCTTTTGAGCAGATAAGGGAGAAGCTGGAGAGACGGAAATGCATAGATCTAGATAAGTAGAAGGAAGGCTGTATGGCCACAGGAAGGCAGAGAAGCAGATTGGGGCAATAGTACAAACAGAGTACCAGGGTCCTGTGTAGATAGACTACCACCCTCCTCCTCAAGGTTGACCTAGCAAGTCCATTTGACCCCTTATCCTGCCCTTGTGATCTGCCATGTGTGGTGCAGCTGTAAAATGGGAAGGGTAAAGCTTCCTTTGCCAGGCACTCTAGGCTGCTGAACTTAGGTAGGCATCCCGAGATCGCTGGTGGTGGACCAATAGAAATAATGTAGTAGCACCAGGTGTAAGAAACAAACCAACAACAGGAAAATGTTGCCAAACATAAACAGCCGGAAGTCCTCTTACTCCGTGGCTTCAATACACTATTTAAGGTGATGAAGCCCATGCTCTACTATAGCCTCGACATAGAAGGGCCTGCACCCTGGAATAGAATTTATGGGCTCTGCATTTAGTGCAGAAGGTATCTTTGCACTTCGGGCAGGATGTAACAGATTACACACATCACGGCTTTGCCCTATAAAGTGGGCATTCACTTGAAAGGATATTTTGGAACAGGGCTCCACCACTGGCAGACCATGACCCTGGACATATATAAGCACCCTGTGCAGGGCCGATCCGCCCTATAGGCTCACTATGCAAGCTGCTTAGGGCCCCGCAAAGCTGCAAAGGGCCCCCCAAATTACTAGTTGCAAAGTCATTTTCGCCCCCTCACCCCGCTTCTCAACTCGCTGGCTGCATGGGAGAAGAGGTAAGAAGTCAGCACCCCCCGCTTCTCAATTTAATGTAAGATGTAATTTCCGACAGCAGAACACCCCCAACTTTCTTTAATGTGACATGTCACTGTCGTCAGCGCCCCCCGCTTCTCATTTTTTATGTGCCATGTCATTTTGCTTAGGGCCCCAGGGAGGTCAAGATCGGCACTGACCCTGTGGCTAACTGAAGATGATACACAATATCATGAGACAGAATATAAAGTCAAAAGTATACGTAAGCAATTATATTTGTCATTGCTTCATTGTGATTTTGCCACCTTCCTGCAAACACCTCCAAGGAGTTAACAAGTGAGTGCGGCAAGGCATGAGGCTTTCTTAAGATCGCGGATGTGCTGCACAGCTGTGTTCCGGTGCAGAGATGCTGACACCACTGTGCGTCATAAGCCCGGCACACGTGTCAATGTGTATGTGACTTGCATTTTCCATAGACTTAGAGGATAAGCTGCAACTGGTAGACTGTATCATTAACCCTGTGTATGTCAAATCACTGCACACAGGACAATATATAATCAGAGAACCAAACGTTAGTGCCTTTTTTTTTCTCTTTTTTATTTTTTTATAAGCCTTCACTTACATCACATGGGTCTCCAAGGTCTGTTTTATTTAAACGCAAGACAAATTGATCTGCAAAAAAATTTATACACAAACTTTATGCTTCCCAAATCAATTTCTCCTGCTATTAAATGTACATGCATTTACAAACATTTAGAGTATCTAATCTGCCCCTGGACGCACAGATTTTTTTTTTCTCTAAACCCAATTAAAACTAAAGGCATCTAAACGCAAGTAAACACATATTATACCAACAGCTTCCTTCCTTTATATACTTTTAGAAATGTCCTATAAATGCATATAATTGCATGCCTATGTAAATGAGGCCTAAAAGAGTACAGTGCAGTCTTTACATGAACCAAAAGACAGATATAAGCAACGATACGCTGAGCATGGTGAACATGAGGGCTATTTTACAACCCAGTTTTTCATTTTTTTTATTCTGGGCAGACTATCACCCCAGTGTGCCAGATTTAGTTCAAGAGAGACCATATTTGGGTTAGTTACACCCATTTCCAATAGACTCTGCCCCCCAAGCCCAAAACATTTAAAGCCCAACTGAACTTTTATTTTAAATTAGCTAAACATATTCCAACGTGTATTCAAACAAAAGGTGTACATAAAGTCACATGACGCAACGCATCGGGGGGAGCGTTGTGACGTCACTTCCGGTTATGGCCGTGACGGGACGTCCCTACATCTGATGTTATTTTTTCTGTCTGGTGTTTTTTCCTATTTTACCTGCTTTTAAATAAATGCAAATACCCGATTTTTAATATACTACACTATGAAGATCCCTCTTCTTTTTTACTTTTAAAATCTGTAGAGCTGGAGGTTGTATTGTTGACTTCATATTTCTGAAAGCAGGAACACAAACACAGTTTGACTTAAAATCACCTAACAAATGCTGTGTCTATCTTGTGTGCCACAAACAATACCTTTATGTTGTGATGGTCCAGGTTGGAATTCTTGGCTCTTCAGTGTCCACCGTTGCGCACTAGTGTCCATCAAGACATCACGTGTCAGTCTGGAGATCTGAAGACAGATGTGTTGAAAGATTTAGGTAAACACCGATACAACCACATACCCCTGACCAGTTTAGTGGTAGTGAATCCAATAAGGTGTCACATGGCTGGCTGCTATGAGATTAAGGACACTGCGACAGTTTAACAGATAAGGATGTATAATAGATTCTGATGCATTAAGTACGGGTTTGTTAGCAAGTACTTAACTAATGAGCCTCAGGAAGTGTCAAACTCGTTTAGCGATCCAAAACAGAAGATTAGAGCTACTGCTGAGGTTCCCCAAAGCTGTGTCTTTGTCTACTTCATGCAGGCCAAAAGCAGCAATTTCAAAAATATTTAAAGAGAACATATACAGTGGCGAAAGTAACGATTTCATCCCCTGCAGATTTTGAAAGTTTATCCACTTACAAAGAAATTAAGGGTCTATAATTTGTATCATAGGTGTATTTTATATGATAGTCAGAATATCAACCAAATATCCATGGGGCCCCACTGTGTCGCATTGGATCACCCCCCGCTGTCTACACATTTTCTTACCTATTTGGACGGGTTATTTGTTTTGGATCACTTCCGGCCGGAGTTCCAAACTGACATGCCTGTATATAACATTACCATGTAAGTGTGTTTTTGTATTCTTTTAATAAATTTACCCTACGGTGTTACACTATTGTGGCCCTTTTGTGTCTCTCCGCGGTATCCGGAATCAAGTTTTCCATTTAACTGCTTTTGAGTTAAAGCGGAGGTTCACCCTAAATATAAGATCTCCCATGCGATCCAGCATACTGGCGTCAGCGCCAGTATGCTGTTTTTTTTTTTTTTTAATAGCACACTTACTGTATTATTGTGGAATTCCTTTTTTGTCCCCCGCGGTGGACGGCTGTAGTATAGCGCGTCACATCTTCCTAAAATACCCGATATGGACTCGGGTAATCTCGGCGAAAATGCGGCGCCTGCGCACAGACCTAGGAGCTGACTGCGCAGGCGCCGTATTTCTCCGAGTCCTATTTCGGAGGGCGTGACGCGCCATAGCCGTAGGACTCGGAGAAATACGGCGCCTGCGCAGTCAGCTCCTAGGTCTGTGCGCAGGCGCCGCATTTTCGCCGAGATTACCCGAGTCCATATCGGGTATTTTAGGAAGATGTGACGCGCTATACTGGCGCCGTCCACCACGGGGGACAGAAAAGGAATTCTACAATAATACAGTAAGTGTGCTATTAAAAAAAAAAAAACCCAGCATACTGGCGCTGACGCCAGTATGCTGGATCGCATGGGAGATCTTATGTTTAGGGTGAAATACCGCTTTAAGGATTGATACCTGGTCTGGTCCAACTTCATCCCTCTAGTGACCGCCGATACGCTTTCTGGGGTCTTCTTTTAATTAAGAGACCACCGGAAATCTGGTAAGCAGATTTAACACTTTACGGTGGAGGATCTTTTATCATCTTCTTTCCATTGGATTGTCACCACATCATCTGTACATGTACTCCAATTCACTGGTGTTTTAGATTTACGTTCACAACAAGACTTTGACCTCCTTGTTTTGCCTCTCTGTCTTCATGGACAATTATTTGTGCTAAACAAGTTTTGGATAAATGTTTGTATTTTTATTTTTTTCCCACTGTTTATTTCACTGTCTAGTATACTTTGTCAGATGCAGCTTCATCCAAGCATTGAGTTGCTCTTATTGTAATTTATTATAGTTGTCTTAGCGCAGTTGTCTTCTCACAATTTTTTCCTGGTGTTATGAGCATGTTGTACGTCAAGGAAAGTGTGTGTGGCAATGACTGAGCTGGAGTGCCCCCAGGAAGTCCAGTCGGAACTGGTCCTCATAAGAAGTAATTTAACACTTAAAGCGGAGGTTCACCCTAAATATAAGCCCTCCCATGTGATCCAGCATACTGGCGTCAGCGCCAGTATGCTGTTTTTTTTTTTTTTTTTAATCCATGTACTTACTGTATTATGCTGAATTTTATTTTTTTTACCCCGCGGTGGACGACGCCAGTATAGCGCGTCACATCTTACGAAAGTACCCGAAAAGGACTCGGGTAATCTCGGCGAAAATGCGGCGCCTGCGCACAGACCTAGGAGCTGACTGCGCAGGCGCCGTATTTCTCCGAGTCCTATGGCTATGGCGCGTCACGCCCTCCGAAAAACGCCGAAATAGGACTCGGAGAAATACGGTGCCTGCGCAGTCAGCTCCTAGGTCTGTGCGCAGGCGCCGCATTTTCACCGAGATTACCCGAGTCCTTTTCGGGTACTTTCGTAAGATGTGACGCGCTATACTGGCGCCGTCCACCGCGGGGTAAAAAAAAATAAAATTCAGCATAATACAGTAAGTACATGGATTTAAAAAAAAAAACAGCATACTGGCGCTGACGCCAGTATGCTGGATCACATGGGAGGGCTTATATTTAGGGTGAACCTCCGCTTTAACCCCAAAACATGTTGGATCTTCTGAAAACCATATGATCAATTTGGGCCTTCTACCCTGAGACCTTCTCTTATGATTCAGAATTCAGCTGTATATCAAATTGTATATATATGGTTTGATAATCATCTGACATTTTTTGCAATCTCTATTTCTTTATTTACATATGATATGTTATGATTATTTCTTTCTCATTGGGAATATATCCCTTTTTGTTGACAGTTCTTTCTGATTCTGTACAATGTTTCTTTTTTCTTGAAATATTCAATAAATAAACAATAAAAAAAAAAAAAAAAATTGTATATATATGACCATCATCATTGTTTTTAAAATAATGTTTTCTATGTATATTATATTGTTCAAATACATTTCTAAGATTTTTCTATATACTCGTCTTTTCACCACTTTACTCAATAATTAACCCTTAGTCATACAATCCCTGGGGCATCCTTCCCATTTTTTTTCATTGTGGGATGTGGTTTGGGTTATACTACTTTTAGAATTCCAGGTAGTGTCAAACAAGTAATCTCTCACTATATTGCAAATGGGGGTGCTGTGATGTAAAAAGGAGGCACTGTAATGTGAATGGGGGCTGTTTTGTAAAGGGGGGTTCTGTGATGTAACAAGAGGGTTCTGCAATGTAAAAACGGAGAGCTTTGGTGTAAAGGGGACCTGCGATGTAAGGCTGCATTCACACCTGAGTGTTTTGTCGCCTGAAGCGCGACGCTCAAAGACGCTAGAGGGGAAAAATAACATTATTCTCTATGGATATGGTTCACATCTCCACTACAAAACGCGTGACGCCGAACGCCTGAATTTCAAACAAGTCCCGGACCCTTTTTTGTCGCGCAAATCGCACGGCTTGGGCGTTTTACATTGATGCCAATGACCTGTACAAAATCACAGGGAAAAATGCCGCATTTTGTCACGGCAAATCGTGGGGAAAAACGCCACAATTTGTCGTGGGAAATCGCGGGAAAAAACGCCGCAAATTGCCTACGCTTAGGTGTGAATGCAGCCTAAAGGGAAGGACTGATGGCACTGATGCAAAAATGAAACTGTAATGTAAGGCAGGGCTGCTGATAGGGGGGGACCAGCAGTCCTCCTGTAGGGGGCCCCGGGCACACAGGGGGGCCCAGACAGCAATTGGAATTGGTGTGGTCAGACAGAGGGACAATTACAGAAGGATGTCCTATGCGGCTTGCTGCAGGAACTGAAAGCCAGTTTCTCTCCCTCCTGCCAGCTTTTAGCTGCTGCAGGGAGAGACACAGGCACATGACATTGTTCCTGTAATTGATTCCCCTGCACCGATACCCATCCTTGTTCTGACAGCTTCTGATCCTCCCACCGTGAGCCACCCCTGGCACTGTGCTGCACAACAACCCCCCCCCCCCCTTGTGGTGCTGACAGCTTTTCTGTCCTGTAGAAAAATAATAAAACATTTTTTTTAATAATATAAAACAATTATAAAAAAAAGGGCTAATTCACAGGTTCTCTGTTATATTTGTGTCCACTAATAATTATTTTAGTGAATTTTATTGTGAAAATATTGTTTTGATATATTGGGGGGGGGGGGGGGGGGGGGGAGTGCCAGGTAGCCTGTACGGGGCCCCGTGATTTCTAACAGCAAGCCTGGTGTAAGGGGGAAGGATTGTGATGTGAAATAAACCAAGTGATAGCACAAACCTGAGCCTTAGACCTCTGTGGATGAAAATTTTAATGACTGGACCTCCATGAATTTTAATTCAATACCCCTGCTGTAGGTGATCTGAATCAGAAAAGTTGTCAGAAGCCGATGACCAGCGTGTTCTATGAGTCATGCATGGATGCCGGTCATTACCTCATCATCAGATCAGAAGCAGGCTTGGACTGTTTATACTGACCCTGTGCAGAATTTTTCATTTGTCTAAGTCTGCAGGAATATTCCCCATTGTCTCACATATGAAGGAAATTTTAATGCCGACAACAGATGGGCAAAACTCACGGCACTTGTCATCTTGTCACATGTCCATCACCACATTCCCAGGAGCAAAAAAATGTAATAGCTTTATGTAAAAGCCAGGCAAAAAAGATATCTAAGCATTTTTTTTTTGTAATAAAAAAATTATTGTTCCTATATTAACACATATTTTTATGCAATAATGTCCCATGAGCATTAACGCACGCTGGCGCCGCTATTGCATTAATCACAAAGGTAAGCCGAACCATGACAGAAAGAGATATTTATTGCAAGTAAAATCTAAGGATCAGTACAAAACCTGGTGGCCTTTTCAATGCAGATTCTTCATTTATTTTATTTTATCCAGGACGACCAAAAATATCACCATACGCCTTGTACTTTCGTGATAGCTATTCTGGGCAAAAGTCTCATGGTAGCATCCGAAAAAGCTGTGCTGTCTGTATGGTATCCCAGATTGGAGCCAAATTTGCTAGCGCTGTGTTAACTCTTCCAATGTATTCCATTTACAAAAGAAAGATCCAGGCTTTTATTAAATGGAAAGTACAGTGTATTCTAATGAACATATGTTTTCAGCTATTACTGCAGTGCTTACTTTTATTTATGAACATTTAATGCTTGCCCTTCAATATTTTTATTCTTGCACTAAATTGCAGTAAAGACTATGAAGTTACGGTAAGTTGCAATTAGATGAGATCGATAGATTACTAGAGAGAGCTCTTAGTTTGAATCACCTTTATTCACCCTCTCTGATTAAAGTAAACCTGTGGCCAGGCTATAGGAATTCATATATTTAACCACTTGCCTACAGGGCACTTTCACCCCCTTCCTGCCCAGGCCATTTTTCAGCATTCAGCACTGTCACACTTTGAATGAATGCAACACTGCACCTAAATGAAATTTTTCAAAAAAATTCCCCACAAATAGAGCTTTCTATTGGTGGTATTTGATCACCTTTGTGTTTTTTATTTATTGCGCTATAAACAAAAGAAGAGGGACACGTTTAAAAAAAAAAAAAAAAACACAATATTTTTAACTTTTTGCTATAATAAATATCCTTTTTTTTTTAACCACTTGCGGACCACCGCATGTACATTTACGTCGGCAGAATGGCACGTACAGGCACATTGGCGTACCTGTACGTCCCTGCCTAGACGTGGGTTTGATCGGGACCCCCCCCCCCCCCCCCCGGTACCTGCAGCGGTCCCCGTTTTCTTATAACAAAAAATATTGTTTTTTTTTCAAAAATGTCGCTCTATTTTTTTCGCAGAGGCGATCAAATACCACCAAAAGAAAGCTCTATTTGTGGGAAGAAAAGGATGCAAATTTTGTTCGGGAGCCACGTCGCACGACCGCGCAATTGTCTGTTAAAGCGACGCAGTGCCGAATTGTAAAAACCCCTTGGGTCATTTAGCAGCATATTGGTCCGGTCCTTAAGTGGTTAAACAATTTTTTTCCTCAGTTTAGACCAATACGTGTTCTATATATATTTGGTAAAAAAAAAAAGCACAATAAGTGTATATTGATTGATCTGCGCAAAAATTATAGCAGCTTTTTTTTTTTTACTAGTAATGGTGGCAACAGGGGCGGACTGACCATTGAAGAACTCGGGCACTGCCCGAGGGCCCCATGCCACTAGGGGGCCCCATCCGTGTGGCCAGGCTCATTAAAACCAGGGACAGTAAGTAAAAATCTGTGTTTTTTTTTACATCTGTCCCTGATATGTCCAAAACCTACATGCTTTTGATGTGAAAATTTCAAGATTTTAGCTGCCCCGCCTCTGTACTGCCACCTGGCTTGGTGACCATCTGTAAGCATGGGGGCCCCATAATCTTCTATTTCCCGGGGGCCCCATGAGTTGTCAGTCCGCCCCTGGGTGGCAATCAGCAATTTTTATTGTGACGGACACTTTTGACTCATTTTTGGGACCATTTACATTTTTACAGCGATCCCTGCTATAAAAATGCATTGATTACTGTATAAATATGACTGACAGGGAAGGGGTTAACACTAGTGGGCGATACAGGGGTTAATGTGTTCCCTAGGGAGTGATTCTGACTGTGGGGGGGGGGGGGGACTGACTGGGGAAGGAGACCGATGGTTGTCCCTATGTACAAGGCACACACCATCGGTCTCCTCTCCCCGACAGGACGTGGATCTGTGTGTTCACATACACAGATCCACGGTCCTGCTCAGTTACTGGGCAATCGCAGCTGCCGGGCACGCACATCGGGTCCCCAGTGGCGCAGTGGGCGTGCGTGCTATGTGGGCACCAGAGCAGAGTCACAGCTCCCTGTGTCCATTCAGACACTGAACCCCCGACCTGGCCCCGCACCCTCTCTCCACTGATTGGCTAGCTGATTTTGATTGATTGCTGTATCTCAGCCAATCAGGAGGAAGATTCTCAGATGGCTGTGACACTCATGGACATCGCTGGAAAGAGAGGGACCTCCCAGTGTTAGGGGGGGCTGAGGGGCGCTGCACACAGAAGATATTATTTATATAGCGCTGGACTCCCAATGAGTGGGGCGCCATTATAAATTTAGGGGCGTCCGAGCCAATAGTTGGGCTCAGACTTTACTAATTTCATGGAAATTAGCTTCTGTTCTGGCTATGGTTGTGCTTGATAGAAGTTTTTCCTTGTTGCCTGTAGGTGGCGTTATCACCTCAGACCCATGTTGGAACTCGGGCGAACCATGTTGTGTTAAGTGACCCTTCTCGTCAGCAGCCCAGTGGAAGTGGTGCCCCACTGTGCATGCTGGGAAGGGGTACCTAAGGGGCAGACGCCGTTTTTCGGGGTCCTTCACCTCCGGCCCTCCTGGCGCGAGGCACAAGTGTGTGATTTCCAGCCCTGGGACCACTTTGGTCCGCGGCTGCATCTCGAACGAGTAGGCCCAGCTATGCTGCCACCAAGTACTGAACTCAGTAAATTTAGAGACGTCACTCCTGTGCTGCTTACTGTTCTCCTTGCTGAAATCTCTGACATGAGGAAGCAAAGCCTTGCCTCCACACACAGACAAAGTAAAGAAAAAGGCATTGTAAATTAGCAATAAGAGGCCACAAGCAATGCTGTTGCCCAGTCCTTTGCCCTCTGTCTGCCCTTTCTTTTCCCTACAGCTCTAATCTTCTTTAACCACTTCAGCCCCAGAGGACCAGAGCACCTTTTGCGATTTGGCACTGAGACGTCCTTTTTTCCCCACAAATAGAGCTTTTTTTTGTTGGTATTTGATCACTTCTGCAGTTTTAATTTTTTTCTACATATTTTTGGCAAAAAAATAAATATTGCAATAAGCGTTTATTGATTGGTTTGCGCAAAAGTTATAGCGTCTACAAAAAAGGGGATAGTTTTATTGCATTTTTATTAATATTTTTATTTACTTCTTTATTTTACTTTTTTACTGACGGCGACATTATGGCGGACACATAGGACGCTATTTTGGGACCATTGTCATTTATACAGCGATCCGTGCTATAAAAATGCACTAATTAACCACCTGAGGCCCGCGCTGTAGCCGTCATTCGGACCTGAATTTTCAACAGGACGTCTTTTGACGTCCGCCCCTTTTGGCGTTCCCCGCGCATGCTCTCGACCGCGCAGCGGGGAAATTCTGTGTTGCCCGTGTCCCTTGGACACAGCCAATCACAGATCGCCGTGAACGGCCAATCAGAGTGACCGTTTGCTATGCGATCTGTGCGGCCAATGAGAGATGATCTCAAATGTAAACATATGAGATCATCTCTCATTGCCGGCTCTCACAGAGACAGCGTCATGTCTCTGGAGAGGAGACCGATCTGTGTCCCTTGTACATAGGGACACAGATCAGTCACCTCCCCAAGTCACCCCCCTCCACCTACAGTTAGAACACTATACAGGGAACATATTTAACCCCTTCTTCACCCCCCTAGTGTTATCCCCTTCAATGCCAGTCACATTTATACAGTAATTAGTGCATATTTATAAATGTGAATGGCGCCAAAAATGTGTCGCATGTGTCCGCCATAATGTCGCAGTCCCAATAAAAAAATCGCAGATCGCCGCCATTACTAGTAAAAAAAATATAATAAAAAAAATTATAATTCTGCCCCCTATTTTGTAGGCGCTATTACTTTTGCGCAAACCAGTCGCTTATTTTAATTTTTTTACCAAAAATATGTAGAATCCGTATCGGCCTAAACTGAGAATTTTTTATTTTATTTTTTTAAATTGGGCTATTTATTATAGCAACAAGTAAAAAATATTGTATTCTTTTTTCAAAATTGTGGCTCTTTTTTGTTTATAGTGCAAAAAATAAAAACAGCAGAGGTGATCAAATACCACCAAAAGAAAGCTCTACTTATGGGGAAAAAAGAACGCCAATTTTGTTTGGGAGCCACGTCGCACGACCGCGCAATTGTCAGTTAAAGCGACGCAGTGCCGGAAGCTGAAATTTCACCTGGGCAGGAGGGGGGTATATGTGCGCAGTAAGCAAGTGGTTAATGTGTAAATGACACTTGGCAAGGAAGGGGTTAACCACTAGGGGCCAAGGAAGGGGTTAAGTGTGTCCTAGGGAGTGATTCTAACTGTGTGGGGGCTGGGCTACCTGTGACATGACATTGATCACTGCTTTTGGTCACAGGGAGCGGTAGATCAGTGTCCTGTCACTAGGCCAAACAAGGAGATGCCTTGTTTACACTGACATCTCCCCGTTCTGCAGCTCCGTGACACCAGCGGACATCGAGTCACGGAGCTCGAGGCAGCGGCGCGTGCGCCCACACGACGGCAAATTTAAAGGGGCGTACATGTAAATTCATTTGCTTGCCAGTGCCATTCTGCCAAATTAAATGTTCGCGTGGCAGTCGGCAAGTGGTTAACATTTCACCCTTATCCAGAGTTAACTACAGGTGCACAACCATACTAAAAATGGGGCAGTGGCTCTGGAGCCACCACCATGTGAGTGTGGGACATAGTGGGCTATGGCTTAGTAATCTAGGACTGCTTGGGGGTCTGGATTTATTTTAAGAAACATGGGGATGCCCACCCATATTTGACCCAGGTCAAACCACTTCTTAAAACACCCGTATGTACAGTGTGTGTATTACACTCACTCTTTAACCACTTAAGACCCGGACCAAAATGCAGGTAAAGGACCTTGCCCCATTTTGCGATACGGCACTGCGTCGTTTTAACTGACAATTGCGCGGTCGTGCGACGTGGCTCCCAAACAAAATTGGCGTCCTTTTTTCCCCACAAATAGAGCTTTCTTTTGGTGGTATTTGATCACCTCTGCCGTTTTTATTTTTTGCGCTATAAACAAAAATAGAGCGACAATTTTGAAAAAAATTCAATATTTTTTACTTTTTGCTATAATAAATATCCCCCAAAATATATATAAAAACATTTTTTCCTCAGTTTAGGCCGATACGTATTCTTCTACCTATTTTTGGTAAAGAAAAATCGCATTAAGCGTTTATCGGTTGGTTTTCGCAAAATGTATAGTGTTTACAAAATAAGGGATAGTTTTATTGCATTTTTATTAATTATTTTTTTTTTTACTACTAATGGCGGCGATCAGCAATTTTTTTCGTGACTGCGACATTATGGCGGACACTTCGGACAATTTTGACACATTTTTGGGACAATTGTCATTTTCACAGCAAAAAATGCATTTAAATTGCATTGTTTACTGTGAAAATGACAGTTGCAGTTTGGGAGTTAACCACAAGGGGGCGCTGTAGGGGTTATGTGTTCCCTGTGTGTGTTTACAACTGTAGGTGTGACGTCATCGATCGCGCCCCCCCTATAAAAGGGATGACGCGATTGATGCAGCCGCCACAGTGAAGCACGGGGAAGCCATGTTTACACACGGCTCTCTCCGTTCTTCAGCTCCGGGGGCCGATCGCCGCACTCCAGCGGAGCTTCGGACCGTGTCATGGGAGTGCGCCGCGGGCGCACACCCGTGACCCACGGCTGGGTACTAGTACCGACGTAAATATACGTGGATGTGCCCAGCCGTGCCATTCTGCCGACGTATATGTGCAGGAGGCGGTCCTTAAGTGGTTAAAGCGACGTTACCTCATAAAACAATGAAAGCCAGGATATTCTGCTGACCTGGTGCTGAGGAGGGAGATTCCGAGTATGGAAAGAATGATGTTCTCTACCTTTTCCTTCTCCAGAACAAGAGACTGGTGATCACAGATGAGGCCCTCAGGGAAGAAACATTTAATGTCTTGGACGGCCGCCTGATAAGAAGTGGAACCTGCAGAACACGGAAAGTGGTGTAAAGAATGGAACAATAGCCTAATGGACAACTATGTACTGTATATTCCACAATAACACAACTTAAATTAAACTTTAACAACCCAACAATTAATGAACCGGGAACTTCGTTTTTCCATGAAATAGCGATAATTATTGCCTAAGAGCAGTCACTGTAGGATGCCTACTATTCCCTTTATTAGGCCGAAAAGCATTTTGTGTCTAAGTTTAGATACTAAGAAACATAAGGAAATAATTAGAAGAGTTAAGCACAATTAACCACTTGCATACTGGGCACTTACACCCCCCTCCTGCCCAGGTAAAATTTCAGCTTCCGGCACTGCGTCGTTTTAACTGACAATTGCGCGGTCGTGCGACGTGGCTCCCAAACAAAATTTACGTCCTTTTTTCCCCACAAGTAGAGCTTTCTTTTGGTGGTATTTGATCACCTCTGCGGTTTTTATTTTTTGCGCTATAAACAAAAAAGAGCGACAATTTTGAAGAAAAATACAATATTTTTTACTTGTTGCTATAATAATTATCCCAATAAAAAAAAAAAACACTTTTTTTTCTCAGTTTAGGGCCAGTTTTTTTCCCCCTAAATAGCTTCCTTTACCTTAGTGCAGTCCTCCTTCACTTACCCCATCCTTCTATTTTGCTTTTAAATGTCCTTATTTCTTCTGAGAAATGCTCACTTCCTGTTCTTCTGTCTGTAACTCCACACAGTAATGCAAGGCTTTCTCCGTGGTGTGGAGAAAGCCTCTTGAGGGGGGAGGGGGCAAGCATGCAAGTCAGGACACTCTCTACTTTGCAGATAGAGAAAGGAGCTGTGTGTTAGTGGGCGTCCTGACACTCCTGCTCGCCCCTCCCCCTTCAAGAGGCTTTCACCACACCAGGGAGAAAGCCTTGCATTACTGTGTGGAGTTACAGACAGAAGAACAGGAAGTGAGGATTTCTCAGAAGAAATAAGGACATTTAAAAGCAAAATGGAAGGATGAGGTAAGTGAAGGAGGACTGTACTAAGGTAAAGGAAGCTATTTAAGAAAAAAAAAATGTCGTTACAACCCCTTTAAGATCTGGCTTGTTCCACCCTTTGGTTTTCGAGATCTGTCACAGAATTCATAGATGAGATTCTTCTATTGTCACCTCAAATACTAACCATAGGCTAGTGCACTGTAGAGGTGTAACAAATTGACATATGGAGGTACTAATTGCTTCAATTCCCTTCTGGGCCCATAGGAAATGTAAGTGTGGAAATGGACTCTGGATAATAAACACATGGATCAACTAAAAGTCAAGGGTCAACTAGAATTAGGTGTTAGACATGGGGATCAATTCACATTAACTACAAGGACCAATGGAAACAGGACGCATGCAAGGATCTATGCAGAGAGTAGAAAATAACATTCTAATTTAACACATGGACATGGTACATAATAGCTGACCACAGCAATAATATGAAGTGATTTAACAATATGGGGAAGAGAGACAGGAAAAGCATCTATAATTTAAACCCTTTTCACTGAGGTTTTCCAGTAAGAAGGAAAGATGGACTGACAAGTCACTTAATGGCTCCCATCTGCTGTCATTTTCTGGGCTTCATTGGTTCATCAGATGTGTGAAATGTGCAGCGCTTTTCCTTCAAAGAAATAGCGAAGCTTATTATTCACAGTTAAAGTGAGCGATCGGTATATAGGCAATCCATAATGATTTATTTTTGTTAAAGCCAATAAGGGAATGTGATCTTTTTAATGTAAATTACATTATAGACATGGGGCCAGATTCAGGTAGAAGTTACGCGGCTTATCTGTAGATTGGACAGATCACGATCACCCATCCAATCTCGAGCAAGGGGGGATTGTCTATACGCGCGGGAACACTACAGCTATTCAAATGAAAGCTGTGATGTTCCCACACGCTGTTTAACCCATGCGGCGGCTTTCGATGCGGCGGGGGGGAAGTATTATATTTAGGTATCGGGGGTATTTGCGGGAGTACAAGTACTCCAGCAAATACTCGGTATCGGTCCCGATACCGATATTGGTATCGGTATCGGGACAACATTACTACAGAGGAAAGAATTGAATACTCTGTGTCTTCAATTCCTTTCTCTGTCTCAAAGCTGGGATATCAGGGGTCCCTTAACATTTCATCCATGCCCCCCTCCACAGCGTTATAAAAAAATGATTTAAGAAAATTTAAAAAATAAATAGTAAATAGGGGTCTAACTAAGGCCCCTTTCACACGGGGCAGTGGAGGTGCGGTGGCGATATAGCTGCGTGATTTTTGGCATCCCTATACCGTTGTATGTACAGCGATATTCGGTCGCTAGAGGTGCGGTTTTAACCCCCGCTAGCAGGCGAAAAAGGGTCAATGCCGTCAGCATTGCGCCTCTGCGGTTTCCCATTGATTTCATTGGGAAGGAGCGGTATAGGAGCAGTAAACACGGTCAGCGGTCAACACGGTCAGCGGTAAACACAGGCGCTTCAGTGTGAAAGCCTTCAGGCTTTTACACTGAAGACTGCAGGGCACGATTTTTTCAGACGGTATAACAACGCTATTTTTAGCGCTAAACCGGCTGAAAAACGTGTCAGTGTGATAGGGGCCTAAAGATCTATAACGAGGAATCAGGACCTCCATTCTCCTGTTGGTGACCCCTCTACTGAGGCATCTTTGAACACATAGGGCCAGATTCAGGTAGATGGGCGAATCTTTATTCTGGCGTAACGTTGCTTATTTACGTTACTCCGCCGGAACTTTAGGAGAAAGTACTGTATTCACATAGCACTTGCTCCTAAAGTTGCGGCGGCGTAGCGAAAATGGGCCGGCGGAATTCAAATTGGGCGGGTAGGGGGCGTGTAGTATTTAAACTAGGCACGATCCCGCGGCGAACGCACTGCGCATGCGCCGGCCGTCAATGTATACCAGTGCGCATGCTCCACATTAGGACAGTGTTTTCTACGTGAACGTCAATGACGTCAATCCCCATTCACGGACGAGTTACGCAAACGACGTGAAACCTTTTTAATTCGACGCGGGAACGACGGCCATACTTAACATAGGATACGCCACCTAGGGGGCTTGTTTTTCCTTACGCAGCGTATCTCTTACGAAACATCGTAAAGTCACAGCGCCGGGCCCGCGTACGATCGTGAATTGGCGTATCTCGCTGATTTACATATTCTCGGCGTAAATCAGCGGGAACGCCCCTAGCGGCCATTTTAAAATTGCAGTTCCGATACGACGGCTAAATACAATTACGCCGCTCGTATCTGAACTCAATCCCGGCGTATCTTGTTTTCTGAATACAGAAAACAGATACGATGGCGTAGGTTAGAAGTTACGCGGCTTATCTACAGATAAGCCGCGTAACTTCTACCTGAATCTGGCCCATAGAGTAAGTGAAAGTTATAATGACATTCTCATTTGGAAAAAAATAACGCTTAAAACTTAGGGGGATGTGGTCAAAATCTTGAGAGAACATGGTGTACATAGTTGAGCGCTCGCAGTGTAGAATCTTCCATGTGAGCAGCATCACTACTAGGACGATATTACGTAAATGGTCAGGTTAATGGAAAGGTTCTCTGAAACCTCTATTCTTCAATGCACCCAACCGTGACCTTTATTGCCTGCCAAACATAATAGCTGAACAGGAAGACAGCAATGCTATAGATGTCAACTAGGATGACCTCTAAATGTGTGTCCCTTCATTAGTAAGTACTGCGACAGCAACAGAAGGTATTTAAACATCCGATCTTTAGGTATGCATCTGCTTTACTTACTCCCTCTTCAATGGAGTCTATTAAAGCCAAGGCCAAAGGCTACCTTAATGGATGTTTGCTGTTATTCATGGGATTATGTAAGAGTGCTAATAATACTGGGAACAATGTTTCGTACTTAGCTACAATTTTTTAATAGAAAGTACCGGTATTTACAAAAAAAAAACTAAAAAGTTGATAAAAATGTAACATGTATAACAGGAGTAGGCAACCTGGGGCCCTCCAGTTTTTACAGAACTACAAGTCCCATCATTCCTCTGGGAGTAGTTGCAACTGCCAGCCTTGCAATGCCTCATGGGAAATGTAGTTCCACAACAGCTGGAGGGCCCCGGGTTGCCTACCCCTGATGTATAAGATCCCTGACTTGCATTCTGTTTACCACTAGAAAAACTGCACATAGAAGCCAGAGCTGTACTAAAAATACAATGCTAGGTATACCAGAATGATTTACCACTCACTGCACACGGGGTATGCCTATGAGAATCAGGTCATTCACAACCTGGTAGAGATTTGTGAATATCATCCGTAAACAAATTCACAGTTAAAGTAGAACTATAGGCAAAAAAATTAAAAATCCTTTTTTATGTCGTCCATGGACGGACACAGCCTTCACAAGTCTTGACATATGGGTTATGTTCCTCTGATAGACGGAACATAACCCTACATTTAAGATTATAAGGAAGCTGTGTCCGTCCATGGACGAAAGAGAAAATAGGATTTTTGTACTCACCGTAAAACCCCTTTCTCTGAGGTCCATGGACGGACACAGCTTCCTTATAATCTTGACTGTAGGGATATGTTCCGTTTATCAGGAGGGGAACATAACCCATATGTCAAGACTTGTGAAGGCTGTGTCCATCCATGGACGAAAAGAGAAAATTAATTTTGAACAGAGCAAGGAAGAGTTATAACCTCTGTGAGATATTTATGATTTATATACTCACGATTTATTTAACCACTTCCTGCCCGGTCAATAGACAATTGACGTCGGGGAAGTGGTTCTGTAATCCTGACTGGACGTCTATTGGCGTCCAGCAGGCTAACATGCCGATGCACTCCCGTGGCGGCACGCAGTGCGGCAATCGGTGGTGCGGGGTGTCAGTCTGACACCCTGCATCTCTGATCTCGGTATAGAGCCTCCGGCGAAGGCTTCTTACCACGTGATCAGCCGTGTCCAATCACGGCTGATCACGACGTAAACAGGAAGAGCCATTGATCGTCCCTTCCTCACTCGCGTCTGACAGACGTGAGTAGAGGAGAGCCGATCGGTGGTTCTCCTGACAGAGGGGTATATACTGAGTGTTTATCAGCGTAGCCCCCCCGCTGATGCCCACACTGGACCACCAGGATAGCCACCAGGATCACCAGGGAAGGGGGCGACGTGGATGGCAAGGTATGTACCACATGGCCATCCACATGTTAAAATAATATTTGCAATAGATACCAATCAGTGCCAACAAATGGGCACTGACTGGCAACATTGGCACAACATAGGACACATTTAAAAAAGTGCCCAGCAATGCCACCATCAGTGCCACCCCCTCAGTGTCCATCAGTGCCACCCCTCAGTGTCCATCAGTGCCACCTCTCAGTGTCCATCAGTGCCCATCTGTGCCACCTATGAGTGCCACTTATAAGTACCCATCAGTGCCGCCTATGAGTGCTTATCAATGCAGCCTATGAGTGTCCATCAGTGCCGCATACCAGCGCCACCTATCAGTGACCATCATCAGTGCCACCTCATTGGTGCTACCTTATCTGTGCCCATCAGTGCAGCCATATCAGTCACTGTAATTGAATAAGAAAATGTACTTATTTACAAAACAAATTAACACAAAAAAATAAAAACTGTTTTTTCTTTTTTTAAATTCGGTAATTTTTGGTTGTTGTGCAAAAAATATAAAATCGCAGAGGTGATCAAATACCACCAAAAGAAAGCTCTATATGTGGGAACAAAATGATAAAAAAATTGTTTGGGCATGTAGCACTGTCATTCAAATTGCGACAGAGCTGAAAGCTGAAAATTGGCTTGGGCAGGAAGGTGCGTAAGTGCCCGGTATGGAAGTGGTTAAGACAAATAATGGAAAGAAGCACACACATGTTAAAGTCAAAATGCCAACATACCATACATCCCATTGTGCACAACACTGGCGCCATACTGGGCTCTCCACAGGAATTGGTCCTTATCCTTACACACACGTGGATCTTCGGGACCCAGAAGCTCCAGGAGTTTGAGAACTGCATTGATTCTCTGCAGGCAGAGGACCAGGCAGGGGGCCGAGGTCAGGTAGTCACAGTGCGCCTGGCATGAAGCTTCATCCTACAAGGAGAGTACAAGAAAATAACAGAAAATCTACATTGGTTAGGTGGGGAAAAAAACATATCAATAATAATAGTCTAACAAGCAGGGCCACCTGACTCCTCCTATATTCAATTGTAATGTAACTGTACTGTCGTGCATGCTATAAAGCACTGCACAAACTGTTGGTGCTATAAAAATTCTGTATTATAATAATAATAGTGTAAAGAATGAAAATGTAAAAAAAAAAGAAAAAAAAACACACCAAGATCGGTGCGATTAGATGCTTTCACAATTTAAAAATGCCACCGTTTACATCTAGGGAAACCAGAAGTGACAAAGTAGTCATCGCCTCTTGTTTCCTATACCAAAGAGCTGATCAGGGACCTTCCAGTCCTCGTTCAGCTCTATGGAAAGTTAGCTTCATTCCGGGTGAATGAAGCTGGTGGGATGGTAGAGCCCGGAGAGGCACCAGTAGCTGTCGTGACCCCTTCCGCTGCCTTTAAAAGCAATCCAGTGGCTAATTAGTCCCTAGGATGGCTGCTACAAAAATCTGATTGCCTCCTGAAAAAAACAATTACGGAATGATGCCTGTAGCTGCAGGCATCATCCCAGTATACCACTAAAAACTACTAACATATATGTACATTAGGCGGTCTTCAAGTGGTTAAGCCATGTAATATTCTAGAGAAGGAGTCTCCAATCTTTCTAAACAAAGGACCAGTTTACTACCCTTCAGTCTTAGGGGGGCTGGACTGTGGTAAGTGGTATTAGAAAATGCCCTGGCATTATTGGGAGTAGACAATGTCTTCGGCTTGGTGGTCAGTGGGAGTAAATAAATTAAATAGCACCCAGTGTCCCATAATTGGTATTGGTGCGAGGAACAGAGCCTGACATTGGTATTGTGGGAGGAATAGTGCCCCATCCTTCGAATAAGTGGGAGAAATAGTGCCTCATTGTTGGTGCCAATGGGAGGAAGAGGGCTCTATATTTATTTTACAAATCTCTTTATTAAATTTTTTTACAAATCTCTTTATTAAATTTTTTTTCATTTCCATACAAAAAAAAAGGAAACAGTAAACATACATATATATACCATATTCCTACAATTCTAACATTCCTTCCATATCTTCATCCATCTAACACATTCCTCTTACATTCCTTCCCTTCCTTTCTTGGTGCATTTACCCTTCCCCTGTGTCCTATTTATCCTGAAGCTCTCATAGGATTTTCTATCCAGCTTGCCCAAACGCTCTTAAATTTCTCCCTCTGTCCTCTATTACTGTATATCTCCCTGTATAGTGGTAAGCAGTTATTGACTAGATTTTTTCCAATGTGCCACCGAGGGGGCCTCTTCCTTTTTCCAATTTAGGACTATCGTCTTTCTAGCATAGTACATTAATAGTGCCACCTGTATTCTCCTTCCCATCGGGACCATCTTCTTCCTTACCAATCCCAATAGACATATCTCTGCCTCCTGTTCCAGAACTATTGATGTTACTATAGCAATTAATCTTAGAACATCCCTCCATTGTTTAGATCAGTGGTTCCCAAGCTGGGGGTCGGGACACCCTCGGGGGTCAAATGATGATTTACCAGGGGTCACCGAATTATGGGCTGTTCCTGAAGCCCACACCGCTCTCCCAGCTTTTTCACAACCACTCAGCAAGAACACGCGGCCACCCACTCAGCCTCTTCGCAGCTGCCCATTCAATTCACGGCATGGCTCGGGGGCAGAGACTAGAAATCTGCTGACTGGTGAAAAATGTGAAGTGGGAGGGGCTGGAGGAGACCCTATCTCCTGTTTTCGACATAGGTGTCACTGCTGCGAGACACCACAAAGTGGGAGACACAAGGAAGCCGGAGAAACTACCTGTGACTATAGTTTCCATTAGAAGTCCCCACCTCAGTTCTAAGATCAGCAGATGACCTTGATCAAGAGCACCCAAGTTGGCTGATCAGCACTCCCCCCCCCCCCCCCCAGCACTGCCACTGATCCCACCCCCAACCAGCACTGCAACTCATCCTAAAATGAACCATAGGGGTTTTAATACTGTATGAGTGGAAGGGACTCAGAAAGTACTAAATGTCGGTGGGTTAGGATTACTTGTCTTGCCTGCGAAAATAATAATACCCACGCTGCGAAAATAATTTTACTGTTAGGGGTCCCCACAACTTGGGAAATGTTATCAAGGGGTCACGACACTAGAAGGTTAAGAACCACTGGTTTAGATAGATGGAAGGAATTATGCCCCACTGTTGGTATTAGTCAAATTAATGATGTTCTATCATTGGTGTCAATGAAAGAAATAGTGCCTCATTGTTGGTGTCAGTGGGAGGGGCAGTGCCCCACTCTTGGTGTCATTGGAAGGAATGGTGCCTCATCACTGGTTACAGTGGGAGGAATGGCATCCCAAGGGCCGGATAAAGGCAAGAAAGGAGCCAAAGTTTAGAGGCCACTGTTCTAGAGCTACCCACAAAGGGTGTATTTAATGTAAGAATCAGTAAGATTTATAGCCCATGGCAACCAATCAGAGAGCCGTTTTCAGTAGCACAGAAGGGGACTTATGCAACCAACACACTTCTAAACAAGAGCAATGTTTTTTTATCGATCACGATCCAGATGTGCTAATTTGTGTCCATGAGAACCCAGTTTGATTTTTTTTTGTGTTATATTAACAATTTATGCTAACAGTTTATTTTTTGTGTGCGTAGCAATAAAGACTTGCATAGGAAAAGACAAATTTCTCGGTCATTCTACTCTTGTAGCACTTGTAAGATGAATAACCCGATATGTATTTGTCCGATTCCCATACCTGTTTGGCTTCTTCAGGAATAATGTATAAAGACTCTTCTCTGGTCAGGTTCACCAGCTTTAACCCAACCGGAACAAACTTCTGCGTGTTGACTTTACGTAGTATCTTCCCCAAGTTGCTGCTCCAGGAGCCAGGCTTTAGAATGAGGACTGTATAGAGTAAAGGAGGACCTAAGGGAAACCATGTAAAATTACTACATGTACTTTATATTTAAAACCCACAATCATACTTCTCTTTTATGTTTCAATAATTTTTATTAAAGTTTTACAATACAAAATAGAAAGATCTCAGCATTTCCTTGTACAGTATTAAACATAATTAGGGAATCGTACATAGATTAATCCGTACCACTTGTATTGCCCATATTGTCCAATGTCACCTTCCAATGTAAACTGAAACACAGTAGCACCACAATAAATTATACATAGGCCCACTGTGTCTAGGACCCCAAGCTCATCTCCTATCCTAGGCCTTATCTGGCGATCCACCCGCTGGGAAGAGACAGCTCCCTATCCAACTATCGGGGGACTCATTCGTTTGTGTGGACAGACCTCCAAAAAGCCCAAAATAACAACGGTCTGCTGAGGGTGAACAAGAGTGTTAACCGAAACTGTAACATCCAAATCAAAACCCAATAGTGAGAACTTTAGAAAAAAAGGTAAGGAAGAAATAAATATGGGGGGGGGGGGGTGAAACAATGCAGAGAAGGAAGGAAGGGCTACGGCCCAGAATTTGGAGGCTTCCACCACCCTGTCCCCCTAAAGTGCTTGTTTTGCTGATTTCGTCAAGTTTATCTGGGTAAGGGTATATATAAAATTGTAGACCCTGATCCAGAATCTCCTGACCTTAGGGCACATCCACCATATGTGGTAGGTGGTTCCAACTTGACCGCATACTCTAAAACACTTAGGGCCAGATTCAGGTAGATGGGAGCATCTTTGCTCCAGAGTAACGCTTCTCATTTGCGTTACGCTGCAGAAATTTTAGGAGCAAGTGCTGTCATTCACGAAGCACTTGCTCCTAAAGTTGCGGCAGCGCATCGCAAATGAGCCGGCGGAATTCAAATTGGGCGGGTACGGGGCGTGTAGTATTCTAACTAAGCGCGATCCCGCCGCCAACGTACTGCGCATGCGTCGAGTGTCAAAACATCCCCGTGCGCATGCTCCAAATTCTGTGAATGAACGTCAATGACGTCACATTCCCATTCATGAACGTTTTACGCAAGCGACGTTTTTTTTTTTTTTTTTCCGACGCGATGACGACGCCTATACCTAACATAGGATATTCCAACCCCATGTAGATATAACTATGCGCCGCGTATCCCGTCCGGAAACGTCGTATCGTCATTGCGTCGCGCCGGAATTCGATCGTGAATTGCCGATTTCCGCTCATTAACCTATTTTTTGAGCGTAAATCGGCGGGAACGCCCCCGGCGCCATTTTTAAGTTGAAGTAACGATGCGATGGCGAAACTCAGTTACGCTGCTCGCATCGGAGCTTCAACCCGGCGTTTCTTGTTTTCTGGTTACAGAAAACAGAAACGCCGGCTCAAAGTCACAGTTAGGCTGGCGGATCACTGGATCCGCCAGCCTAACTGTTCCTGAATCTGGCCCTTAAGAGGTAGCTCCATGTACAATGGTGGCCAATCTGGCCGGTACCATATACCATCTCAATAAAACCTTATAGTTCGCCTCTATTATCAAGGTATTGATGAGCGATCGAGATGATGTTTCTGATATCGTATGCCATTCCACTAGGTCCATACTTCTCTTTTAAGGTGAAATTTCAATTCCGTTGGGAACCAAGAAACCCTCCTTGTAAGCTATAACTTTAAAGATTTTAGCGGGTTCTTAACACCCTGAATGCAGTGTTCTCGGTCACGATCCCTCAGGACCCAAAAGTCTGTGTCCTAGGCATCCTACATCGATATACCACTTGAGGATAATCCTAAGCAAGCCATTGGCAGAGCCCTCTTCCAGGCCCGTAAACGTATCCTCCATCATTGGAAAGCAGTTGAGCCTCCTAAACTCAGTGAATGGATAAGGCAGATGGGTGCTACTGGAGAAATATATATACCAACACAGAGGCCGACGGGTGAAATTTGAGCTCCTGTGGGCCCCTTGGTTGAATACCCCAGGGTTGGCCCTGCTCGAACTGGTGATGGACAGACTGCTTCTTTAGGCGGTGTGATGGGAGGTCACAAGTGGAAGACACAACTGTCTGCAACTGCACCTCTGTTTTGGTCTGTCACGGCCCGGTTGGCTGTATACTTTGTAAGGGGTTAGCTCGGTAGCGGGGGTGTGTGACCCCCTGGATGGGTTCACTAAACACTGAACTATACAGAGAGGCAGCCGAAGACGGTTGAAAACAAAGAGTTTGGTTTATTCTTCCATATTGCTGGAAATAAGTGCAAGCATCCAAACAGCATAAACAAAACAAAACATAAAATAAACCCTTGCCACTTGGGGTGTCTACCTTCACCACACAGGAACCTATCTATGGAGTCTGGCACAGCCTACTGCTGGGCAGACACTGCTGGTCATACAGCAGAGAAACGATTGTCTTTTTGATTTTTATCACACAGAAAAATCAACAACCACCTCACCTCTTTAGAAGTTTTTCTCACTGCTCTCCTTAAAGCGGAGTTCCACCCAGGAAAACAACATTTGCCTATATTGCTTAAAAAAATTTAATAAAAAAAAACGTGAAAAAAAAAATACTCACCCGAAATACCTGTTGCTATGCGGAAGTCCGTAATCTGCCTCTTCCACACCGCGGTGTCTTTTCTTCTGCTTCTTCTGCTTGTGAATGGGGCGCGCTGCTTTCTGGGAACTGTGTGTGTTCTCAGAGAGCAGCCGCCCATTTACAAGCCAGCGTGAGACTCACGCAGGCGCAGTAGGAAATGGGCATTGAAGCCGTACGGCTTCACTGCCTGTTTCCCCTAGTGTGAATGGCGGTGCGGGACGTGGATCGATCGTGGGACCGGCATCGGGGGGGCCATCAGCGCAGGCAAGTAGGACAAGGTAAGTGTCTTTATTAAAAGTCAGCAGCTACACTTTTAGTAGCTGCTGACTTAAAAAAAAAAAAAATGCGGGTGGAATCCCTCTTTAACTCAAAAAGCCTCAGGATGCAGCAATCAGTAGTCATCCTTTGGATAACTTATATAGGCCTTAATTGCCTCATTCTGAACAGATGAAGCTTTCCAAAGCCCTAAGAGTCGGTTCACACTGGGGCGACTTGGGATCCGACTTGAGGTCGCCTCAAGTCGCGCTGTAGAGAAAAACAATGTTAGTGAATGGCAGTGGTGTTAATACACACTACTCATGTCGCTCCGACTTCAGAAAAGGTTCCTGTACGACTTCAATCCGACTTGTCGCCTCAGAAGTCTGATCACTTGCTACTTTCCAGATAAGATAACATACATTTTTCAGGCAAACCCCTCCCTCCCTCTCCCTCTCCTAGAGTCGCCTCTGAAAGTCACGCTGGAAGTCGTGTCGCCCCAGTGTGAACCGATTCTCAAGCTTTCTGGTTACCTCTGTAGCCGACACCTGGTAATAATTGGTGTATTGTCTAAACAAGGCAGAAATGTATCTCCCGTCTGTGACAACACCCACAGATTTACCTGACTTCCTGTCACAACTTACTGTCTGCTAGTTTTGTGGAATGCAAGAGGGATATATTAGTTAAGTATGTACTATTCCAATGTTTTATAGAATGCCCGTTTTAGTTTTGTATATGTACATGTACCTTTGTTTGTTACCATATATGCCAATAAACATCCTTTTTGAGAAAAAAATAAATAAAGATTTTAGCAAACCATTTGACCTGGACTTGTGAAATGTATGTCCTTTTTCAAACTAACTGCTGAAAATAGGCTGCCTTTGTTATCACAGGCAAAGCAATTTCAGTATTATAATATTCAAATGCAATGTCAGCATCCCTAAGGTGTACTAGAGTCCAAAAAAAGTATGTAAAAAAAACCCAAAAAACTCCTGTTGTAGGGTAAGCCTGTAATCTCGAGCTCTCTGAATACTTTAGTCAAAAACATGGAACAAATCAAATAAATATAAAATTCTGGAACTGCCAGGCTGCCATTTTGCAACGTAGCAACATTTTTCAATGCCTGTGCAGCTTCTGCAGCCCAATACTGTGAATGGGCTGCCTGCATGCAACACCATGCGGCTCAAGCCGCACAAACATGAGGCCGTTTAATGGACTATGGGGGCTGTTGAATAAGGTATGAAGATTTAAAAAATACATCAAATAAATAATACACTATAACAAATAATAATATTTGATTACATTTATATGTTAAGTTTATTGCACTTGATGAGTATTTGTAGCACAAATAATAAAAAATATCAGACTTTACCTGACAGCATGTAAGTAAATATGGACTCGGTCTGTCCTCTCCAATCTTCTGCACCTGTCAGAAGAACAACAAATGCTGTTTCTGCAGTACAAGCATTTCATATATCATTCATACTCGGGTGTCTCGTTCTGGAGTGTATGAAAACTCATTCCAAATGCATGGAAACAAGACAGAGAAGATTGCCTAGTGCGCTGGTTTCCCAAGGTTAATATCACTATTGTAACAGAATCTAAAGGACAAAATAGAAAATGTATCAGATCGCCAGAGAACAAATATGATCAGTGTAGTAGCCTCGTGGAGGAAAACAGAGACAATGTGTAATTATATAAAATGTAAAGAATCATGCACAATATAGTGTCATAATCATGGAAGAGAATGGAGGCCTAATTTTAATTTACTTAAAGCGGATCTCCACCCTAAAGTGAAGATCCATTGATCGGAACCCTCCCCCCCTCCGGTGTCACAATTCAGCCGGAGCGCTTCACTTCCTGGTTCCATCACTGTGGATGGAGGGGGGAACAGCAGAGTGATGAGCGATCGCTCGTCCTCTGCTGCGGACCCGCTGGACTCCAGGACAGGTAAGTGTCCTAATATTAAAAGTCAGCAGCTGCAGTATCTGTAGCTGCTGGCTTTTAATATACTTCTTTAATGGGACATCCGCTTTAAGAAGTGCAGCAAGATCGCTTTCAAAATGACTTTTTACTTTGCAAAGTAAACGTTCACATGTCTTAGTAAATCAAGTGAAACAAAAGTAAATAAAAAGGATTTTTGTGTTCATCATAAAATCATTTTTCTAGGAGTCCTTCGAGGGCCGAGAAACTTGAAAACCTTTGGGTTATCCTGCCCCCTACAGGAGGATTTTACATTTGAAACAAAAAAAACAGTAGGTCATCCCAATAACACCCCACCTACTACCAGTATTGCCTCAGAGTATGGGATCATAAGCACAGGGGAATGGGATCTGTCTCCCTTACTAGACACCAAAAATATGAATTTATATTGAGAACAAAAATCGTATTTTCTTTCTCATCCATTAAAAGAAAGTTTTGTCACAGATGACGTCTTCCTGGTGCCCCAGCGGTGTAGGGAGGAGCGGCGTGCTGACGTCACTGCAAATTGTGCTAGTCCAGGAAGCAACGGGCAGCGATTGAGAGCAGGCCGGTGACTTGTCGGTATGGTTCCCCTATCGAGATGGTTCCTGTAAGGACTGCGCAGGCGCAATCCTTGCCGACGGAAATCTCCGAACCTCGGCCGGCACCCAGGCTCATTCCTTAACATCCCTGTGGATTGGCGGATGTTAAAAAAAGAGGCAGGAGGCCGAGCGAAGCGAGGACGTCAGGCTGACTGGCCACTTACCTCAAATTCCACGTCGCCCTGGAGGTTCGGTGATTTCCGTCGGCAAGGATTGCGCCTGCGCAGTCCTTACAGGAACCATCTCGATGGCCGGAACCATATCGTCAGATCACCGGCCCGTTTACATTCTGAAGACGCTAATATATTCACGACTAATTGTAAGTGCAATATTGTTTTTATTAATTAAATATTAATGAATTACACTATGGAAGCCTTTTTTCATCCCACATGGGGAGTAACTGCATACCACCAATACCGAGGACATTTCGTTCAGAACACCTGGGGATATTTTGCTACTTAAGCACAGAGACCCGAGACTGTGGAATAAGTCTGAGGCGCATAAGATCTCCCTAAATAAGAGATCTAGCTATTCGGTAAGCGGCAGTATTTTCATTGGTGGAGGACTTGTCCTATCAACTCTTTTCACACCTTTTTGGGTGATATGGTTTTGTGTCACTGCAGAACATTGGGCTTAGAAGTCCTCATTTCTAAACTGTTGTTTTTGAACTTTATCTGGTCTGGAACCCTCTTTTCAGGCATAAATTGAGACCAGTGGCGGTGCGTCTATAGAGGGCGCCGGAGTGCCGCCCCCTTTGGCTCTCGCAACGCCACTGATTTCAATAACATAGATTCAACGATTGCATGAATCTATGTTATTGTTGCCGCTGCCGTTGATTATTCATATGGCCGGATGGTGAGCACTGGCCACCTGAATAACAGCAGCTGGTTGGCTGTAGTCGGCTTCCGGAAACTTATCCAAGGGACGTACGGGGTGTGCGTTCCTTAGATAAGACTGACAGGCGTCTTAGCCAATAAGGTTCACCTGTTCTGGTTACCGGTAACCTGATTGGCTGAAGCGTCATCAAGGGCGGGAGAAGACATCGAGGGACGTGGAAGGAGGATGGCTGACCCCCAGAAAGTCCTGGGCGGGGAGGGGTATTTTACAGGGCACAGGGGACAGTGGCGACAATTGGCACAGTGGCTGCTTTTGATGGCATGGCACAGTGGCTGCATTTAATGGCATGGCACAGTGGTGACAATTGATGGCACAGTGGCTGCATTTGATGGGCCCAGTGGCTGCATTTTTTTTCCTTTGCGCCCCCCCACAAATTTTGAGCACCAGCCGCCAATCTCCCTGTACAGCTGACAGATGCTTCTCCTTCTCTCCCTCATGTGGCTATCAGCTTCTTTATAAAAAGCTATGCAGGGAGATTTGTGCTTATAACTGCCCCCACTGTCGCACCGCTCAGCGCCAACTGTCCCCCTCTGGCTCCCCAGGTCCTCCTCCGGCTTCCAGTGTCCCCAGGGTCCTCAAATGGCTTCCTGGGTCCTCAGTGTGCCCCTTACAGCTCTCCGGGTCCTCCGAGTGCTCCTCCGGCTCTTAGAGGCCTCCTCTAGTCCCCCCCACCCCTGTCCCGGATATGTCAGGATAGAGAGCGGAGGAAGGAGACGGTAAATATGTAATTTATTGGCTCCTTCCTTTTCTGAATAAACAGAGTCAGTGATCACTGACTGTCCATTTATAACTGAGCATCGTAAACTGTGTTTACAATGCTTCAGTTTATAAATGGAGAGGAGCCTCTGTCTACTGTCCATTCATCTTCAGTGCAGCGGAGGCTGCAGTGAAAGGGACTGGAGAATCTCTGTCCTCAGTCCCTTTCCCTTTCTCAAAAAGGAGATGTCAGGGGTCTGACCCCTGATATATCACCAAAGCCCCCCAACAGGACTGATAAAAAAAATCTAAAATAAAACAAAAGACTTGTAATAAATAAATATTTTAAAAGGTTAAAATTGTAAAAGTAAAAAAACAAAACAAACACAGTCCACCCCCCCCCCCCCAAAAAAGTTTTGTAAACAAATGACATTAAAAAAGTATTGGTAATCGGTATCGGTGAGTACTTGAAAAATCGGTCTTAAAAAATTGGTATTGGTGCATCCCTAGTAAAAACCTTTCAATTCAATACAATGTTCATATGGTAAGATCTCTGGACTTACCTCTTGCCTTGTTGTAGATTCCAGGCGGCACGGTGTATTTCAGAAGCGGTCGACTTTGGGCATCTGAGGGATAATTTATTACCTATGAGTTGATGGCAGCTACAGAAATATTTATAGGAAGAGTCACAGCTGAGAAGAAACAAGGAGGATAGCTAATGGACATCAACAATGTTCTTTTTGATCGTCATCTCATAGGTCAGTGATGGCGAACCTTGGCACCCCAGATGTTTTGGAACTACATTTCCCATGATCCTCATGCACTCTGCAGTGTAGGTGAGCATCATGGGAAATGTAGTTCCAAAACATCTGGGGTGCCAAGGTTCACCATCACTGTCATAGGTCTTTTGTGTTAAAGAGTCTACTGAAACATGGAAGTCCGTACCTCTAATGCACTATTGCAATAACCAGTGGCGGAATTATAGGGGTGCTGAGGTCGCCATGGTGACCGGGCCCCTTGCTGGAGGGGGCCCCGAGGGCCCCCTGTATACAGTGCTTCAAAAGAAGGAGCACAGACAAGTTCCCCGATCCCAAGCCAAACTGTAATCGGCACTGTGCGGATAGCTCGTCACAGTCATTACAAACTGAAAGCAAAGTGTGTACTCTTTGTCTCCCCCTACAGTGCAGTACCCGGCAGGAAGAGCTGCTAAGGTAAAAGACTGCCGTTTTTTATCTACTGTGTGTTTGCATGCCATGTATGTATGAATGTGTGTGTGCATGCGAATATGTATGTATGTATGTGAGCAGAGCCGGCCTGTCCATGGGACCCAATGGGACCATGGTACCAGGCGGCACCTAGGAGGGGGCGGCAATCCGGCTGCAGGAAATTGACAATACTAGCGCCGCGGAGAGCAGATCGATGCCGACCGCGGTGACCGGTGCCTAGCAACCAGAGTGATCAGGACATCAGGAGGTGGAGCTGAGAAGGCCGCCCCAGCATTCACAGCGCACCTCCGTGCCAAATTGCTCCGCAGTGTGCGTCCGCCCATCTCGAGTCCGCAGCGTGAGGGAAGTGTGGGGTTGAGGTCTGAGGACAAGGAGGAGAGAGAGCAGCTGCCTGTGCGGTGCTGACTGGGCTGAGTGTGGCCGACCACTGACCGGACTGAGTCTGACTGACAGTGTGAGCCAGCCTCTCAGACTCTGAAAGAAAAGGTAAGTTACAGTTCAGTAGCTGTGGTAATGTGGCATGTGTGCTGAGGCCTGGGCAGCTCTTACTTCCTCATGGTAATGTGCATCATGCATCATGTGCACAGTGCTGTGCACTGTCTGTCTGTCTGCAAACTATTATTCATTAGTTTGTCCAGTGGCCTGCGGCTGGTGCTCAAATTATTTTTTGGGGGGGGGGGGGGGGCGCAAACGAAAAAAAAAAAATATATTAAAGCCTCACTGTGCCCATCATATGCAGGCAGCCACTGGGCCCATCAATTATCACCACTGTGCCATGCCATGTAATGCAGCCACTGTGCCATCAAACACAGCCACTGTGCCATGCCATCAAAAGCAGCCACTGTGCCATCAATTGTCGCCACTGTACCAATTGTTGCCACTGTACCCTTTAATTGTCACCACTGTGCCAATTGATGCCACTGTGCCCTTTAATTGTTGCCACTGTGCTCATTGATGCCACTGCGCCCATTGTCGCCACTGTGCCCATCGTCGCTGCTGTGCCCTGTAAAATGCCCCTCCCCCCACGCTTTTCTGATAAATTAGATTTTATATCATGATATAAAACAATGAATGTGGGGGGCCTTTTGGTTTTGTTATATATTTTTGTTTGGGGGGGGGGCAGCATTTAATTCTTGGTCCCAGGCAGCACCATGTCTTGGGCCGGAACTGTATGTGAGTGTCCATGTATTGAGACTCAGACTGCAGTGGTTGCTATAGTATACTAAAGTAAAAGTATACAGAGCAAACTTTGTCTGCAGGCATGAAAGATACAGCCACAGCCCCTGTGATCATCATTATCATGCTGAGTGATGATCACACTGTACAGCCTATATACAGTACAGTCACATGAAGTACAGTGTAATTATCTGTACGTTGCACACCCCGGACTCTGCACGTAGCACACCCCGGACTCTGCACGTAGCACACCCCGGACTCTGCACGTAGCACACCCCGGACTCTGCACGTAGCACACCCCGGACTCTGCACGTAGCACACCCCGGACTCTGCACGTAGCACACCCCGGACTCTGCACGTAGCACACCCCGGACTCTGCACGTAGCACACCCCGGACTCTGCACGTAGCACACCCCGGACTCTGCACGTAGCACACCTTTAACTAATGGCGGATTTATCAGGGTCGCAGCAGTCGCCGTTGCGACTGGGCCCTGTAATTCCTCCAAGTCTGCCCGTTTGAGGTGCCCGACTGCCGCCTGCCAGTGTGAGGGGTCCACCTGACTGTCATGCCTCTGTGGAGGGTGGGCCCTTCATGATTTCTTGCACCAGGGCCCTGAAGTCTCTAGTTACGCCACTGGCAATAACATACATCTCCGTTTTGAGCCGCGCTAAATACAAAGAACAAAAACCAGCAGGCGCTTACTTGAATAAGTCATTCAGTCCCAGAGGAGCCCCCGTACAATTATCCATCATGTTACAGTATTTTAGAACTTAACATGCATTGCCTTAAAGCGGTAATTAACCCAAATGCAATCATTTATTATACTGCAACTTACAAATCCTTAGATGTGATGGCTGCAATCATTTTCTTTTATAGGCGTTCTATCCTTTATCTTCACTTGGTGATCTGGCCAGTAAAGCCCTGTACACACGATCGGTTCGTCTGATGAAAACAGACCGATGGACCGTTTTCATCAGACGAATCGATCGGGTGTGGGCCCCATCGTTTATTTATCCATCGGTGAAAAAAAAGAACCTGTTTTACTTTTACATTTTTCTTATGTTTAAAAAAACGATTAAAAAAAAAACGATCGTCTGTGGGGAAATCCATCGGTCAAAAATCCACACATGCTCAGAATCAAGTCGACTCACGCTCGGAAGCATTGAACTTAATTCTTCTCAGCACGTCGTAGTGTTTTATGTCACCGCGTTGGACACAATGGGATTTTTAACTGATGGTGTGTAGGCAACACTGATGAAAGTCAGCTTCATCGGATATCTGATGAAAAAATCCATTGAATTAGATTCCATCAGATATCTGATCGTGTGTACAGGGCTTAAAGAATCACTAAAGGAATTTTTTTTTTTTTTTTTAGCTAAATAGCTTCCTTTACCTTACTGCAGTCCTGGTTTTGTGTCCTCATTGTTCGTTTTTTGCTTTGAAGTTGCTGTAATTCTGCTCTGATCTCCACACTTCCTGCTTGTCTGGCTCCTTATGAAAAATCTCATGGCAGCTTTTCACTGTGGTCCAAGCTGTCATTACTGTGTGTCTAAAACTCCTCAGAACCAATCAGATTTGTTTTAAAAACAAAACACTGCCCTGAATTTGCCCCAAAAAATGTCACCTTAATGCACAGGATGCATCAAGTTAAAAAAAAAACTAACCTTTACAACCCCTTTAACACAGGAAGTGTGAAGAGAGGGAACAAGTAACCTCAGCAGGGCTAGTATTGAGAATGATTCTTCCTGCATCACAGCCTCCAGTCCAATTTAAACCAGTCCTGAAAAATGCAGCTAAAATATGAAAGGCTGACTCTGATTGGTGGTAACTGATACACACGGTCTAAAATAAGAAAGCAGACAAGTAGTCTGGATGAAGAAACAAAAAAACTCTGTTTGCCAATCCTTAGCCCAGAAAAAAAATATATGTACAAAGCCCACCAGAAAAATATATGCTGCATAATACACCAGTAGCTATTGACACTGAAACTTATAAAATGCACACAAATGAAAAAGTGCAAAATAAACCAATGGCAAATAACAATGAGAGAGGCCACTGCGACCAACAACGATATAAATATAATGCATCAAATACATCACAGTGGCCTCTCCCATTGCCATTGTTACTCGCCATTGGTTTATTTGCGCTTTTCATTAGTCTGGATGTAGGGAGACAGCGAGGATGTTTGGTCAGAGCCCTGAAAAAAAGATACTCTGCTATTAGATGCCAGCAAATACAAAGCCCAAATGGAAAAAAACAAGTCATTGATCTACACATCAGAATAGAGAAGAGAACATGTCTTTGTTGCCTATAGGAACCAATTAGCTGTAAAGTAAACCTTTGTATATGCAGGCCAAAAGAACGAGTTCACTTTAAAGGAGTTGTAAAGGAAAAACATTTTTTGCCTAAAATTAATGGCCCAGATTCAGAGAGAATTAGATTCTCGTAGAGTATCAGAAATACACTACGCCGCCGTTTTTTACCTGGCTCTACGTGGAATCCAGGTAGATTTTGTCCAGTAAACGACGGCGGCGTAGTGTATTTCTCCCGTCGCAATCCATCTGCGCGAGTAGGGGGCGTGAAGCATTTAAAATAGGCGCGTTCCCGCGGCGATCGAACTGCGCGTGCTCCGTTCGCAAATTTCCCGCCGTGCATTGCGCGAAATCACGTCGTTACGTCGTAGTAGCGTCGTTTACGTACATTCCTATTCCCGAACGAGTTACGTTAAAAAAAAAATAATAATTTCAAATCGACGCGGGAATGACGGCCATACTTTACATGGGTTACGCACTGTTAGACCAGCAAAAAGCTCCTCTAACATTACGTAGCCAAAAAATGACGTAGGCGATTGCGAGGGACACTCGTACCTTCGTGGATCGCCGTAAAAACTCATTTGCATATCCCGACGCATGAAAACGACGCGAACTCCTCCCAGCGGCCGCAAAAATATCGCAGCGTAGATCCGAAGGCTTACGAAGACGTAAGCCTCTCGGATCGAAGCCCGAAGCCGCCGTATCATGGTTTGAGGATTCAAACTAGTGATACGGGGCGCGAAATTTGAAATTACTCCTGTCTAACACCAGTTAGACAGGCGTAATTGCTCTGTGAATGTGGGCCAATGTCTGCAAGGCAGACAGAATAGTGTAATGATTCTATTAAAAAACGAGCAACTACCTATTAAATTCATTCATCTATATCACCTCCGGCGTTCTAGTTTCTGTTCTCTCATTCACTTCCTGGTTTGCATCACTTGTTCATGCAAGAACTACATTTCCCAGTATGAATTGCGACACACCCAGTAATTCACACCACCTTGAAGTCTAAGGCCGCGTACACACGATCAAATCTGTCTGCTGGAAACGGTCTGCTAGACCGTCCCAGCAGACAGATTCGATCGTGTGTACGGGCGAGCCGACGGATTTGGCCACCCGACAGATTTCAAAGCATGCTTTGAAATCTATCGGGTGGGAATCCGTCCGCCCGACATGTCTGCTGGTTAGTACACTTACCAGCAGACATGTCGTCTCGCACCGGTGCCGAATGGATTCGGCGCATGCGCGGAAGTGTTTTACTTCCTGGTGCGGTGACGTGGCGGCGTCAACGTCACCGCCACGTCACCGACACGTCAGCGCGCCGTCTGCTGGCGGGGATTTTGGTTTGCTCGTGTGTACACGCGAGCAAACCAAAATCCAAAGAGACAGATTCGTTCAAATCGGTCGGTCCGACCGATTTGAACAAATGAATTGCCTCGTGTGTACGAGGCCTAACACGTAGAGAGCGTCCTGCCGCACAGATGTAGTTCCCAGGAGGGGGGGGGGAGCACATCACTGACCACCGCACTAATGCCCCCCTAACGGTGGTGAGTAACAATCAGACAAGCAGGAAGTGAACAGAACAGAGAAGAAATAGAGCAACTTCTGAGCAAAAACGAACAATGAGGAAGTGAAAAGAGGAATGTCTGCAGGTAAAGGATGCTTATTATGAAAACATTTTTTTTTCCTTTACAACCCCTTTAATCTCCTCTCCCCAGCAGTACATGCCAACCTTTTGTTTCTTCCCTTTCCACTCCATTTGACTGTTGGGAGCCGGTGAAGCAGCCACGTGTAAACTACATATAGGTCGCTCTAGTTGTGGCTTAAACAGGGTTTTGGAGTCATGGTTCTTGATGATCTGCCCACTAAGGGAGTTACATGCTTCTCTACTGTACTGTATACCCCAAAGTAAGGGGTATTTCTTTGCTCCTGGCTGCTGATATTGGCAGCTGTGATGGAGGAATTAAAGCAAATACTAATGCCGCGTACACATGATCGGACATTCCGACAACAAAACCGTGGATTTTTTTCCAACGGAATGTTGGCTCAAACTTGTGTTGCATACACACGGTCACACAAATGTTATCGGAAACTTCGAACGTCAAGAACGTGGTGACGTACAACACTACGACGAGCCGAGGAAAACTAAGTTCAATGAATCGGAGCATGCGTCGGATTCCGAGCATGCGTAGGATTTTTGTGTGTCGGAATTGCATACAGATGATCGGAATTTCTGACAAGAACTTTTGTTGTCGGAAAAATTAAGAAGCAGCTCTCAAACATTTGTTGTTGGAAATTCCGACAGCAAATGTCCGATGGAGCATAAACATATATCCGACCAAAAGCTCACATCGAACATTTGTTGTCTGAAATTCCGATCGAGTGTACGCGGCATAAGACAAGATTCATTACTATTTGGTACAGACAAATTCCTTTGTGAAAGAAGATGGAAGGGAACTGACAAAAGGTACAACATGGAAAACAGATGTCATAACTACCAGAAACCAAGTCCCGGTCTGTGAAAATCAGGACAGCTTGCCGGTAAGCAATCTCCGGGGCGGCGGACATGATGAGCCGCGACTGCATCTTCCCTTTGACCGGCACAACTTGTTTAATAGCCTGTGCCAGGGAGGTGAAGGCATAAATTCGGCGTAGGGCACACACCAAAGCCGGGTTGGAGGTCAGCTGCTCAATATCGCTCTGCCATTGCCGATCTCCCACCTCGTACGGGGTGACCTCTTTGGCCTGAAGCCGGCTTAGACGTGGCAGCCATTTTAGACCTAAAACTTCAAATCCTTCAAAGCCACAACCTGTTAAGGCAAAAAAAAATAATAATAATTTAAATACCACAATTTTTCTAGTTTGTTTGCGTGGCATTCCATGTTACAACTATTGTATTTCGTAAATTGAATTAAAAATGCAACTGCAGCTAATGCCAAAATATTAGTTTGTTGGATTTAATTACCTCCCTCCAGTCTTACAAATCTTTGTTGGAAAGGTTACAATGTAACTAAATATAGCTTCCCATGAGGCCATAGTTGTCATTTTAGAAAGTGAGTTCCTTAAAGTGTTTTTTTGTTTTTTATAAAGCTAACAAACATGTTATACTTACCTGCTCTGTGCAAAAGTTTTGCAGAAAGCAGCCCTGATTCACTTCTTCTGGGGGCACCCAATCAGACTTGCTCCCGAGTCCCGCTGCTACATCCCCTAACAGCAGGAATTGGCTCCGCCCCCTGTGTCACAGGACTTGATTGTCAGCAGTGGGAGCCAATGGGTGGGCCACGACCTGACATCAGCATGCAGCAAAACCCATTTTCACCATCAGGAGCTCTGGTGTAGACCCACTAGTGCTTAGACCCTACTCTTCAGGTAAGACCACATAATCCACCAGGGAGATCTGCCAGTGTATTCATCAAGCTGACTACCGAGTGGCCTTCTCTACTGCTACAGCCACTGCCTCTGAGCCTGATCCCAGACCATGACACATTTAACCATTATCACCGAAAGTCAAGGAAAACTACAAATTTTGGATTGTCACCAGAACAGTAATAGATTGTCACCAGGACAGTAGTTCTGGTGACAACCATGTATTCCCTCATTTTGGAGGGATTTCCTCTCGCTTTCTGATTTACTTGGGTTCTACTTTAATCACTTGCCAACTGCCTCAAGTAGATATGTCAGCAGAATGGCACGGGCAGGCAAAGCAACGTACAGGTACATTGCTTTGAATCTGCCGCCTAGCGGGCACATGCCCACCATGGGCTCAATGACTGTGCCCGTGGGATACGCAGACTCGATGTCTGCCAGTATCCCCCGATCGTGTCACAGAGAGGCAGAACAAGGGGATTTCCTTTGTAAACAAGGCATTTCCCTGTTCTGCCTAGTGACAGGACACTGATCTCCTGCTTCCTGTAATCGGGAGCAGAGATCAGTGTCATGTCACTTGTAGCCCAGCCCCCTCACAGTTAGAATCACTCCATAGGACACAGTTAACCCCTTTACTGCCAGTGTCATTTACACAGTAATCAGTGCATTTTTATAGCACTGATCGATGTATAAATGACAATGGTAACAAAATAGCGTCAAAAGTGTCCGATGTGTCAGCCGCAATATCGCAGCCTCGATAAAATAAAATCACTAATCATCGCTCATCATTACTAGTAAAAAAAATAATAGTAAAAATGCCATAAAACGACCCCCTATTTTGTAGACGCTATAAGTTTTGCACAAATCAATAAACGCTTATTGCGATTTTTTTTTAACCAAAAATACGTAGAAGAATACATATTGGCCTAAAGTGAGGAAAATATATTTTTTTTATATTTTTTGGGGAATATTTATCATAGCAAAAAATATTTTCAAAATTAATGCTCTTTTTTTGTTTATAGCATAAAAAAAAAGCAGAGGTGATCAAATACTACCAAAAGAAAGCTCTATATTTGCAGGGGAAAAAAAAGGGACATTAATTTTGTTTGGGTACCACGTTGCACGACTGCGCAATTGTCAGTTAAAGCGACGCAGTACCGAGTCGCAAAAAATGGCCTGGTCATTCAGCAGCTAACTCTTCAAGGGCTGAAGGGGTCAAAACAAAATAAAATGATTGATTTTGAGCCAAAACATTTTCTTTCTTTTTTTTTTTTTTATAAAAATTCGGTAAATATTTAGAAAATTTTTGCACTGCAATATATTTAATTGATTGCAAACAAAGTTTATTTTTGGCAGCAGGAAGCATTGTTTCGATGTGATTTGGCACCGTGGAATATGTATTTTGCAAACATGTTTCCCAAGAGATAAAAGGTGGTGGTGTACACATCAGCCAATCAAATTTCAACTTTTCTCTAGATCAGAAACAGCAAGATACCTGTTCAAAGGATGGACTTTTTCTTTTTCATTAACCTAACCTATTGGGCCAGATTCAGAAAGAATTAGATTCCCGCAGAGTATCAGAGATACTCTACGCCGCCGTACTTTACCTGGCTCTAGGAGGAATTCAGAGAGATTTTGGCCCGTAAGGTACGGCGGCGTAGTGTATTTCTCCCGGCGGAATCAAAATACGCGAATAGGGGGTGTGAGGCATTTAAATTAAGCGCGTCCCCGCGGCGATCGAACTGCGCATGCTCCGTTCAGAAATTTCCCACCGTGCATTGCGCGAAATCACGTCGTTACGTCATTTTTTTTTTTGAGTAGCGTCGTTTACGGACATTCCTATTCCCGGACGACTTACGCAAAAAATAAAAAATAAATTGAAAGTCGACGCGGGAACGACGGCCATACTTAACATGGGCCGCGTAACGTTAGACCAGCTAAAAGCTGGTTTAACTTTACGTAGCGAAAAAATGACGTACGCGATTGCGAACGACGCTCGTAACTTCGTGGATCTCCGTAAAAAGCTAATTTGCATACCCCGACGCTGAAAACGACGCGAACTCCACCCAGCGGCCGCAAAAAGATCACAGCTTTGTTTTCGAAGGCGTACGAAGACGTAAGCCTGTCAGATCGAAGCCCAACGCCGCCGTATCATGGTTTGAGGATTCAAACTAGTAATTTGAAATTACTCCTGTCTAACACCAGTTAGACAGGCGTAATCGCTCTGTGAATCTGGGCCATTGTGCTTTATTAATGCAAGGTGCAGTGCTGTGTAGTAACACATATTGACCAATCACAATTAAAGGGGTTGCAAAGGAAAAAAATGTTTTCCTAAATAGCTTCCTTTACCTTAGTGCAGTCCTCCTTCACTTACCTCATCCTTCCATTTTGCTTTTAAATGTCCTGATTTCTTCTGAGAAATCCTCACTTGCTGTTTTTCTGTCTGTAACTCCACACATTAATGCAAGGCTTTCTCTCTGGTGTGGAGAAAGCCTCTTGAGGGGGGAGGGGGCGAGCAGGCAAGTCAAGACACTCTCTACTTTGCAGATAGAGAAAGGAGCTGTGTGTGGGCGTCCTGGCACTCCTGCTCGCCCCCTCCCCCCTCAAGAGGCTTTCTCCACACCAAGAAGAAAGCCTTGCATTACTGTGTGGAGTTACAAACAGAAGGACAGGAAGTGAGGATTTCTCAGAAGAAATAAGGACATTTAAAAGCAAAATGGAAGGATGAGGTAAGTGAAGGAGGACTGCACTAAGGTAAAGGAAGCTATTTAGGGGAATTTTTTTTTCCTTTACAACCCCTTTAAGCTTGCATCTATCAATCTAATCTCTTATTGGCTGTTCTGTGTCTCAAGACACCACTTCTGTTTTCATTGTTAATATAGGTTAATAAATACATCCTTCCTGTAAAGAAAGGCAAACTAACGATATATAACTATTCTCCGTAGCAGAAAGAAATTTGGCAAATCCCTACCATGGGATTCTGCACCCATTAATAGTTTAACTACAAATTAAAAACACTTAAGTGATAACTGCCGCTAAAAATGCCATTAGCTCACATCCTTACTGGCTTCACTGACACGGCCTAATTAAATATACACCTCAGCCTGGAATGTGGATGACACCGGTGGGGAAACCCATACAGAGCCGGAGTCCTATTTACGGAAGTAACCAAAAATAGCCGAGGAAGAGCCGACGGCAAGGCCTCGGGCTCTGTATGCCCATTAAGGTGGGTAATCCTGGAAGCTCGGAGCAAACAGATATGAAGAGCTGAGGGATGTGTAACTGGGGAGAAAGGCCAATTTCATAGGCAGAGGACGCGGGGAAAATCCTATATTGTTCTGCCCAGAGGTGAGCTCACAAGAAGATCCCATTTTTAGGCCTGCTGCCTATGTAGAAATGACCAAGATGTAAACAAATAATATCACATTTCTTTTAGGTCACATGCCCGCATTTTTTTCTTTGATGTTCTTATCCTTGCAGGCAAAAGCTTCCCCTGTGGAAATATAGAATGGAGAAGACATCTTTTTACCGAGAAGCTGCACCTCATTGTTCTATTATTAGATATATTCTAAGGCCTCGTACACGCGACCGAGGAACTCGTCATAAATGAAACATCGTTTTCCTCGACGAGTTCCGTGTCAGGCTTGTGGAGAAACTTGACAAGCTTTCTTTGCTTACACACAGTCAAGACCAAATCTCCCCGTTCTCAAACGCGGTGACGTACAAAACATTCAACGGCAGGGGAAGTTCGATTCCTCTGGCGCCACCCTTGGGGCTGCTTTTGCTAATCTCATGTTACTGTGTGTTAAAGAGGAGTTCCACCCTAAAAATGAACTTTCGCTTAATCCCCTCCCCCTTACATGCCACATTTGGCATGTAATTTTTTTGGGGGGGGGAGTGGGGGCTTCAGTAGGCGTGGGACTTCCTGTCCCACTTCCTGCTTCCGTCGAGGGGCTGGTAAGGCGATTAGGCCTAATCGCCTTACTGCAGCCCCCCCCCCTTTGGCGATCGTCTAGGACAGTGTTTTTCAACTCCAGTCCTCAAGGCACACCAACAGGTCAAGTTTTCAGGATTTCCCTCAGATGAAACGGCTGTGGTGATTACTAAGGCAGTGAAACTGATCAAATCACCTGTGCAAAATAATGGAAAGCCTGAAAACATGACCTGTTGGTGTGCCTTGAGGACTGGAGTTGAAAAACACTGGTCTAGGACACTCACAGGTCCTAGACGATCGACTGTCCAATCAGCGGCGGGCCGCGCCACGCGCGCATGCGCAGTGCGGCTCGCGAATGCGCAGTGGGTGCCCGGCCGTGAAGCCGAAGGCTGTCACGGCTGGGTGCCCACAATCGCAATGAGGATGCCGGCCGAGGAGGGGGGGAGAGGAGCGGAGCCCCAGTCAGCGCGTCGCTGGAACGTGGAGAAGGTAAGTGTCTGTTTATTAAAAGCCAGCAGCTACACTTTTTGTAGCTGCTGACTTTTAATAAACATTACATTTGGGTGGACCACCCCTTTAAGTAAACGTTTGGTAGGGGACGATTTGCACTTTTCAGTCTGTTACAGCGTGAAAAATGTGCTATCTCCATTACAAACGCTACTTTTAATCGAAGGTGCGCTCCCGTCTCATACTTTATTCTGAGCATGCGCGGGTTTCTAAGCATACACACTAACATGTTTCTCGTTGAAAACCAGCCCGACGAGGAACACAATGAGGAAATTGAGACTCCCGACAAGGAAAAAGAGAACTTGTTCTCTTTTTTTTCTTATCGAGTTCCTCGACAGTTTTCTCGATAAAAAGCATACACACCACCGTTTTCCTCTGCAAAAAAGCTCTGCCGCCAAGTTTCTTGATGGATTGTGTCGCGGAAAAGAGTCGTGTGTACGAGGCCTAACCTTCATACATTTATCATTAACTACATATAAATGGTTAATAAAACACAATTTTTTTTTTCAATAACACATTTTTTGGTTGCTCTAGAACAGGGGTCTCAAACTCCCGGCCCGCGGGCCAGTTGCGGCCCGCAGACCAAGATTTTGCGGCCCACTGACAAGCCCTTCCCCCGGACAGTGTCATACTCCTACTTTGCAGCGCATGCAGCGCGGTACCCTTTCCCTGCAGCCAGGGCCGGCGCAACCACCAGGCAGACCAAGCGGCCGCTTGGGGGCGGGCAGGTCCGCAGCCTGGGATGGGGCGAAAAAATTACTTCAGAATCGCGGCTGTAGGATTTTTCAAAAGCCGCGCCTCCGACGCGTCTTCTGTTCCGTGATAGGCGGAACATTCAGCTTCCCATGAGGCACTGTGTTCAGGTTCCGCCTATCACGGAGGCCCTCTCGTCCTCGTCCTCGGACGAGAGGGCCTCCGTGATAGGCGGACACTGAACACAGTGCCTCATGGGAAGCTGAATGTTCCGCCTATCACGGAACAGAAGACGCGTCGGAGGCGCGGCTTTTGAAAAATCCTACAGCCGCGATTCTGGTAAGGTAAGGGCACAGTCTGGATGTAATGGGGCACAGTCTGGAGGTAATGGGGCACAGTCTGGAGGTAATGGGGCACAGTCTGGAGGTAATGGGGCACAGTCTGGAGGTAATGGGGCACAGTCTGGAGGTAATGGGGCACAGTCTGGTCATGTAATGGGGCATGTCTGGATGTAATGGGGCACAGTCTGGCATGTAATGGGGCACAGTCTGGCATGTAATGGGGCAGGTCTGGATGTAATGGGGCAGGTCTGGATGTAATGGGGCAGGTCTGGCATGTAATGGGGCAGGTCTGGCATGTAATGGGGCAGGTCTGGCATGTAATGGGGCAGGTCTGGCATGTAATGGGGCACAGTCTGGTCATGTAACGGGGCACAGTCTGGTCATGTAACGGGGCACAGTCTGGTCATGTAATGGGGCAGGTCTGGCATGTAATGGGACAGGTCTGGCATGTAATGGGACACAGTCTGGTCATGTAATGGGGCATGTCTGGATGTAATGGGGCACAGTCTGGCATGTAATGGGGCAGGTCTGGATGTAATGGGGCAGGTCTGGCATGTAATGGGGCAGGTCTGGCATGTAATGGGGCACAGTCTGGTCATGTAACGGGGCACAGTCTGGTCATGTAACGGGGCACAGTCTGGTCATGTAACGGGGCACAGTCTGGTCATGTAACGGGGCACAGTCTGGTCATGTAATGGGGCAGGTCTGGCATGTAATGGGGCAGGTCTGGCATGTAATGGGACAGGTCTGGCATGTAATGGGACACAGTCTGGTCATGTAATGGGGCACAGTCTGGCATGTAATGGGGCACAGTCTGGCATGTAATGGGGCACAGTCTGGCATGTAATGGGGCAGGTCTGGCATGTAATGGGGCAGGTCTGGCATGTAATGGGGCAGGTCTGGCATGTAATGGGGCAGGTCTGGTCATGTAATGGGACAGGTCTGGCATGTAATGGGACAGGTCTGGCATGTAATGGGGCACAGTCTGGTCATGTAACGGGGCACAGTCTGGTCATGTAATGGGGCAGGTCTGGCATGTAATGGGGCAGGTCTGGCATGTAATGGGACAGGTCTGGTCATGTAATGGGACACAGTCTGGTCATGTAATGGGGCACAGTCTGGTCATGTAATGGGGCACAGTCTGGTCATGTAATGGGGCACAGTCTGGTCATGTAATGGGGCACAGTCTGGTCATGTAATGGGGCAGGTCTGGCATGTTAGTGTGTTTTTTTTATATAAAAAATGTATTGAAAGAAACATTTTTAATAAGTCAAAGTACAGGGCCAAACTTACTGATAAGCATCTTCAAGCCATATTGAGGGTGTCAGTTGCTTCCTCACTCAAGCCAAATGTTGCTGAGCTGTGTAGGAGGAAGCGCTGCCAGGTCTCTGGCAACAAGAAGTAGGAAGTAAGAGAAACTTCTGTTCTTTACAACCGTTAATGTTTAGAACTATTATTAAGATTGCATCAGTTGTACATTTTAAAATTTTGGTCCAATACTTGATGCGGCCCAGCCTCACCCAGCTTATACCTCCAGTGGCCCCCAGATAATTTGAGTTTGAGACCCCTGCTCTAGAAGAAGGGAAATTGAATAAATGGAAAGAGAAATCAGAAGGTGTTCTTGTAGGAAATAAATAAAAAAGGAGGTACATGTAGGAGGGAGAAAATGAAGTGGCTGTGTATTGCTAAAGGGAATACATTTCTTAGGAATAAAATATGTTCCTCTTGGCGAAACGCAGCAGTTCAGTGGGTACACCAATGAGATGTAGTGGCACTTGTAGTTCTGCAGAGAGTAGAGTCCTCAATCATTTTATCGGGAGGAACAGGGCCGGCCTTAGGCCTTTAGGCGCCCTGTGCGAGAAAGCTTTACAGCGCCCCCTAGTGACCACGCCCCTCAGTAACTACGCCCCTTGGTAACCACACCCCTCGGTAACCACACCCATTTCTCCAATACCGGCTCCATTTAAAGCCTTTCATTCCTTTATTCACACAGTATAATAACGCCACTTATAAAGTAAATCACACGGTATAATAACACTACCTGTAAATTTACTATCAAATATCAAACATAATTACAATAAAGTATTTTTTAACTTTTGTATTTACTATTCCTTTAAGAAACACCTTATTTAAAAAAGAAAATACAAAACAGACATTAAGCAGTGCACTTATAAAAAAAGAATTTACTTACAGAAAAAAGGTTTTACATCTGCTGCCTGCATCTGTGGATTCCTGCCCTCCTTTGTCTTCTCAGTGCGCATGGCGTATGAGCTCCTCATAGCAAGGCAAGGACAGCCGCCATGCCGTCTTTCCGGCAGAATTTGCCTGCGGCCTGCCAGGTGTACCTGTCACTACTGTGTACCCCTCTCCACAACTGCACCTCTGGGCCCCTTTACATTACAAAGCCCCCTGCCCTTCTGGACCCCTCTACATTACACAACACCCATTACATTACAAAGCCCCCTGCACTTCTGGACCCCTTTACATTACATAGCACCCTGCCCCTCTGGGTGGACCCCTTTACATTATACAGCACCCTGCACCTCTGGACCCCTTTACGCTACACAGCACCTTGCACCACTGGGCCCCTTACATTACACAGCACCCCACAGCTCTGGACCCCTTTACATTACACAGAACCCTGCATCTCTGGACCCCTTTACATTACACAGCACCCTGCACCTCTGGGCCCCTTTACATTACACAACACCCTGCACCTCTGGGCCCCTTTACACTACACAGAACCCTGCACCTCTGGGCCCCTTACATTACACAGCACCCTGCACCTCTGGGCCCCTTACATTACACAGCACCCTGCACCTCTGGGCCCCTTACATTACACAGCACCCTGCACCTCTGGGCCCCTTTACATTACACAGCACCCTGCACCTCTGGGCCCCTTTACACTACACAGCGCCCTGCACCTCTGGGCCCCTTACATTACACAGCACCCTGCACCTCTGGACCCCTTTACGCTACACAGCACCCTGCACCTCTGGACCCCTTTACATTACACAGCACCCTGCACCTCTGGGCCCCTTACATTACACAGCACCCTGCACCTCTGGGCCCCTTACATTACACAGCACCCCACAGCTCTGGACCCCTTTATGCTACACAGCACCCTGCACCTCTGGACCCCTTTACATTACACAGCACCCCACAGCTCTGGACCCCTTTACATTACACAGCCTCGGACACCTGTATGTTACACAGACACCCCCTAACAGTTTTGGACCCCCTGCATGTTATGCAGACCCCCGTACAGTGCGAACCCCCCCCCCCACAATACAGAACCCCCTTACAATAGACCACCCCTACAATAAAGAACCACCCCCCCACAATACAGAAAACACCCCCCCCCCCTACAATACAGATAAACCTCTACAGTGCAGACCCCCCAACAATAAAGAACCCCTCCACACACACACAATACAGAAAACACCACCCCCTACAATACAGATAAACCCCTACAGTGCAGACCCCCCTAAAATACAGACGACCCCCCCTTCAGACCTGTAAAGCAAGCAGGCTCAGATAACCTGCTTGCCGCGTGCTGCACACACAGCACAGTACAGGCAAGGGGGAGACGGCTTCACTGCTCGGCTGCGTGACTGAGAGTCACAGGCAGCCGAGACTCAGACCACGGGTGTGCCGACGGCTCGCTGGGATGCGGCTTGCACGGCACCACCCCTGCAAAGCCAGGCACCCGGCAAGGTCCTCTTCAGTGGGGGGGGGGGGGGCGCCGTCGCCGGCCTGACACCCACAGTGTGCGGCACGCCCCCGCCCACTACTTAATACGTGAGCAAATTAAAAAATCTGTGCGGTCGCCAGGCGCCCATGTTGCTATGGCGCCCTGTGCGATCGCACTGTCCGCACACCCCAAAGGCCGGCCCTGGGGAGGAACGTCTGGAATAGTTTTCAGGTCTTAGCGAACCTCTGCGGAACATGAGCAGGATCAGAAACTTGTAGAAAGTTTAATGAAGTATACCTAGAATATGACACCTGGGGTTTTGACCAACAAATATTAAAAAAATGTTAATAATGGTCTGAAAAAATGCAGAATGTGAAAATTGTAGTGTACCCCAACTCCAATGCCACGTACACATGATCATTTTTCGGCTTGTAAAAAAACAACGTTTTTCAGCTCGTCACGGAGTCTAAAAAAAACAAAACTGGCTCCTGACTTTAGCTGGCGCCTAGTTTCAGAGTAAATTTGTCAAGCCCTGACGTATCGCCTTAACGGCCCCTGGGCGGAAGGAGGAAGTGGGACAGGAAGTCCCACTCCTTCTGAAGCCCCCACTCCCCCCCCCCCCCAACAAAAATGACATGCCAAATGTGGCATGTAAGGGGGCAAGGGGTGGATTCTTTTGGGAGGAACTCCGCTTTATGTTGTACCCAGCATTCTGTACTTTAGTAGCAACAGCTGTCTCCGGTACAACAACTCACAGTAACATACACAAATTGTCTGGATGAGACCATATTGACAAGGCTCTCCACAGTTCCCCGGTGTACAGAGTAACTTCTGGTAATTCATCTCAGGTCCCCATCCTTTCTTTCATGCACACAGACAGAGCACATGGTTAAGCCATAGCTCCCAACTGTCCCTGATTTCGAGGGACTGTCCCTGATTTGGAGCAATGTCCCTCTTTCCCCTTCATGTGTCCCTCATTTTGGTCTAAACCATATAGTTGTATATAAAATGCACTTTTTATCTTTCAAAAAGTGTTTCCCAGTGCTAAACATTTCATCCAATTTCTAAATTGGTGCTTTTGTACATTTTAAAAGCCAATATAAAGGAATAGTAGTGGTAAAAAAAAGTCCTTGTAGATTTAATTAACCTTTTTTTTTGGTTAATTTTCCTTTAAGGGGGTGTGGCAGGGGGTGTGTCCTATGCCTAAATACATTTGTTAGTAGGTGTCCCTCATTCCTATCTCAAAATGTTGGGAGGTATGGTTAGGCTTTAGGTCTACCTAACACAGCAGTTCCTCACACCCCCACATCAGGCCAAGGTCTGGGTAGGAGAACCCTGATCATGTGACCTCTCCGGACATTTATACCCTCTTCCAGCATGCACCAGTAACCAGGAAAACACCTACTGGTTGGCTGAGCAAAGTATGCATTTTCGTAGCCCAGTTTTACTGCAGCTCAACATACTAATTCTAGAGGTACCAGTGACACCTACTGACAAAAGGGAGGAACTACAGCCACACTGAACTAAAGAGAAACCCAAATGATCACAAAGACTACAAATTAGCCAGGTTACCTACAACCCATAAAAGGTAAAAAATTTACTGGTAGCCCCCGTTTAGGACAGGGTGCTACAAAACAATAAGAGGGAAGGGCTCACTGGTTTCTCCCTGCTGTTGTCATTACCAAAAGTGCTGGAAAATCGTAGAATGTGCAGCTATGTTCGAGGACATTATCTACCCCCACTCCCAGACACAATTCAAGACATTGGTCTCTTGCTCTTTCAATATAAAATATTTAAATAAAACAAAAGCTTATCGTTCATCCATATCATTGTATGGCCATCGGAGATTACTCAGGTGGAACTGTGGTGGTGAGAATGACAATCACAATGGGACTGCCACTAATGACATCCATTTACTCCAGTAATATGAGCTGTGAGCCCCCTAGAGAGCTTCTCCACAATCGTATAAATGTGTCCGCAGGTGAGCAGCTGGAGGAGCCAATGTGCAGGACACGGTGTATATCGGTGCATCCTCACAGCTGTGTCCTGTTCTGAAATGTCAGGAACGCCTGATCTGTACCCAAAATTGTCTGTGTCTGCAAAAATCTCACTGCTGAAAAGCTGAGTCCGAAATACTGAGCTCTGTTCCCATCGGACTGGGAGGACGCAATGGCTGGGGAACCTGCTGTCCTACAGCTGCCAAGGAAATACCAAGTCTTCCTTTGTCCTTTAGGTCATCATACCCATACCTCCTCTACCTGTCAGAACCAAGTATCATCATATATTTTTACGTGGATTCTTTGGACATTAGGCTTATTTAAAGCCCAAACTTTTATTTTAGTTTTGGATAGAGTGGTGAGAGTAATGCCCAATACACACAAGTGGAATTTCCGCCAGCAAAAGTCTGATGTGAGCTTTTCATCGGAAATTCCGACCGTGTGTATGTTCCATCAGATTTTTGCTGTCGGAATTGACTTTCCATAAAGTACTGATGTGAGTTAAATTAAAAGTCAACTAAACCACTTAACCCCCGGACCATATTGCTGGTCAATGACCAGGCCACTTTTTACGATTCGGCACTGCGTCGCTTTAACTGACAATTGCGTGGTCGTGCGACATGGCTCCCAAACAAAATTGGCGTCCTTTTTTTCCCACAAATAGAGCTTTCCTTTGGTGGTATTTGATCACCTCTGCGGTTTTTAGTTTTTGCGCTATAAACAAAAATAGAGTGACAATTTTGAAAAAAATGAATATTTTTTACTTTTTGCTATAATAAATATCCCCAAAAATATATAAAAAAAAAACTATTTTTTTTCCTCAGTTTAGGCCGATACGTATTCTTCTACATATTTTTCCTAAAAATAAAAAATCACAATAAGCGTTTATTGATTGGTTTGCGCAAAAGTTATAGCGTCTACAAAATAGGGCATAGTTTTATGGCATTTTTATTAATATTTTTTTTTTACTGGTAATGGCGGCGATCAGCGATTTTTATCGGTACTGCAACCTTATGGCAGACACTTCGGACACTTTTGACACATTTTTGGGACCATTGGCATTTTTATAGCGATCAGTGCTATAAAAATGCATTGATTACTAGATAGATGTCACTGGTAGGGAAGGGGTTAACACTAGGGGGCGAGGAAGGGGTTAATTATGTTCCCTAGGTGTGTTCTAACTGAAGGGGGGGTGGGACTGACATGGGGAAATGACAGATCTCTGTTCATACATTGTATGAACAGACGATCCGTCATTTATCCCCGACAGGACCGGGAGCTGTGTGTTTACACACACAGCTCCCGGTTCTCGCTCTGTAACGAGCGATCGTGGGTGCCCGCCGGGCACGCGGGTCGGGACCAGGGGCGGCGCGCACGCGCCCCTATTGGCCGATTCGCCAGACAACGTATAGCAACGCGATCTCGCGCAGCCATGCCAAACTGCCGCCATATAACTGCGGCGGCTGGTCGGCAGCCAGTTAAAGGGGTTGCAAAGGTACAATTTTTTTCCCCTAAATAGCTTCCTTTACCTTAGTGCAGTCCTCCTTCACTTACCTCATCCTTCCATTTTGCTAGAAATCCTCACTTCCTGTTTTTCTGTCTGTAACTCCACACAGTAATGCAAGGCTTTCTCCCTGGTGTGAAGTGTCATGCTCGGCCCCTCCCTTGGAATACAGGAGAGTCAGAACACCCACTAACACACAGCTCCTTTCTCTATCTGCAAAGTAAAGTGCGTCCTGACTCTCCCGTAGTCCAAGGGAGGGGGCGAGCACGACACTTCACACCAGGGAGAAAGCCTCGCATTACTGTGTGGAGTTACAGACAGAAGAACAGGAAGTGAGGATTTCTCAGAAGAAATAAGGACATTTAAAAGCAAAATGGAAGGATGAGGTAAGTGAAGGAGGACTGCACTAAGGTAAAGGAAGCTATTTAGGGGAAAGAAAATTGTACCTTTACAACCTCTTTAAGAACTAATGGGGGGTGATCGGAAAATCCTCTAGCTGCATATGTAGCTTCAGATATGACAGGTAACGTCATCGATGCGACGTAACCAATGCCATGTCTATTCTAGATAAGGTCCCATGGGTGCTCGAGAAGCAGGAGAACACTCACTTATTAGAATGTAGCATTCTCCAGACATCCATAAGGATTCAAAGTACTTACTTGGTGACAGGGTCTCTAATCAAGGATGCCAATGACAGCACCAAAACGAATAACTAATAAAAGCCACCAGTGGCACATTCCAGATGTGTAGTCTGACGGGTTCCCTTTTTAAAGCACGACCCCACTTTTGTTGAGAAAAAAAACATTCCCCTCTGGGTGATCTCTGTACATTGCAAAGATGTTAACAAACTTTATTGCAGATTCCTACTTTTTGCTATTCTGAAGAAATCGCTGTTTGTTTCTCTGTGTCCATGAGTGAGTCTAATGGTAGTGGTTTCTTAGTTATCAACCAGCTGCTGCAGCTGCATGGCTCCAATGAGGAAAATTGCATGGTCTGCATCCCTTTAGACGTAATTTCCCATTGGGAGTATCTTACCAAAAATAGAATTTTTGTTGCAGGGGATGCCAAAAATTACTTATATCTTAGTGTAGACTTCTGGGAAAATTAGTAAGCCAGTCACACAAGCAGGAAATTATATTTCTGGGGGGCCTTCTGCATTTATTCTGTGTACAGAACACCTCCAGGTAGCCATATTGCATTTTACAGAACTGCAGATTGAAAAGGAAAGGTAATTTTTAATAACATTCAAATACAATATGACTTATGTCATAATTGTATATGCTATTTTATTTTTTATTTGCCATTTTTTCCCATGAAAGTGGAGTTACCCTTTAAGATATGGCAAGTTTGCCTAGAATACACAGCAATGATTTTGATGTCTGTAACTGCATTATTACAATGTCTTCACTGCCCCTTAGTGGATTGTCGTGGTAGTGCAGCAATATATACATTGATAAAAAAAAAAGCTGAATATTGTATTATAACTTATCACATTATTGATCACAATATAGATCACAAATCCTCCAAGGCTGACTTTCAGCCAAGAGTGAAAAAGAAATACAATACAGTTCATCCTTTATGTTTAAAAGGATGTTGAGAGATAAAGTGGAGGAAGGAAGTAACAAATCAATGTTCTTGCTGTTTGCTAAGACAATGCAATTTGGGGAAATTGAATCTTAAACAGCCCCGTATCATCTGTATTTTTTAAGCTTTTATTGTCTATAAAATAAGAAGCCAGAATGAAAACTGTTTATAGCTAGAACTGTAAATGGCTGTCCGATTTTTAAAAGGCTATCTACAACATAACACCTGTCTGATCCAGTTCAGACAATAAACTCATTCTGTAACTAGCCTCTGATCCTACCGGCCCCCCATGATTGGGCTATGCCACGCTCTACACTAAAATTACTGATCTGAGCATGCAAGTTAGAACTGATGTACTGAGTGGTAGCCTGTCCATAGAGGGCGCATGGGCGCCGCTGCTCTTATCCATAAGTCCAGCCCCCTGATCTACATGCAGGGATGCCGAATCATGGGTTCCAATGGGGGAGGGGGTTTTGAAGCACGTGATTAGAGCCAGAGGCTCTAATAGGTTTCAAAAAAGGGTGGGCTCCAGGTGCAGAGCATTTCACTCAATGCCCACCCAGTTGTGTGACGATAACAAATTAATAATCGTTATCGCCACACTAATCCTCCTCCTGGCCAATCAGGAAGTGGATCTGAAACTAGTCACCTGATTGGCTGAAAGGACAGGCAATCCTTGTTGGATGCCTAGCAGGAGGAAAGAAGAGACACATGGAGGAACCGCAACCTGACCCACAATTTGCTGCTGCCTGACCCTCCGCCCGTCCCACAGCTTGCCGCTGTCACCTGCTGCCTGACCCCCTGTCCGTCTCACAGCCCACCGCTGTCACCTGACGCCTGTTCCACAGCTCGCCGCTGTCAATCGCTGCCTGACCCGCCACCAAGATAGGGTAAGTGCTGGGTGGGTGTAACGGAATGCACCGTGACAGACTAAGATATTCCTATGTCTAGGGTCACCTTATGTCCACTAGGGCCATAGGGTGACAAAGAATCATAATTCATATGTTACAGAAGACATTAATAAGGGACATTAATAATAATTCATGTTTGCAGGATGTCTTCAAATACCAAAAGCGGTTAGCTATTCAATCTGGGCACATCTGGGCACACATGCTTTGGAAAGGTGTTAATTCAGGTCTACAAGACCAGAGTGAGTCATACCTTTGTATAATATGCTATTGAAATATCGGAAGGTGTTGATTGCACCCACTCTCACAAGACTCTGCCATTGTGTGATAAAGCTGTATAGATAACTTATTCAACTAGATGTCTGTGTTATTATTCAAGGTTAATTGAACCCTATTGAAGATGCGGTGCCGACCGGTCTACATGGTTAGCTTACCTGAATGCCTTTTAGAGTGTGATTGAAGCCCCCCATGGTGTGAAGGGGGGTGGAGATTGCATTGTCCTGTGATTAACTGCATTATGCTTGAGACTGTATAAGAAGCTGAGAAAATACTAATAAATTGTCATATCTTTGGAAGCAAGAACGGAGCTCTGTCTCGTCTTATTCTGGGAAAGGATATGGACCGTGTATGCAATATTGTCGGAGTGTGTCAGATAAGCTTGTCGTGACTGGATGGAAGGTTGTAAGCGGTGGTGACCGTTACAGTGGGCAAACAGCAAGTGGGCGGGTGGGCGGTGGTGCTGGTTAAATACTGCCGGGGGGTTTAGGGTTGTGTTGTTTAAGTGCCGTGGGGGAGAGGGTTATGATGGTTAAGTGCCTCCGTGGGGTTAATGGTGGTTGTTTGCCGCCCACCCCCCCCCCAAAAAAAAAGCCCACCAGCCGCCGTTGTACTGACAAGAATTTGCCAAGAGGGTTGTTGTATTATTGCCACATGCTGGACTGTCCTCTAAAGTCAATGGGCATCTTAAGATTTGCATACCTTTCACTTGCATCCCCGGAATACTCCTACCAATTGCTGCTAGTCACATGACCAAATGTCAGGCCATGGGTCACATGATCTACCTCAAAGGATTTTGGGGAACTGATGTTCAGTCTGCAACTCTGCCTCAGCTCTGATTCTCCCCTTCAGTGGATTTAATATCTTTTTGACTCCCTAAGGCGGCGTACAGACGATCGGATATATCCGATGAAAACGGTCCGCGGACCATTTCCATCGGATATGTCCGATCGGGAGTTTGATCCGATGGCGTGTACACACCATCGGATCAAATTCCCCGCCGCCGGACGGCGCGGTGACGTAGTGGTGACGCGGCGGTGACGTTGACGCCGCCGCGTCACCGCCACGTCACCGCACCAGGAAGTAAAACACTTCCGCGCATGCGCCGAATCCATTCGGCAGCGGCGCGGCGGTGGTGGGAGCCGACATGTCTGCTGGTAAGTGTACTAACCAGCAGACATGTCGGGCGGACAGATTCCCACCGGATAGATTTCAAAGCATGCTTTGAAATCTGTCGGGTGGAGAAATCTGTCCGCTAGCCCATACACACGAGCGGAGATGTCTGCTGAAACGGTCCATCGGACCGTTTTCAGCGGACATATCCCCTCGTGTGTACGCCGCCTAAGCGTAGAGAGAGAAATGTCTTAGGGCCGGTGTCAACAAGCTTTTGTTCCTTTCAAGCAGCTTTTATATCCCAATACAAGTCAATGGGAATGCAAAACTAGCTTGAAGTGGGTCAAATGCTGGCCAGCAGGTCAACTGCAATGAAATACACCTGCCAACAAATACTCTCAACCCCGTATACACAGATCATCCATTTTTTTTTTTGCATGTTAGTCGTAAATTGAACATGAAGAGTTCACTAAAGTTACGAAAATTCTCGTACGACAGAATAAACAAATAGGAAGTGATGTCATGTGTTGTAATGTATTTGTATTGTATTTTCGAACGACAACTGTACTGATTAAACGAAAATCATATGATCTGGTATCGTACAAGAACAATTTTCGTGCTTGTCCCATCGAATATATAGGATAAAATGTCATCATTGTACTATCGATCCGATTATCGTATAATCGATTGGAAAGCGGTATTTTTCGTCTGATTTTCAGTTTGTGTACATGGGGTTCTTGGGTAGGCACACGGTGCAAATTTCCTGCACAGGGAATCCCTCCTGCTGAGCAATTGTCTGCTCGCAGGAAGGTGTGCCCACCTGGAGAAGAGTGATTATCTCTAGTGTCTATAGCAGCCGCTACAAATAAATCGAAGGAGAATTCGGCAGGCTGGTTGTATCTAAGTTGATCGATTGATCAACGTAGTACCTTCAGCCTGCCCATTAAGACTTCATTTCTATGCACGTTTTTACAGCCACTTTTTTTAGCCTTTTTTACAGCTTAAAAACGCCTGTCCATGTTTTTATTTTATTTTTTTGAGCTGGAGCTCAAAAACGCAGCGGTAGCGTTCTTTAGCGTATTTGCGCGTTTTTTAACGTCTGCCGTTTTTACAGCTCTAACGCTGGAGCTTCAGAACGCACTGGTCCTGTTTTTTTTTTTGCAGCTTAAAAACGGCTCAGCCATCTACAGCTTAAAAACGTCATGGTGGGCATGAGGCCATAGATTAACATGGAGAGCCGTTTTTAAGCTGCAAAAAAACGCTCAGAAAAGTGGCTGTAAAAACGTCCATGAAAATGAAGCCTTAGGCCTCGTACACACGATCAAATCTGTCTGCTGGAAACGGTCTGCTAGACCGTTTCAACAGACAGATTCGATCGTGTGTACGGGCTAACAGACGGATTTGGCCACCCGACAGATTTCAAAGCATGCTTTGAAATCTGTCGGCTGGGAACCCGCCCGCTCGACATGTCTGCTGGTTAGTACGCTAACCAGCAGACATGTCTTCTCGCACACGCGCCGAATGGTTTCGATGCATGCGTGGAAGTGTTTTACTTCCTGGTGCGGTGACGTGGCGGCGTCAACGTCACCGACACGTCAGCGCGCTGTCTGCTGGCGGGGATTTTGGTTTGCTCGTGTGTACACGCGAGCAAACCAAAATCCCAGCAGACAGATTTGTTCAAATCTGTCGGACAGACAGATTTGAACAAATCTGTCTGCTCGTGTGTACGAGGCCTAACAGTTAAAATCTCGGCAGGTTCAGCTGGAACCGGCTGAGAGTCCAACTGTACATGGCCGGCCATGGAAGCGTCTCAAACTGATGTCAAACGAACACTATTGTCACCCGACCTCAAAGCCTGCCAACACATACCCTTTAATTTTAAGCATGTCTAACTGAAAAGAATATTTTGCTACACTGGCCTATCATTATACATATTTCACAATGAACTGCTAATTTGCAGCAATTAGAGAAGTGTAGAAGTAAGCAAGCTCATGCAACACATCCCTAATCTGTTATCAACCATTTAGTTTTCTAATACGCTTCTCTTAATGAAATAAAATTCACTCAACTACAAAGCTTTGTCCATGAAGGGTAAAAAAAAAGCCTTTTTTTTGCTAGAAAATTACTTAGAACCCCCAATTATAATATATATTTTTTTCAGACATGACACCCTAGAGAATAAAAGTGGCGGTAGTTGCAATACTTTATGTCGCACCTTATTTGCGCAGTGGTCTCACAAGCAAAAAATACACTTTTTTGAATTGAAAAATACAACAGTAAAGTTAGCCCAATTTTCTTTTATATTGTAAAAGATAATGTTACGCTGAGTAAATTGATACCGAACATGTTACACTTCAAAATTGCGCCCGCTCGTGGAATGGCGACAAACTTTAAACCCTTAGAAAATCTCCATATGCAACGTTTAAAAATGTCTACAGGTTACCAGTTTTGAGTTACAGAAGAGGTCTAGTGCTAGAATTATTGCTCTAACGATCGCAGAGATACCATGTGTGGTTTGAACACCGTTTTCATAAGTGGGTGCGACTTACATATGCGTTAGCCTCTGCGCCTGTGCTCGGCGGGACTGGGCGCTTTAAAATCGTATTTTTTATTTTTACACGGTCTTTAAATTTTATTTTTTAAATTTGAATAGCTTTTGTTTCTATCACAAGGATTGAAAACATCCCTTGTAATAGAAAAAAGCATGACAGTACCTCTTAAATATGAGATCTGGGGTTAAAAAGACCTTGGATCTCATGTTTACACTAAAATACAACAAAACAATTTTTTTTTTTTTTTTTTTTTAAGACCATTGGGCAGAAAGGACGGTTGACATCACTTCTGCCATCCAATGGTGTGGAGCCGAGCGGGGGCCATCTTTTCCTCACTCGGCATCCAGCCTGTGAGGGAAGAGGACCCGGCATCTCCGGCACTACCGGCGGGTCCGGCAAGCGGGCGAGATAACTGGAGCGCGGCAGGAGGGGGGCCTCCCGTCCCCGATAAAAGTGATCTTGCAGTGACCATTTTTATCTGAAAGCCGACTGCCCTCTGAAGAAAGAGGATACTGAGGTTATGGCAGCTATCTGCTGCCATAATAACGGTATTCCTCTTCAAACAGCTGTCGTATAATGACAGCAGGCGGTAGGCAAGTGGTTAAAGGCCAACTTGGGCTTTTACAGTTGGTTACATGTTTCCCCTGTATTTAGGGTGTAACTTGGTGCCAAATAGAGTCCCCCTTCTCAAGAACACAGTTCTTCACCACTACAGCAGCTTTCACTTTTGAAATCAGTGTGGCTGTGCAGGACTCTATCCACACAACCGCATCATTCATTAACCGAGATCTGTGAATGAATAAACTACAAGACCTGTCTGCCACTGCGGCAGATGGACTTGTAGTTCTCTCAATGGGAACATTGTACAACATGAGAACATGAGTACAGTGATCACCCCACACTCATTGTCCATTGACAGTTCCTCCAGTTCACCAATTAAAAGCTCATATCTTGGTACAGTTAGAAAGCTGGAGGAAGAGACCGCAGGAGCCTGGCACTGCATCCACAATCCACTGAATAAATAAATATATAAATGCACTTTTTTTTTACTTGAAAAATATGTGCATTTATTATTTTTTGTTAAAGGGTGAACTTAGCCTTTAATATTTGGAGGGCAGAAAGATCAAAATTGTATTTGAAACACTGACATCAAAAAAGGGCCCTACCTGAGACAGCCTCTTGTTTTTTGTCTCGGAGTCTAAGAATCTGCCGCAGGAAGTGGCCTGCCCTGTTCAGGGTCTGTGAACCGCTCATAGTCAGGATCACAACTTGTTCAACTTCGGGGTCAAAGGGAAAAGGTTGCCTAGACTGCATGTCCAAGATTGCACTGCTTGGGTCTGGCACAGCATGTAAGTTGACACCTGTCACAAACAAAGAAGCATTACACAATTCTTTTACTCAAACCCAATCAGTATAACAGTCATAAAATGTGATTAGTGTATTATTAAATGAAATATGACATACAGTATAGCATAAAGCCAATCACCAACTTGGGAATTCACAAATATATTTAAAGTGATCCTATGAGAAGGCTGTGGACATCCTTATCATATGTACATATTCTTTACAAGTAGTAGCCACCAGAGTTCTTTTTGGCATTACATTTCAATTTAGTCTCAGGCCGCGTACACACGATCGGTCCAAACCAATGAAAATGGACTGAAGTTAAGTTTCATCAGTCCAAACCGACCGTGTGTACGCCCCATCAGTCTGTTGTCCTTCAGTCCAAAAATTTAGAACTTGCTTCAAAAATCAGACCGATGGACGCCTACCAATAGGTCAAAACCGATGGTTAGTACGCAAAAGCATCGGTTCAAAACCCACGCATTCTCAGAATCAAGTCGACGCATGCTTGGAAGCATTAAACTTCATTTTTCACTGCACGTCGTTGTGTTTTACGTCACCGCGTTGGACTCGATCGGTTTTTGAACTGATGGTGTGTACGCACTTCAGACCATCCGGCCACTTCAGTGGTGAACCAATGACAAAGGTCCATCGGACCATTCTTATCGGATGGACCAGTCATGTGTACGCGGCCTTAGTCATGGCCTTTTGACTAAAATGCCATTTTAGTTTTAGTTGTACTTTAGTCATCTGCAATTGTTTTAGTCATATTTATTAGACTAAAATCTCCAGTACAGTGTAATTAACTAAAATGATTTTAGTCGCCTAAAATCTAATTGGTTTAGTTAAATTGTAATGCATTATGTAACCGGCGGCCCGGCTGCGAAAAATCATGTACCTGTATGTGATTTTATGCAAGCGGTGAAGGGGGGGTGCACGTGCAACTGGAGCCCCACTCCCGCTGTGACTGGATGCAGTGGAAGCCAATCAGCGGGTTTGGCGGCTGCGATGGGCTGCCGCATTTTGCCGATCATGCCAATTTAAACAAGGCACGCTGCTTATCCGTCAGTGAGGAAAAGAGAGATCTTCAGTTTCAGCTAAGCTGAAACAGAAGATCTCTCTTTTCCTCCAGTGTAACATTCCCCCCCACAGTTAGAAAACACCACCTTAGGACACACTTAACCCCTTCATCACCCCTTTCCCTGCCAGTGTCATTTATACAGGGATCAGTGCATTTTTTTAGCAGTGATCACTGTATTAGTGTCACTGGTCCCCAAAAAGTGTCACTTTGTGTCAAATTTGTCCACCACAATGTCGCAGTCCCGCTAAAAATTGGCAATCGCTGCAGTCGCAACACTACCAAGCAGGCTACAGCCGCTTCCTTGCTTGCTGGGAGGGGAAGCACTCACAGGCTCTACAGGCAGAGCTCCAAGGAAACTGGAAGTTCATGTGGGTAAACATCCCTCCCTCACATTTTCATTTCATCTTTGTTCCTTGACGAAAATTATCGTCATCTTTTTCGTCATTTGACGAAAATGTGGGTTATTTTTTGTTTTGTTTTCTTCATCACTGGAAATATGCTACTGAAGAAAATTATGATGAAAATGTATTCGTCAACTAAATTAACAATGATAGTCAAAGGTATCATGGGGTAATTCTCTCTCAAAGATCACAAAAGAACTCTAAAGCCATGGTCCAGTCCACTGCTGAACAGCTTATACCACTTGGTGTTTGTTACACAAGCAGGCTGTCAAGCTGCCAAATCTTTGCTGCAAGTGAAAGCAAGTGGAGATAAGCTGAGATTTCAGTGCCTTCACTGTAAACTTTAAGGGTGAATTTCTCCATAGTACCTGCAGCTACCAGAGGTCAGTGATGGCTTGTTTTCAGGCAACTTACTGCTTGTTGACAATATGTAAATATTTGAATATCCATAGCTATTATAGCAAAGATCCTGCCGATATTGAGATTTGTTGGTAAATGTGGAAAATGTAGGGACTCTGGCAGTGAAATCTCTATATTGTCATGGTCTTTACTAGAGAAATTCTCCTCCCTCTTTGATTTTTGCTATATTAGATATATAAAAGAATTAGAGCTAGATCCAAAGCCTAGTGGATTTCTAGGGGGGCAGTTATAACCTTCATGCTCCTGCAGTAAACCAGAAGGGATTGTGTAATGGGTCACATCTGTGCAACTGCCAGTCACTTCACAGGGCGACTAAATTTGGAGGCAGCTGGTGTCTAATGGGGCAGGCCATGCCAGAGCAAACAAGGCGAGTGTAGGGCCGTCTTATTAGCATCATGGGCCCCTGGGCAAAGTAATGTTCTAGGGCCCCTACAATGGAGACAATGCAGGTAAACTGAAATCAAGTAGGTAGGAGGTAGTGGATATCTGGGATGTAGAGGGGCAGCCCGGGATCAAGAACCAGCTGCTTTGGGGAAAGGGCAGGGGCCCCCCATGCAGCTGGGGTCCCTGGGCAGTGCCCAGGTGTGCCCTCTCATTAAGACAGCCCTGGGCGAGTGGAGAAGTTTGGAGCAATATAAAGAATGGGAGGACCAAAGCTGACACCTTGCCTAGTGCCCCATTCTGCCTTAATCCATCTGTAAGAACAATGCAGAAGGAGTATAGCCCCCTAGGGTTGGTGAAAACACCAACAGTTCCATTTTAAGCAGGAACAGAGCCACAGACCATAGAGATCTCACCACTAGAGTTCCCATATAATAAAACAAGTCAATAAGTGATTTAGCCAACTAGCTCCTTCCTAAAACAGAAATATCATTTGTGCAAACTGAAGCTTTAAGCACTAAGCTTATAACACACAAGTAAGTTACCGAGTGCCTGTAACAGAGCATCTGAATAGGGTGCTGCATGGAAACACAGCATTGGATCCAGATCGCCAGGACAAGACAGTCTGCACCGGATTACCCCCAGAAGACCCTGCTCAGCCAGATCATTCATTAATCCTGGAGAGAGAGGAGATTGTTATAAGTACACAGGTCAACTACAAGTCACTTCTTTGGACCAAAGCGAACAGTAGCTGCATCTTTTCCAGATTATACTATTTGAAGAGAAATTCTAAAAGACATGGTACTATTGGCTGCTACAGATCTTGGCCCACTAAGTGAACTAAACATTTATAAAGGTGAATCTCACTTTAGCTGGCCACAGATGGTTCAAATCTTGGCTTGTTCTGCAGAGACTGGCTGGGATTCGAACCATGTATGGGCAGGCTGATTGTACCCAGGTCAATCCAACGACTTGGGTACAACCAGCATGTTGGATTTTTAGGATGCAATTATTGCTGGGGGACTGGATATAGCCGCTACCAATAATCACTGTTCACCTGACAGGTCAGCACATTGCGCAGCTATAAGTGTTAATTGAATGCTGGTTTTCCAGCATGACCGTTTGACAGAGACCGGCTTTTATAGAAGAGAAAGCAGTACACATGGACTGAAGGTCACCCGGTTCCTTCTAAAACAGGCAATTTTTGGTCCATGAACACCCTGCTTTAGACAGGACTGTACTATGTAGGCATTACTATGCTCTGTACATACACTGTTGTGCTCTATTGTACAATAGTATTTTGATCTTTATTAAAAAAAAGCAGCAAAAGCACAAGCTGGTAGTAAACATTTAGGCTCGATTCACACTAATGTGTCTTTTTGTTGCTTTTTGCATTTTGCAGAAATGCATTACATTTTTTTTAAACATCTGTTCCTACTGAACACGTTTACTTAAAATGCATTTTTGTGCCTCTGCATTTTTGGAAAGGGTTGGGGACTTTTTTCCCACAAAATGCAAAGTTTTGCATGCAATAGACTTCAACAGACCCACATTATAAATGCAAGCACTGCATTTTTACAGCCATTTTGTAGTGATTTGCATTTTGTTTTTTGTACATTCACTGTATACAGTTGGTTGGGAAGTGAGCCAGGAAGCGTGCGGCTGCGTCCTTAACAACCAATGAGTCATCAGCTGTCAGCGGGCTTTCCCGCTGACTGTCAGAAATAAAATTGCTGGCTAAAAAAAAAAAAAACACGAAAGAAATGGTGTGGCCACCACCACACCAAAATTGAAAACATGGGGTCAGGAAAGGGAGGAGAGGAGTGAGAGCCCTCCCTCCTGAACCATACCAGACACATGCCCTCAAGATGGGGGTGTGAGTGCTTTGGGGCAGGGGGGCTTATCAGAATCTGGGGTGAATGAGTAGGTGTATGATGTACCTGATACCCATTCACATGGGGGGGATGGGCTTCCAGATTCCGATAAGCCCCTCACCCGCAGATACCGACAACCACCGGCCAGGGTTGTTGGGAAGAGGCACTTATCCCTGTCATCAGGCGCAGAGACTGGTATGTCCCCATCATCAGGTGCAGAGCCTGGTATGGTTCGGGGGGAGGGGGGCGTTTGCTTGTCCCCTTCCTTTCCTGACCAGCTGGACTACATACTCAGATAAGAGGGACCCCACACATTTTTTTTTTTTTGGCATGGGGGTGTCCCCACGCAGTTTTTTTCGTGATTTTTTTAAACCACCAATTGTTTTTTTACATTCAGCTGTCAGCGGGGTTGGCCGCTGACAGCTAATGACTTATCGGTTGCTAAGGACACAGCAGCTGGCTTCCAGACCTGCTCCTTAGCAACCACCTATATACAGTGAATGTCGGGGGAAAAAAAAAAAACACAAATCGCAAATCGCCTTAAAAAACACAGAAAGTACAGCAAAAAGCACTGTAAAAACGCTCAAAAGCAACATGCACAGATGTAATTTGAGCCTTAAGGTGGACTCTCTGACTTTGTTCAGTTTAAGAAACATAATCATTTTAAAGCACAGCATATGTAAGATAAATACACATAAAAGGACACACAAAAAAAAAGTTAAAATAAATCCAAACCCTACCTGAATGACAGTTTGCTAAAGCCCTGTGTATCATAAACAGACATTTAAATAATGCAAGTTTATCACTAACTTCCTGTCTACATTAAGGATGAGCTTTTAGTGATTAGGTTTAGATATAAATTTATTGTATATAAAAAATAAATAAAGCATTCACATGGACTGACCTTGAATAAGGGCTGGTATGTGATGTCCAGCATTCTCCCGTCTAAGGAGGAGGAGCAAGCAGTAAAGACGTGGTTCTGGGAGGGCGGTATAAAGTTCTCTCTCTAGTTGGGGTGAAGGTTTATCAGGGCAGAAGATTGACACCTGTAATATAGTAATAATGAGGATTGGTCATCAACTTTGATCAGTTTTGTTGTTACATGCTTGTGAAAATAACTAGCGTTACAGATGATAGTCTTGTTCGATACTGCACCTGACTTGAAGACATGTTCATCACGGCCGCACGCTTAGAAGAGAAACGAAGGTTTCGAAGACCATGAATACTGAATCCTCGCTGGCAGCATGTGTGAATTATATCTCCGTAAGCATATGGAGGTATGGCAGGGGAGACTGCAAGAAGTATATCTCCTAGAGGAGCCAAGAAATAAAACTAATATATTTAATGTCCATACACCTGACATTGGAGGGCCAATCTGACTGACCACCAATCAATCCTCAAAGTTCTATCCTGTTTTACCGTCAGCTAATGTAGGTCTTGGTTTTATTTCCGTTTGCCCACGCAGGGGCGACATTGAACAGATAAATAAAGAAGTAGCGCATGAACATGTAATGAATAACAAAACAAACTATAACCTGGGCCATAGAGGACCAGGTTGAAAATTAGGCCTATGTCATAGACCAGGGCTCAAAATTTCAAGTCCTGAGCTACTAGCCAGGCCTCAAGAGTTACTCGCCACCAGTTGCCCCACCTAATTCATACACTGCCCTGCGCCTAATTGCACCCGTAAACACGTCTCATGGATTATCTCATGGAATGACACTGTTAAATGTTTTATGCAGAATTAAGTTACAAAATTAAATATTACCAACAACAACTTTAACAAAATAGGACAGGGCACTGGGGGGCAAACCAGAGGGACAGGGCACTAGAACTGGGTCTCTTCCCCATTCTCTTACTGTCTCCTCTGCAACTCCCATCCTCCCTCTCTCCTATTCATCTCATCATCAGGAGGCTGTGTGTGCGGCTCCATGCTTGAATGTCCCCACTTCCCCCTTTTATTCAGGCTGGCAGTGAGGAGAGGAGGTCCCATGGCTTAATGAGAATTGTAAGGAGAGCACCTGTGTACTACTTTTCCCGAGCATGCACCTTTCCTCTTCGGCCGCCAATCTCAGTGTAGGCACAGATTGAAGGGAGATTGGTCATGCAGCCCTGTCATCACTCGCCCCCAGCTTAAGTCCACTCGCCAAATGCTAGTAGGCAAGTGGAAAGTTTGAGGGCTGTCATAGACTATTGTTAATTTGTACCCGGAGTACAGCAGTCTACATTGCTAGCCTTCATATCAGAAAGCAATGAGAGAATAAGCAAACAGGGAAAAAAGAGGAAGAGTAAGAAAGAGAATGTAGGAGGAAAACAGGAGCCTGAAAAGAGGGCGAGTACCACGGACACGGGACCCGTCGAAACAAGGTTTCTGAAAGCTGACCATAACTAGTCGGGGGCAAGAATGGAAGGGAATAACTTCTCCACGGTTTCCAGACTTTTTAAAATTTTTGCATCTGAATCCTTCAGTATACTGGACATCTGCTCAATCATCATTACCTTCATTCTGGTTCTCACCCCCTGGAAAGCTACAGACGGAGTCTTCCAGGCCTGGGAAATGTCTCTCTTGGCAAAAATAAAAAGGTATGTGGCCAATTTCTGTTCTGGGGCGTAAATAGGCCCGGTATAGGGTAATGTAAGAGAGCCGGTCAGGCATTCCTACGGATTGTCAGATGAAATAATGTCTGCAACAGGCCAAAGACCCTGGACCAGAAGCCGATCAAGAGTAGGCAAGACCACCATATATGTAGGACCTCCCCACGTTGACCACAATTCCGAAAACATCTATCACTGCTGCCAGGATAAGCAAGGTTTTATTTCTTTATATAGTTTCAACACATTCCAAAAAACAAGGAACACAAACCAATTACATAAGTTCATGTGCTACATCAGCATACAGTCTGGCGTTCCTGACATAGTCATATACATGCAAATACATATACAGTAATTTGCAGCGTGCTGGTTCTTCCTCTGACCTGTCACTGCTAAGTTCTGCACTGATGCAGTGTGCGGAAGAGGAGAACCATTTTGCGGTGCAGAACATAGGCATCTGACGGTCCTGGAAGTGTTAAATTTCCGAAAAGGCCTTCCCAAGATGTAGCACTGGAACAAATGGGAGGTCGGAGAAACTTGCTTCCATAGGCGTGCGTATATGTTGTCTTCTACTGCAGGTTCTCTCTTAAAACATCTCCATACAATCATATTGTAAAACTAAAGGGCGGGGAGGGGGCCGTGGATGTGTATTTCTGAAGTGTAGTTTATGAATGGCTTTTTAGACAACAAACTCAGGTGACCATTGCGCCATAAATGGCTGTGATGTGAATTGTTGCATGACTGCTCAGATCACAGCCATGATGTACAGAGCCAATCAGAGTAGCTCTCTACCTGGTAATTGCTGTAAACCAATCAATGGTAGTAGTGCTTAAAAACATTCAGCCTATTAGCAATAGAGAAAGCTTTCCTTTCTCCATTGTAAACAGGCTGAATGTTTGAAAACACAGCTGGAAGGAGGGTCAGCAGATCGAAAGTAAAAGGTGTCTTAAAGTGACAAGAAAAAAACAAAAAAAGGAGCACCAGCCTAGTGTTATACCGTTATGGCAAATTTTATTAAAATATTAAGTAAAAAAACCTACTCACAATTGTAGTGGAGGAATTCACAATAAAGCCACGTACACACGATCAGACCATCCAATGAGAACGGTCTGAAGGACCGTTGTCATCGTTTAACCGATGAAGCTGACTGATGGTCAGTCGTGCCTACACACCATCGGTTAAATAACCGATCGTGTCAGAACGTGGTGACGTAAAACACAACGACGTGCTGAAAAAAATGAAGTTCAATGCTTCCAATCATGCGTCGACTTGATTCTGAGCATGCATGGATTTTTAACTGATGGTCATGCCTACAAACGATCGGTTTTGTCCTATCGGTTAGGAATCCATCGGTTAAATTTAAAGCAAGTTGGCTTTTTTTTTAACCGATGGTTAAATAACCTATGGGGCCCACACACGATCGGTTTTGACCGATGAAAACGGTCCATCAGACCATTGTCCTCTGTTTAACCTATCGTGTGTACGAGGCCTAAGACAATTATTCCACGATGGCTGCAGCATATAGTACCCGAACCATGCTCCAAATAGTCATAGAGGAGGTGAAAAGGGTCACTGCCAGCTGACGCGTTTCAAAACACAGAGCTTCTTCATCAGAGCCAAACACTTTTACTTAGTATTTTAATTAAAATTGCCATAATGTTAATATACTAGGCTGGTGCGCCATTTTTTGTTTCTTCTTGTTTGTACTAGGATACCCCCATCCTTGAAGGGCAGCAAGGCCAGTGATTTCGGTATCGCTATAGACTTTCTGATTATTGGACAATCCACTCATGCGCAGGGGCATTTTTGTTTTCTGTTGTCAAAGGTGTCTTAAAGTGACAATGATCACCAATGATGATGGGATTGTTTTATATAAAAAGATATGTTGCTGAAGCTCAAAGTTCAGTATCCCTTCCCTAAAGGACCTAGTTTACTGGAGTGCAACGAGCCAGACCAGCGGCCATCTGTTACAGTGGAGCCCTAATGAGTGGTTTACCTGGAGTGGACCATGTATTTTCCAAATGTTTTCAACTCCATGGACAGCTTGAGAGTAATAAGTTCATGCCATTGCCTAGGTTCTGCTCTCTGCTTACATGTCATACTGAAGTCAAGGTGCCCTAATTCGTAACATTGACTGGTTACATCATTAACAAAAAAACACCCATGATGAAGGAATCCCTGAGCACTATGGGGTTTCTTAAGAAAAGCATAAAAGATGGCTCAAGGCAGTTGTTTCAAGCATGATGTCTCCAGGGCTGGACTGGGATAACAATTTGGCCCTGGACTTCATCCAGACTGGCCCGCTTTTACAGGTCTCTCCTATAGCTGCCGGACAACTCCCGCAACCCCACCCCTGCCCGGCCACCCAAGCCCCCCCCCTACCCCTTCACTAGCCTTTCTACTTAATAAGAGTAGAACGGCTGATACTGGTACTCTTATAGGCAGTATCAGTTGGGGAAGCTAGACATTATTTCACCAGGGGCAAAGAATCAGTTCGGTGTCCCCCCTTATGAGGCAAGATTAGGCAGAAGTCAGAAACTCCCAGGCCATAGCTGTTTAGTCGGCTTTCTGTCCCCTCCCCCATGCTCCTCTGTTCCTCCCCCTGCTTCTTTGTTCCCCCGAGGTGAGCGCTGCGGGAAGGGAGAGACAGAGGAGCGGAGGGTGGCGTTGGTCCACTGTCATTAAAACTGGCCCACTGAGTCATCGGCCCACCGGGAAACTCCCTGTAGTCCCAATGGCCAGTCCATCCCTGGATGTCTCTAGCTGAATCCTTAGACTGAGCCATTTCAAAAGGAAGGGATGGGGTATTTGTAGACTGAAGCTGGAGTTATTGAGAACCATTAACAAGACACTTTTTGCAACACAAGAAAAAACACGCCAAATGAATAAAAGAGACAACAATATTTACTTGCACTATTTCTTTTGAACATGACTAAAAAATTAAATATATTTTTTAACCCTTAGCACGAAGACAATATACACAAAACCAACATAGGGCCAGATTCAGGTAGAGTTAGGCTGGAGTATCAGTGATACTCCAGCCTAACTGTCACTTTAAGCCGGCGTTTTTGTTTTCTGTAACCAGAAAACAAGAAACGCCGGGTTGGAGTTCCAATGCGTGCGGCGTAATTGAATTTCGCCATCGCATCGCAACTTTAATATAAAAATGGCGCCGGGGGCGTTCCCACTGATTAACGCCGAAAAAATATGTTAATCAGCGGGAATCGACAATTCACGATCGTATTCGGGCGCGACGCAGTGACTTTCCGATGTTTCCGTAAGCGATATGCGGCGTAAAGATAAAACAGCCCCCTAGTGGAGTATCCTATGTTAAGTATAGCCGTCGTCATCGCGTCGAAAAAAAAAATTTTGCGTCGCTTGCGTAAAACGTCCATGAATGGGGATTTGACGTCATTGACGTTCACCGACAGAATTTGGAGCATGCGCACTGGGATGCATTGACACTCGACGCATGCGCAGTACGTTCGCCGCGGGATCGCGCTTAGTTTAAATAATACACGCCCCGTACCCGCCCAATTTGAATTCCGCCGGCTCATTTGCGATACGCTGCCGCAACTTTAGGAGCAAGTGCTTAATGAATAACAGCACTTGCTCCTAAAATTTCGCCAGAGTAACGTAAATGAGAAACGTTACTCCAGCTTAAAGATGCTCCCATCTACCTGAATCTGGCCCATACAGTCCGTTTAAATTGATCTATTTCATACAATGGCCATCACCATGGTCTAGTAGGTGAAAGTCACACCCCTGTACTGAAAACTCCCTGTAACACTTACCCTGAGTTGTGGCGGTCAACAAAGCAGCAGGACGGCACAAATGGGATTCCTGGGAAATGCAGTGTTTTTCTGCGGGGCTCAGAGATCTAAGAGAGGCATTAAATCAGAATAACAATGGTTTCGCATTATAACAATACAGCCACAGAAAAGGGCTTCTGCAAATCTAAAGACTTTTATTACCTCCCTCTAGGTGGGTTCTGAATTCCAATCTTCATACTGTCATTACATAGTATTCTCCCGCCAAACCACAGGCTCAGGTCTCTCAGAATACATCCCGAGGTGCGGGAATAATGCAGCAGAGGCTTCTCTTTTGTCTGACCATAGACTGCACTCAGCGAATTCTGGTCTGTCAGTCGGGCGAGCATGGGATCACAAGGGCCCGATATGTTCCCCCATAGTTCCAGTGCATGAGGCCCACGCAGAGCCAAAGCCAAGAAAGGAGGGTACTGCGTATTTCCAATGGCATTAGATTTCAGGCCTGGAAACAAAGAAAGTATTATTCATTATAAATGAATCTGATCAAGCCTCAAGTATGATATCACGGCCATTACATATCTTTACCAAAGTCAGACTGGAGAGTAGAGGATTGTGGGTAGAGCAGTCTTAGACCGCACACTTCCAGCCCCGCTGCGAGGATAAGGTGGAGGGTGTGGTGAAATGCGACGGGGCAACGCAGTAGAGTGTCAAACAATACGACCGGCACCACCTGAGCAGAGAAGATGGATTTAAAAGTAAAAAAAAAAATGAAAGGGTATGTTAACCTTAAAGGGGTTGTAAAGGTTTGTTTTTATTTTCTAAATAGGTTCCTTTAAGCTTGTGCATTGTTGGTTCACTTACCTTTCCCTTCTAAATTTTTTTTTTCTTTGTCTGAGTTTTTCACTTCATGTTCCTCCTCAGTAAGCTTTCCACCATCATCTGAGCCGTTCTGGCTGGGGTTAGTCAGCGTGCTTGCCCCCTCCCTTGGGACTACATCCCTGCAGGGAGATGCTATGTTCCCCGCAGGGATGTAGTCCCAAGGGTGGGGGCATTAAAAACAGGTGGCTGAGCATCAGTTTTACCACCCCATTATCGCACACCCAAATCTTAAAGTGTTTGTAAAGGTACAATTTTTGTTTCCTAAATAGCTTTCTTTACCTTAGTGCAGTCCTCCTTCACTTACCTCATCCTTCCATTTTGCTTTTAAATGTCTTTATTTTTTCTGAGAAATCCTCACTTCCTGTTCTTCTGTCTGTAACTCCACACAGTAATGCAAGGCTTTATCCCTGGTGTGGAGTGTCGTGCTCGCCCCCTCCCTTGGACTACAGGAGAGTCAGGACACCCACTAACACACAGCTCCTGTCTTTATCTGCAACATAGAGAGCGTCCTAAATCTCCTGTAGTCCAAGGGAGGGGGGGAGTCAGGTGCTCTCTATATTGCAGATAGAGAAAGGAGCTGTGTGTTAGTGGGCGTCCTGACTCTCCTGTAGTCCAAGGGAGGGGGCAAGCAAGACACTCCACACCAGGGAGAAAGCCTTGCATTACTGTGTAGAGTTACAGACAGAAGAACAGAAAGTGAGGATTTCTCAGAAGAAATAAGGACATTTAACCACTTGTCCTCTGCCCACCGTCAAATGACGGCGGGCGGAGGACTCCATTATCCTGACATCACGTCATATGACGTGATGTCCCTTTAAAGCCGCGGGCGGGGGCGCGCGCGCACCCGCCGCCCTGCGGGGATCCCGTGCGAGTGCCCGGCGGCAACGATCGCCGCCGGGCACACGCGATTGCTCAGTAACTGAGCGGGGACGTGGAGCTCTGTATGTAAACACAGAGCTCCACGTCCTGTCAGGGAGAGAGGAGATCGATTGTGTCCCTTGTACATAGGGACACAATCGGTCACCTCCCCCAGTCACCCCCCCTCCCCCTACAGTTAAAACACTCATAGGACACACATTTAACCCCTTCCCCGCCCCCTAGTGGTTAACCCCTTCACTGCCAGTCACATTTATACAGTAATCAATGCATATTTATAGCATTGTTCACTGTATAAATGTAAATGGTCCCAAAAATGTCAGAAAAGTGTCCGAAGTGTCCGCCATAACGTCGCAGTCCCAATAAAAAAAAATCGCAGATCGCCGCCATTAATAGTAAAAAAAAAAAAAAAAAAAAATGCCATAAACTATCCCCTATTTTGTAAACACTATAAATTTTGCGCAAACCAATCGATAAACGCTTATTGCATTTTTTTTTTATGTAGAACAATACGTATCGGCCTAAACTGGGGAAAAAAATATTTTTTTTTATATATTTTTGGGGTTATTTATTATAGCAAAAAGTAAAAAATATTGCATTTTTTTAAAAATTGACGCTCTATTTTTGTTTATAGCGCAAAAAAAAAAAAACGCAGAGGTGATCAAATACCACCAAAAGAAAGCTCTATTTGTGGGGAAAAAAGGAAGCCAATTTTGTTTGGGAGCCACATCGCACGACCGCGCAATTGTCAGTTAAAGCGACGCAGTGCCGGAAGCTTACATTTTGTCTGGGCAGGAAGGGGGTGTAGGTGCACAGTAGGCAAGTGGTTAAAAGCAAAATGGAAGGATGAGGTAAGTGAAGGAGGACTGCACTAAGGTAAAGGAAGCTATTTAGGGGGAAAAAAAATTGTACCTTTACAACCCCTTTAACATTAGAGCCTGAAAGGGCTGCTCGCATGACCCGCCAGCGATGCTTTGCTTCACGGCCATGGCATTTTTAACTCAGGCTGCAGAGTTTGACAGGGAGCACTGCCTGTCAAACTCACACATTGAGGTCGATGGGGCTGCACCACAACTGCGTGCAAATGCAAGAAACTGCGGAGCGGTAGTGCGGTATTTACAGGGTTAAATCAGGCAGCAAGGATGTGATATCACGCCTTCACACGACCTGTCAAATGCATTGCAGGGTTCTGCATTGTATGGGACAACTCCAGAGAGCCGGCAACAAACAGAGCGGTGAAGAGAAGCCGCTCCGGGGAACCGGTTATGCCTTCCATTGCTACTTACTGTGATTGCCAGCCATAGATGGGGGCGGTGGATACGTTTTGTTTCACCTGTGGTGTTTATATTGGTCCAGCAGTGCACCAACACCTTTGCAGCCATTGTGCTATATGCTGGGTGCTTGGTGTGCTTCTGTACCTTTAAGGAGGGGTGGCTCCCCTTCAGTCCACCTGCCCCTATCTATCCATTAAAATGCATGTGCCTCCATTGTGAGGACACTCACTGTTAGTGTTAGGACCACAGAATTATGGGGTGCCTTGGCGCGGCTCTGTGGCTCACGCATGCGTTTGCAAATGCGTGCGGACAAAACCCCTGTTTTTAACGCACATTGTTAGACAGGTTAATTGGTTGTTCCGCTAGCTGGTCGGTAAGTAGGCTTGGTTATTCCCTGGGCATTCCCCAGGTTCTTGTTGTTATGTGCAACTGGGAGGAAGCCTGTGGAAACGAGGAATACGATAAGTATAACTGCTTCTTATACTCCGTCTAGACAAAAATTAGCATTTAACCCTTGCATTGTAGAGGAGCCCCACAGCAAGGGTTACCTTTTGTTCTACCCAGAGTTCAGCTATACCATTGAAAGCGCTTGAAGCGTTTGTTAGATTTGTTTAAAAGAACCTATTAATCTTGGCAGAAAAGTGAGCTGGTAACTTCTGTCTGTGCTGCAGTTTTATCATTTACACTGTGCCCAGTTATAGTGAGGGGAAAAAAGTATTTGATTCCCTGCCGATTTTGTACGTTTGCCCACTGACAAAGAAATGATCAGTCTAATATTTTAATGGTAAGTTTATTTTAACAGTGAGACAAAAATATCCAGAAAAACGCATTTCAAAAAAGTTATAAATGTATTTATAAATGTAATGAGCTGAGCTTAGGAGCACTCTCTTAGGGAGTGCTCCTAATCTCAGTTTGTTACCTGTATAAAAGACACCTATCCTATCAGATTCCAATCTCTCCACCATGGCCAAGACCAAAGAGCTGTCCAAGGATGTCGGGGACAAGAGTGTAGACCTTCACAAGGCTGGAATGGGCTACAAGACCATCGCCAAGCAGCTTGGTGGGAAGGAGGCAACAGTTGGTGCGATTATTCGCAAATGGAAAAAACACAAAATAACTGTCAACCTCCCTCGGTGCGGTGCTCCATGCAAGATCTCACCTCGCAGAGTTTCAATGATCATGAGAACAGTGAGGAATCAGCCCAGAACTACACGAGAGAATCTTGTCAATGATTTCAAGGCAGCTGGGACCATCGTCGCCAAGAAAATAATTGGTAACACACTACACCAAGAAGGAATAAAATCCTGCAGTGCCCGCAAGGTCCCCCTGCTCAAGAAAGCACATGTACAGGTCCGTCTGAAGTTTGCTAATGAACATCTGAATGTTTCAGAGGGGAACTGGGTGAAAGTGTTGTGGTCAGAAGAGACCAAAATCGAGCATTAATTTAACTCGCCATGTTTGGAGGAGGAGGAGGAGGAGGAGGAGGAGGAGGAGGAGGAATGCTGTCTATGGCCCCAAGAACACCATCCATACCATCAAACTTGGAGGTGGAAACATTATGCTTTGGGGTGGTTTTTCTGCTTAGGGGACAGGACTGCATCAAAGGGATGATGGATGGGGCCATGGACTGTCAAATCTTGGTTGTGAACCTCCTTTCCTCGGCCAGGGCATTGAAAATGGGTCGTGGATGGGTATTCCAGCATGACAATGACCCAAAACACATGGCCAAGGCAACAAAGAAGTGGCTCAAGATGAAGCACATTAAGGTCCTGGAGTGGCCTAGCCAGTCTCCAGACCTTAATCCCATAATATATGTGCAGGGAGCTGAAGGTTTAAATTACCAAAACCATAATGAATTGGAGAGGATCTGCAAAGAGTGGGACAAAATCTCTCCTGAGATGTGTGCAAACCTGGTGGCCAACTACAAGAAACATCTGACCTCTGATTGCCAACAAGGGTTGCCAGTGCCACCAAGTACCAAGTCATGTTTTGTGAAGGGGTCTAATACTTATTTCACTCATTAAAAAAAGGATTTTTAATAAACAGCTTACCTGTAAAATCCTTTTCTTGAAGTACATCACGGGACACAGAGCGCATAGCCATTACACTTGGGTTATATGGGTACCTTCAGGTGTGGACACTGGTGTAATCAATTTCACAGGAAGTTTCCTCCCTATATAACCCCCTCCCACTGGGAGTGCTTCAGTTTTGTAGCAAGCAATTCTCCCGAGGTTACACAATGTTCCCCAAAAGAGGGGTGGGAGCTCTGTGTCCCGTGATGTACTTCAAGAAAAGGATTTTACAGGTAAGCTGTTTATTAAAAATCCTTTTTTCTTTATCGTACATCACGGGACACAGAGCGCATAGCCATTACACTTGGGATGTCCTAAAGCAATGCTCTATGAAGGGAGGGAGACCGTAAGGCCAAGAATAGCCAAATAAAAACATTGTCAGGAGAAAACATGGCTCCACCAACAGAAAAACAAGGGGGCGTGAACCGGGCCAGAGGATTCTATACTGCTGCCCGTAGGACCGCCTGCCCAAAAGCTGCGTCCGTACCCTTTGCAACGTCCAACTTATAAAATTTAGTAAACGTATGTACGGAAGACCAGGTTGCCGCCTTGCAAACCTGTGCCATAGAAATCTGATGGTGTGCCGCCCAGGAGGCACTCATGGCCCTCGTAGAATGGGCTTTAACTGATAAGGGAGGTGGAACGCGCTTCAGACCATAGGCCTGAAAAATCAGCTGCTTAATCCACCTAGCCAAGGAAGACTTGGCAGCCGGCTGACCCTTCTTGGGGCCATCCGGAAGAACAAAAAGCACATCTGTTTTCCGAATCTTCTCTGTAGCCTTGAGATAGACCCTCATGGCTCGAACCACGTCCAAAGTATGAAGCCGTCTTTCCTCTCTGGACTGGGGAGTAGGAAAGAAGGATGGTAGGACTAGGTCCTGATTCAAGTGAAAACTGGATATGACCTTAGGAAGGAAAGAAGGTTGAGGCCGCAGAACAACTCTGTCCTTATGCAGAATAAGGTATGGCTCCCTGCATGACAAGGCTGCCAGCTCGGAAACCCTTCTGGCTGAAGCCATAGCCACCAAGAAAACCAACTTTCGGGTTAGTAGCACAAGAGGGATTTCTGTCAGAGGTTCAAACGGTTGCCTTTGTAAAGCTGACAAGACCAGATTTAAATTCCAGGGGCAGAGGGGAGCTCTAATAGGGGGATTCACATGCAAGACCCCCTGCAAGAAGGTTTTCATAAGCGAATGGGTGGCCAAGGGTCTTTGAAACCATATTGATAAAGCCGACACCTGCCCCTTTAGAGTACTAAGCGCCAACCCTTTGTCAACGCCAACCTGGAGGAATCGCAAGATCCTGTCAATAAAAAACTTTCGAGGATGCCATTTTTGAGACTCGCACCACTCCACATAGGTTCTCCAGACTCTGTAATAAATATTTCTGGAGACCGGTTTCCTAGCCTGAATCAACGTAGATATGACCTGATCTGAGAGGCCTCTGCCCTTAAGAATTAGGGATTCAGCCGCCAAGCCGTCAAATTTAGCTGCTGTGAAGCAGGATGGCAGATTGGGCCTTGAGACAGTAGATCTGGGCGCAGGGGGAGCGGCCACGGCGCCCCGACTGACATCTTCACGATGAGTGCGTACCAAGCCCTCCTGGGCCAGGCTGGGGCCACCAGGATCACAGGCCTGCGCTCCACCCGGATCCTCCGTAGAAGGCGGGAAATCATCTGCAGTGAAGGGAACGCATACAGAAGAGAAAACTGGTGCCAAGGGCAAACCAAGGCATCGGTCCCGTAGGCCGAGGGATCCCTGGCTCGGGATATGAATTTGTCCAACTTTTTGTTGGATCTCGTTGCCATAATGTCCACGTCTGGGACTCCGAATCTTTGGCAAATCTCTTGGAATACCTGGGGGTGAAGCGACCATTCCCCCGGGAGCAACTGTTGACGACTCAAAAAATCTGCTTGAGAATTGTCTATCCCTGGGATGAACACCGCCGAGATGCAGGGTACATGGGCTTCGGCCCATGAGAAAATCAGGTTTACTTCTCTTTGGGCTGCTGGGCTCTTCGTGCCCCCCTGGTGGTTTATGTATGCCACCGCAGTGGCATTGTCGGACTGTATCCTTACTGGCAGACCCTGAAGGGGGAGAGTCCAGGCGATCAGGGCCAGTCGAGCAGCTCTGATCTCCAAGATATTGATGGGAAGCAGTTTCTCTGCCCCCGACCACAGCCCTTGCTGGGTCTGTTCTTCTAGAACTGCCCCCCAACCTAACAGGCTGGCATCCGTGGATACTATCTTCCACGTGATGGGGCAAAAGGATTTCCCTTTTGACAAATTTTGAGAGACCAGCCACCAAGACAGGCTGCGCCGGACCTTCTGGGAGAGCACTAACGGACGATCTAACGCCTGAATGGACTTGTTCCAAGCAGAGAGAATGGCTGCCTGAAGATATCTGGTATGGATCTGGGCGTAGGGCACAGCCTCGAAGGCGGCCACCATCTTCCCCAGCAGTCGCATACATAGGCGAATAGTCGGCCTCTTCTTGCCTAAGATCATTTGAACTGCTTGAGCTATTGATCTGATCTTTGCTTGAGGTAAAATTATCCTCTGGCAGTCTGTATCTAGCCGAAGGCCTAGATATTCCAACTGCCTTGTGGGTTTCAATACCGATTTTTCTAGATTTACAATCCATCCGAATTCCTCTAGATGCTGAACTGTGCGACCTACTGCCTGATTGAGGTTGGAGGCTGAGCTGTCGATAACCAGAAGATCGTCCAAGTATGCCAAGACTAAAATGCCTTCTGTCCTTAGGACGGCTAGCACCGGGGCTAACACCTTTGTGAATACCCGCGGAGCTGTTGCCAACCCGAAAGGGAGGGCTACGAACTGGTAATGGCGGTGATGTATCATAAAACGAAGAAACCTGTGATGTGCCGGGTAGATTGGCACGTGTAGATACGCATCTTTTATGTCTATAGATGCTAGAAAGTCGTCTTGATGTAGGCTGGCTGCCACCGAACGTATGGACTCCATACGAAAGGTCTGAATGTTTAGAAAGCGATTTAGGCGTTTGAGGTCCAAGATAGGCCTGACGTCGCCATTGGGCTTTGGTATTATGAAAAGGTTGGAGTAGAATCCCAGACCCCATTCCTGGGTTGGTACTTCTACGATTACTCCTTGGAGTAAGAGACGATCCAATGCTTTTGCAAGAGAGGCCCTCTTTAATGGGTCGCTTGGAAGATTTGACCCCTGAAAATGAGGAGGGGGGACTTCCCGAAACTCTAGCTTGTAGCCCGTGGTTACCACGGATCTTACCCAAGAGTCGGGAATTCTGGCCTTCCACACTTCGGAGAAGAACCGAAGCCTTCCCCCCCCACCCAAGAGAGTGGGGGCGCCCCTTCATGAATCTGACTTAAGGACTGGTTTAACCGGCTTGCGAGACCATGGCCTCTTGCCTGTCGTGGCTTGTCCTTGTGGGCGGCTATTAAATGTCGAACGCCCGGGAGGCCGTCGATACTGACGGGAAGTTGAAGGGGCCGAGCCTGCGAAGGCCTGTCGCTTAAATGCGGGCCCACGTGATCTTTTCTTGATGGGCAAGAAAGAACTTTTACCACCTGATATGGTCTGGATATATTTATCTAGGTCTTCACCGAATAGTCTCCATGAAAGGGAAATCCTGCTAAAAGCTTTTTGCAGGGTGCCTCTGCTGACCAGTTTTTTAGCCACAAAAGGCGACGCATATGAACCAACAGCAGAGATAAACGGGACGCCTGTTGAACGGAGTCCTTAATAGCATCTACTGCAAAGCAGAGAGCTCTTGGGAGGTCAGACAATTCACGAGCTTGCTGAGCCGTATGTCCTTTAATATCTGTTTAGTCTGATCCTTTAAAGCCTGACAAACGCCAATGGCTGCCACTGCTGGCTGAACCACGGCACCTACTGTGGTAAAAGAAGCTGTCATGGACCATGAAATACTGAAGTGTTTCTACATGAAATCCTAATTCATGTATTACAGATTTTATTCTGAACCCCAGCCAGGTCAACAGACTCATACGTGATACTTATTGTCCATTGTGTGATAACCCTATCTAAAGCCTTTCTATTATCAGGTGTAAATGTCTCCTGCCCTGTCTCTGGTCTCCAGACAGTTCCATTGTTCTGTGGCTGGCTATTGTGTACATTGATTGACCCCCTGGGGGCTTCTCTCTCTGGGAGATAATTACTAAATGTCTTTTAGATCTGTAATTGTGTATTCTAAAGGTTAATTCAATTCAAAAGAATGTGATGTGTCAAGCTTTGCGGTGCCGAAATGCCTCTGTATGGAAACCCCCAGTGTGTGGAAAAGGGGGTGGAGATTTCATTGTTCTTTGATTGATGACAAGCTTGTAAACTGTGTATATAAATCTGCAGAGTTTTGCCATTAAAGGGTGTCCTGTTAGATTCAGCATTAAGCCATGGCTCATGTGTGGATTATTCAGCGATTCCAGGGATATTCCTAGTCGGGGAATATTGGGGTGATTTCTTTTATGGGAGAAGAAGGGAATGGATGGCGGAGATATGTTCGACTACCGTCACACTGGTTGGCAGCAGCGGGATGTTCCCTTCTACTTTCCGTTACACCAGGATTCCAAACAGACACTGGGAACAGTGAATGGAAGACTGGTACACCCTGCTTAAAAGAAATACACGGAAAGGACTACTGGAAGTTTGTGGAAGGATTGCTAGCAACAAAACCGAGCGTGTCATCATAGCAGAATAAATGGAGCTAGACCAGGAGAACTCGGTTGCAGCAAGGCCTGCAGTACAAGAGATGGGGACACCAGTGATTCAGGATGAGGAATCACCAGCCAACAAGCTAATAAGAGAGAAATTAGCATGGTTCGGTCCGAACCCAACGGCGGATGTGGTGCTGAAAGTGATGACCCTGTTAGCGGAGGAGGCTAAACAAATAAGAGACGCAGAGCTACAGTTAAAACTGGCAGCAGTCCAACAAGCAGCCGCACATTCTCCAAACAGTGAGTACAGCACAGCAGACACAAGGAAGATTCCGTTTAGCGCTTTTGAAGCTTTTGATGAGAAAGAACGAGAGCGGCAACATGAGCTGAGAATTGCAGAAATACGACGATCGGTGACAACGCCTAAAGAAGCAGCACCAAATGAAAGACGAGGAGAGGTACAGATACCAGTAACCATGGAAGAGGAATTCAGAAGAAGGTTACAAAAGATGCGGATACAGCACACAGGACCAGAATCAGAGGAGGTCCTACTGGGATGGGCAGATGTGATTCGGTGCCAACTCTGGAAGGAAGCGCTAGCTCTGGAGCAGCAACACCAAGGAGAAGTCCTGCCCTACATCTATGCAAGGTACTGGCCGCAGTATGACGTACGACTGCCGTTGTTGGGGGAACAACCGAAGCAGGAGTGGATAGCGGAATTAAGCAGGCTGCTTAGGGCAGAGATGCAGCTGGATGAGAGCTACAGAGCCCTCCGGTGGTATGTAGCCCAAGAGTGCCCATGGTCAGCGGATGACAGCCCCACAGAAGGCTATGACTATGATGGCCTGGGATTGTTATATTGGAGGATGTCCAGTGATCCCGACTTTGGGGATGATCGGGAGTGGCGCTTGGAGGACATAATGGAGCACAGAGAGAAAAAATTGAATATCTCGGAAGCGCACTGGCTACAGGAAGATTTGGAATTTCTGGCCGCTCGGGAATGGGACCTGGAGATCGCCTACAAACAGCTGCTAGACTCTGCTCAGCGCCAGGACCGGGCTCCCTTTGCCTGGGACTATCAGGAAATACCAGTGGACAATGCTGAAATCCTGGCTGAAGAATCGTCCATGTGGCAGGGTAACAGTGTGCTTTTCCAACCTGCCCCTGCAGCTATGGACCAGGAGGTTATATGGCGGATGCAGCAAGTGCCGACTGACCTGGATGATCCCGTTTCTGCATGGGATGATCCTGAAGGGAGGAATGTGCCTGTCCAGCAGTATGCCAGTGAATCGGCAGTGGAAAATCTAGAGATTGCCATTCCCAAAGCTGAAGTTCTGACCACAGGGCCGAGCTCTGCTAACCTCTGCTCAGTACCTAGAGCATCTTCTGGGTTCCATGGACAGGAGATGGTGAACCTCTATCCCCAGACACCAGAGACAGGGGATTTAATAGATCTTTCTGCTGAGGACAAACAACCTGATGGGCCTCCAGCAGAAGAGCTGGTATCAGGGCCAAACTTCACTGTGCTCTGCCCAGCACCAAGAGCAGTATTTGTGGAGTTACAAGGAACTTCCCCAGCTGAAGCGCTGTTCACCGGACAGAGGGTTCAGGACCTTTGCCCCACCCCTGTGGCAGTTTCGGAGGCTCAGGGTGAGAAGATGGCCATCACTCCCCAGCCACAGATTACAGAATGTAGGGGTTCAGAGGATGTTCTGGATTATGCACCCCCAGCAGAAGTGCTGGCAACAGGGCAGATTGCCAGCCATCTCTGCCCAGCACCGGGACCAACTGTGGAGTTCCAGGGAGCCGGGGCGGTTGGCCCCCCTCCCAGCAACCAGCTGAGGTGGTAAAGCTCTTACTCCCAGCGGAATCACTGGCAGCAGGACAGGATGCTACTGGCGGCTGCACCCCACTACAGCTTGAGTGGATATCGGTGGATGGGACTGTGGTCTCCACTCACAGCAATCCAGCGGAAGAGCTGGCAACAGAGCAGAGCGCCCCGGGCCTCTGCTTTCACCTAACAGAAGAAGGGGTTCCTGGGGTAGTGGATGGGACTTCAGTCTCCACTGGCACAACCCCAGAAAATGGTACAGGACTGAAACAGGAGGATGTCGGCTTTGCTTCGCAAGCACTGGGGGATTTTCACCTCACATCAGTGGATGGGACTTCAGTCTCCACTGGTATACCCCATAAATGGTGGCCAGTTGGCCCAGATCCCCAACAGCATGATGGACTGAGCCCAGCCACCCTGTCATCTCTCCAGCGGCTGAAAGGACTCCAGGGAGAAGGGCTAGTCCAGGCCTCTCCCCAGCGGCAGACGTGTTCCCTGAGAGAGGCAGAGGATGGCGGGGTGAGTAATGCTCGGTTTGGAGCAAGTGATTTGGGGTACTGTATGGATACCGGCCTTGGGGGACTGGAACTACTGACTGAATTCAGAGACAACCCATCTGGTGTCTCCTACTGGGTTAGTCCCCTGACAAAAGGGGAGATGTGTGACAGGCCTAGCCGGGACAGGGGCTTTTGGAGAGGACTGAATGCGAGCCTCTTGCCGTCCGATTATGGGCCAGGGCCTCAAAGCAGGAAGGCCGATGGGTTATCCTGGCAGACAGTCCTGGAACCTTAAGACTACTTGCCCAACATCCTCGAGTGACCCGTTTGGGTCCCACTGCAGATGTTAAACTATTTCCCAGGGGGAGTAATGTCATGGACCATGAAATACTGAAGTGTTTCTACATGAAATCCTAATTCATGTATTACAGATTTTATTCTGAACCCCAGCCAGGTCAACAGACTCATAAGTGATACTTATTGTCCATTGTGTGATAACCCTATCTAAAGCCTTTCTATTATCAGGTGTAAATGTCTTCTGCCCTGTCTCTGGTCTCCAGACAGTTCCATTGTTCTGTGGCTGGCTATTGTGTACATTGATTGACCCCCTGGGGGCTTCTCTCTCTGGGAGATAATTACTAAATGTCTTTTAGATCTGTAATTGTGTATTCTAAAGGTTAATTCAATTCAAAAGAATGTGATGTGTCAAGCTTTGCGGTGCCGAAATGCCTCTGTATGGAAACCCCCAGTGTGTGGAAAAGGGGGTGGAGATTTCATTGTTCTTTAATTGATGACAAGCTTGTAAACTGTGTATATAAATCTGCAGAGTTTTGCCATTAAAGGGTGTCCTGTTAGATTCAGCATTAAGCCATGGCTCATGTGTGGATTATTCAGCGATTCCAGGGATATTCCTAGTCGGGGAATATTGGGGTGATTTCTTTTATGGGAGAAGAAGGGAATGGATGGCGGAGATATGTTCGACTACCGTCACAGAAGCCTTCAGTAGGGTCTCCAATTTTTTGTCGACTGGATCTTTAAACACCTGGACATTTTCCACCGGACAGGTCAGGGATTTATTTACGCAGGAAATGGCTGCGTCCACGGTAGGGAGTGCCCATTTCTTTGCAAATTCTTCTTCCATAGGATAGAGAATGGTAAACCTTTTAGGAGGGATAAAAATCCTATCAGGTCGAGCCCAATCCAGAAAAATCACACTCTCCAGAAGGGGGTGAACCGGGAAAGATGCACCACTCAATGGTGCCTTCAAGGAACCTAAAGAGGATACCGCGGGGGCCAATTGTTCTGACACTGGAAGTTTAAAAGCAGTGCGAACCATATCCGTCAGAGACTGGATCCACAGACTCTCTGCTTGAGAAGCCGAAAAAATTTCATCTATAGTGGAATCTTCCATGTCTGACCCGTCAGGACTCAGGTCCGCTTGATCCCCCTGTGGGTCCAATTCCTCCGAAGAGAGGACCTCTGCATCTGAACACACCGTTTTAGGTGACGGGGATCTAGCCAGTTTGCCACCCGGCAAAGAGCGGGCAATTAAAGCAGTTAACCTTTTCTCTAGCCCACCCAGGGTGAATTCTAGCATTTCTTCCGTAACATAAACGGGAATGGGTTGATTGGGGGCCGCCTCTGCCCCTAGCACCCTCAATGGCTCCTGCACGATGCTGTTCGGTGGTCTATCTGGTGAGGGTGGGACCACTGGAGCCTGGCCCAAATCCTCTGACCCCGTTGGAGACCCCTTTACTTTTTTGGCACCTTTTGCAGCCTTAGCTGGTCCTGATCCCTTGGGAGCCATTGCACAACCTTGAGACACCCCTACAGCCAACACCCAACTGTTGTAGCTAGAAGTGAAACACTAATAAGGACAGGCTATGGTAAAATCTTTTCAAAATTTTCATACGCCTGAGAAGGCGGCAATACAGAGGAAAGTCCTGTGAGTATTGCCACACCAATGCCCGTTAGCTGGAGTCCAAGGTTGCACCGACTCAGATACTGCCAGATCTAAGGCTGAGTCCCTTTAAGCAAAAAAAAATATATATTTTTTTTTTTTTTTTTCTGGTCAGTGTGGACTTTTAAGTCCAGACCTGAAGATCCACAAACCACCACTGGGTGTCACTGTTAGCCAGAACTGGCTCAGCTGCGCGCTCTATGTCCTCACTCTCCACTGCTCTCAGGAGGGAATGACCAGCCAGGAAATGCTTTTTTTGCTTTATCTGAGACTGACGCTGCTGCCCCCCCCCCCCCCACGCACGCTGACGCTGTAAAAGGCGGCGCGCACGCGCGCGCGCGCCCCGCCCCCCCCACGCTGAAACCAACATGGAGGAAGCAGAGAGCAGAGGAGAAGCCTGGACCAGCGCTAGAAACACAGACACCTGGTAAGCCACTAATCTTTGTAGTGCACACATAGAGGAAGCTGTCTCCCTAGGCTTCCTAGGAAACAGGAGTTTTGTCAGCACTTCCTCTCTATACACGTGGGGCTGCAGTATCATGCTAACAGGCAAATCTGGGGGGAGTAGCAAAATACATATCTTTTAAAAGCATATATATATCTACATGTTATCTGGGTAAACATTAGTACATCCCATCCTGCCTCAACAGACATAGTGGAGATAGTGGCTGATGCCCAAGCATACCATTAGCCAACCCAGAACCCCCAGGGGGATACCTACTGTCGAACCAAGTCCCGCAGGTTCCCTCTTACCTGCTCCACGCCGCAGGGTATTGCAAAATGCAAGAGGCCCAGCCTTCCCCCATCTCCGTGGGTATTGTCTTGGACCTTCAGGGACCGGGGTCCTGTGTTAAGGAACCCACACCCCTGGACCTATATAGCATCCTGGCATCAGTAGCGTTTAGTTCTTGGAAGAGACTAAGGCACTGGAGCCCAGAATCCAGCCCTCCAAGGAGAGGCATTATAACCCCACTCCAGCAGGGCCCGGGTACCGTACACCTTGGCTTTGAAGCACTTCGGACGGATCCGGCTAGCTATCCTGGGTCCCGAGACCTCCGAGGGACAGCTAGACGTGACCAACACCTAAGACACTGGCGAAAAAACTGAAGCACTCCCAGTGGGAGGGGGTTATATAGGGAGGAAACTTCCTGTGAAATTGATTACACCAGTGTCCACACCTGAAGGTACCCATATAACCCAAGTGTAATGGCTATGCGCTCTGTGTCCCGTGATGTACGATAAAGAAATGTAAATAAATGTATAACCTTTTTTAAATGACTTTTTCTTTCTTTTTTTTCTGACTTTCACTGTTAAATAAAAAAAAAAAAATTATAGACTGATCATTTCTTTGTCAGTGGGCAAACGTATTAAATCAGCAGGGGATCAAATACTTTCTCCCCCCCCCTCACTGTATCTGATGACTACAGGACCCCTCCTTGCTTCTACAAGATGACGAGGGAGCATTGTCATCCTAGGAGAGGAAGCGTGTTACTGGCAGTATTACTAGACAAAAATAAAGGAAAAAAAAATTTAGGCATCACATCTAAGGACTTTGCTGCATTTTATAACATTTTTGCTCCTGGGTTTAGATACGCCACCCACATAAAACATATAGAAGAAGAGAAATCACCGCTCCAGGTGGGTCTGCTATGCAATCACAGACTAGCTCAGGATACCGAGGGTGCACTAGGCAAGATTGGGAAATGGATGAAGGATGGATAGCCGCACTCCAAAGACCGTTAAGGTTGTCTTTATTGAAAAAACAGCAAATACATCACAGGGTTACAGCAATGGAGACATAGGAACAGCCGACGCGTTTCGCACTGGATGCCCACATGCCCCACACATGCGTCCATGGGAAGCAGAGCTTTCTGTGCTGAAAGCGCACCCCCAGGACATTAACCAAGCTGTCAAAGACAGCTCTCAGTCAGTACAGGAGTTGGCAGGATTGGCTCCCGATCTTGTGACCACTGTGACAGCCAATCACAGTGGTCACGTGACTGCCGATCCTTTCCGCCACCGAGCTTACAAACCTTATTAAAAGGGATGCCAGGGATGGGTGGGAAGAGGGTTACCAACTGGTTGGTTGCTAAGGGAAACACAGATACTTTTCTTTTATCTTTGTACACAAGACCCAGTGGCAGTTTCAGTACATGAGAGATGCCTCACCTCTGTGTCATTGTCTGTTGGGATATTAAGAGAAAGAGGACACAGCTTCTCTTCAGTCTCCAGTGTCTGCCAGAAGAATCCAGAGGATGAGGAGAACACTTTATACACCGCCTAATAACAAAACAGATTTTTATATAAAACAGATGAACTGCAAACACAAAATCAGTGACAGCAGAAAATGTACTACAATCACATCACTAATGATGCATGTATGGGCTTAAATTTTGTTGCTGAATTTAAGGGGAAGCGAAGGCAACTCTTATATCATATCTGGAAATAAATCTTGGCCCATGCTTGGGAAATGTTTCCTTTAGGCCGCGTACACACGATCAAATTTATCTGCTGAAACCGGTCCGACGGACCGTTTCAGCAGACAAATCCGATCGTGTGTACGGGCGAGCAGACAGGTTTTTCCAGCAGACAAGTTTTAAAGCATGCTTTAAAACTTGTCTGCTGGAAACCCATCCGTCCGACATGTCCGCTGGTTAGTACGCCTAACCAGCGGACAAAAATCTCCCGCATGCGCAGAATAGATTTGACGCATGCGTGAAAGTATTTTACTTCCTGGAGTGGTGACGTGGCGGCCACGTCACCGCGCTGTCTGTCCGCGGGGATTTTGGTTTGATCGTGTGTACACTGATCAAACCAAAATAGCCCAGCAGACATATATGATGAAAACGGTCTGTCTGACCGTTATCATCGGATTTGTTTAGTCGTGTGTACGTGGCCTTAGGCCAGTGGTCTCCAAACTGCGTCCCAGGTGCCAGATGCGGCCCTTTGCCTGCTTTTATCTGGCCCTTGGGGCACTATTTTATCCACTGATATCAACTCTGGGGCATAGGTTCTCCTACTGACACCAACAAAGGGGCCTAATGACATCAATATTGGGTCACAATTCTTCCCAAAGAAACCAATGATGGGACACAATCCCTCACAGTGACACCAAGGATGGGGCACAATTCCTTAAAATGACACCAATGATAGGGGACAATTCCTCACAATGAAACCAACAATGGGACCCATTGACGGGGCACAATTACTCCCACTGAAACAATGGGGTGTACATTTTTCCCACTGATGTCAGCACCTGTTCGACTCCCACTGACCACTGTCCGGCCCTCGTAAACTCCCGAAAGACAGTAAACTGGCCCTTTGCTTAGAAAGTTTGGAGACCCTTGCTTTAGGCTGAGGTGACAGTCAAATAAAAATGGAAGTGATCAGTAAACAAGGGTATCTATATGGTATATCATTTTATAAAGGAGCCAGGCTTAATGGACATCTCATGCCTACTGAAAAAAATGGACATGCCTAGCTAGGGTGGAACTGTTCAGCTGGCATCAATTGTCACACTATCTACAATGCCACGCTAAAAAAAGGTCAAGGATACTTCTGTTAAGATGGCATTTGAATGTTTGTATGAGTGCTATGATGGTTATAGGGTAGGCTCTATATACCCATTTAGTTGATTCCACCATAAGCTGCCTTAGCTTTAGATGTGAGAACAGGACTTTGAGTACTCTTGTAGAACCAAAGGTTTGATCCAAGTGGTTTGCTAGAATGTATAAGGGTATTTTAAATTTGTCTCTGGGGAAGCAAATTCTAAAGTCTTCTCTAGAGAATATTTGCTACTATCTAGAGTTGTGAAAATGCCTCCTAACCCCTTCCCGACAGCGTTCCACAGTGTGACCAAAGAAGAGAACCGTTTCCTATGTGGTGGCAATGCTAAAAGGTGCAGCTATTTTTGACCCCTACACCAGGGGTGCCCAACCAGTGGCCCACGGAGCCCTCTGATGTTGCCCGCGACCTCCTGCTCTGGGGTGGAATAGAATAGAATACTGTTATTAAAGGTCTGTTTATTACTAAAATCACAGTGTATATATGGGCATATCTGTTCTGCAGTGGTTACTGGGCTGCTTTCAAACTGATCCGCAGGTGCAGATTAGTTTACCTGTGGGTTACCTGCACTGAGCCATAGATTTCTGTTATTACCTGCGAGTTTGGAGAGCTTTCTGAAAGTGCACAAAATCTGCAGAATATAATAGAAGTCTATTGTAAAGTGCAGGAAAGCCAAAGGGTACAGTGTGTTGCACCCGCGGTGCGGGTAAACCGCAGCGCATCAGTATGAAAGCAGCCTTGCGGCCCCTTTCACATGGTCAGTCTGACAGTCTGACCAATTCCATTCACCTCTTAGTGGCAGACATAAAACGACTTGTGTCCAACCTCTAATGCTAACAGCTAAAAAATATAGCGGGCTGTGTCCTTGTCCGCTCTGCATATGCAGAGCAGACCTGGACATGCCATCCACCTGCTCTGCTCATTGTGGCCCGCAACCACTTACCAAGTTATGCAAAAGCTTCTTCACAGTAATGCCGCGTACACACGATCACTTTTTGCGATGAAAAAAAAACACATTTTCAATCATGAAAAAAACCGACGGTTTTTCAAACTTCATTTTCCAAAACGACGTTGCGTACACACCATCGTTTTTCTAAAAAGCTCTAGCAAAGCGTGGTGACGTACACCATGTTCGACGGCACTCTTTTCCATTGAAGCTCCGTCTCATAACTTGCTTCTGAGCATGCGCGGGTTTAAAAACGTCGTTTTCTACATCGTTTTGCCCACACACCATCACTTTTTATGACACAAAAAACGACGTTTTGAAGACAAAAAACTACGTTTTGCCAACACACGATCAATTTAAATGACGTTTTAAAAAACTTTGTTTTTTTCATCACAAAAAGTGATCGTGTGTACGCGGCATAAGAGTATTGAAAATGAGGAATAGACTCCATCAAGAACTAGTTCTGTCCAGCTCAGTAGATAGTTTTAAAAGAGTCAGATACATTCCTATATGCACAAAATATAACTAGATACCAATATTTAAAAGTTATTAAAACACCAGGAATTGTTGACCCAGGAAATATACTGGGGAAGTTTCTCCAAGTGGGGATTTTTTTTTTTTTTTTTTTACTTTCTTTGGCTCAACTATGAATATAGGATTGTGTATATGGAGATTTTTTTTCCTTATTTGGTTGAATTAGATGAACTTTTTCAACCTGACTAAATCTGTAATTCTGTAGCAAGGTGATGTTCTATGACTGAAAGTTCTAATATTGGCCATACATTAGTAGATTTTTAACGAACATTTGTGGGAAAATTCAGACAAACGTTCTTGCAAAAATTCTCAGTACATTCAACAACTTATTTTGGTGTTCCACCAAACAATGGAACTTGACACCTTTCAGAAATGAGAAGGGAGCAGATACCCGTCTACCAGGTATTTGTTCCCACTTGCTGGCATAGGACACCTCTGAGGATGGCGGCGGCAGCCTCCGATCCTCTAAGCGACAGATCAGCTTCGGCTGCCGACATCGCAGGTGCCCTGGACAGACAAGTGTCCATGTATTAAAAATCAGCAGCTGCTGGCTTTTAATATATTTTTTTTTTTTAGTGGGACCTCCACTTTAAATCTCTTTTCCTCCAGGTGTAAAGAGTGCTCCCTTGTCTTCTGTGATAACATGAATGTGAATAACTAAATTTATATGGACCACTTATGCATGTGTTCATGTTGATAATATCCATCCCCTTAATCATCTCAAGAGTGAATAAATTCAGTTCCTGTAATCTTTCCTCATAGCTGAGCTCCTCTTATCAGTTTAGTTGCCCTTCTCTGCACTTTCTTCAGTTTCCCGATATCCTTTTTGAGAACTGGTGCCCAAAACTGAAATGCATATTCCAGATGAGGTCTTACTAATGATTTGTACAGAAGCAACATTATTCATCTTCCTCTGGAGTCTATACCTCCTCTAATACAAGAAAGGATTTTGCTAGCTTTAAAAACTGCAGCTTGGCATTGCAAGCTATTTCTAAGCCTATGATCTACCAAAACACCCAGATCCTTCTCCATCATTGACTACCCCAGTTGTTCGCCTGCTAAAATGTATGATGAATGCATGATTTTAACCCCCAAGGGCATAACCTTGCTGATGAGATTGACAATGGTCTGCCTTAATGTTATGACTTGTATCATAAATATCAAAAAGACAATGTACGACTGTACAGTATTGGTCTTTATTGGTTAACTGCAATCATGCCAAATGGGTATGTCAGTTCAATATTACACTGCCTTTTTGTGTTTATTAGTCGTGGTATTGATATGATGCATTGAATACAAGCACTGTATAAATAGTAGTGCTTCCTTTGAAATTAATAAAAATCATTGACAGAAAACAATGACAGTGATGCTGCTACTTCTGATATTCCTGCAGGACTGGTAGTGGAAAGTTCCACAGGCATCAGGACCTCTCCCTCCACCCTTACAAGCTGACAGAGAGTACAGGGCCTCCTTAAAGGGGTTGTAAAGATTCATGTTTTTTCACCTTAATTCATTTTATGCATTAGGGTGAAAAAACATCCGAAGATTACCACCCCCCAGCCCCCTTGTTTTACTTACCTACGCCCTGCAAAGTCCCGCATCGCGAACACGCTTGATCGTTTCCCAAGCTTCTCAACTCTTCATTGGACAGATTGATAGCAGCACAGCTATTGGCTCGCACTGCTGTCAATCAAATCCAATGACGCGGGCGCTGGGGGCGGGCCAAGTCCTGTAATTGGCGGCTTTGGAGGATGAATGCCGGACTCAGGAGTGTGCCCGCAAGGTAACCCCCTTGGTAGAGCGCTTCCCAAAGGGGGTTGTCTGAAGCGGGAAGGAGCCTAGAGAGCCGCAGAGGGACCTCAGAACAGGAGGATCAGGGACAATCTGTGCAAAACTAACTGCACAGTGGAGGCAAGTACGACATGTTTGTTAATTTTATTTTTTTAAATCGAACATTTACAAGCCCTTTAAGTGCCTCTAAAGAACAATTCTTCTCAGTGTGAAGTGACTACATCCCATGTCACCACCTCTAGCTTCTGCAATTCCTTACCTCTGGGTCAGGATTGAGTACTGCAATGCTACTCAGTCTCACAGCTGGAACATCAACGTTCAATGTGAAGAGCTGACCCTGCAGCTGATGACTAAGTTCCTCTCTCCAACATGTGACGCTCTGCAGGGTGGTGTGTGACAAGTACAGCGAAATCTGCTGGTAGAAATTGGAGGTTCCTCGCAGTCGTTCCTTGCCCTGGATCAAAATAACAGGCTTTAATAAAGACACCCCATACAACTGCAGTAACAGGAAAGTGGAGGTAAGGCTATGAAAATAGAAGCTAGGAAAGTTCCACCAGGGGGGGTTTTAGCGACATATTGTATTAAATATATTAGATTCAAAAACGTAGAAATGTATAAAAATAAATCTTTACTTTACTTTTGTATCACAAAAAATGAAGACATAAATAATTGTGGTGTTAAAATTGATAAACTCTGGTTACAGACAGGTAAAGATATGTTAACGGTTATTAAATATTCAACGATACAGTAAAGTACATAATATGCCATTGGTGAAGTGACTTCCATTTAAGTACTCCGATACGTTTCGACCACATAACGCGTCGGTGTACTCAAATGGAAGTCACTTCACCAATGGCATATTATGTACTTTACTGTATCGTTGAATATTTAATAACTGTCGACATATTTTTACCTGTCTGTAGCCAGAGTTTATCCATTTTAACACCACAATTATTTATATCTTTATTTTTTGTGATACAAAAGTAAAGTAAAGATTTATTTTTATACATTTCTACATTTTTGAATCTAATATATTTAATACAATTTGTCGCTAAAAAAAACCCTGGGGGAACTTTCCTATTTTTTGTTTTTGCAATTTTGTTGGGGTGTGCGGCCTTTGAACTCTCAATATATGCGTTTTCCAGTCATGAAAATACAAGCTATCCATTTATAAGACTACAATTGGGCTCTACAAGATACCTGTACTGAAAATGCAAGGTGCCATTGCTGACCTCTGAAAAGGAAATTTGCCTGGCTGCCCCTAGCTTTGACACCTTCCGACTCTCTGACTATTTACTGCATGCTTGCTCTTGTTTATATATGCTTGTTTCAGGTTAAATTTCTTTTAGGGCAGGTTTTTTTAAAGTTATAATCCTACCTTAGAGAAGTCACCATGGTTTCACTTTAGTATTAAAGGATGGCCATACCTTCTATAATTTTCTAGAACAATTTTCCTTTAGATTTACTGTGACTGAGTCACTTTGGGTGGGGGGCCCATGGAACTCAGAATCCCTTGGGGTGGTTGGGAAAACCTTGTTTAATCTCCCCATGCATCTCCTATGTCTAAGTTACCCTGTGTCTCTAATAGGGGCACAGGGTGACCGAGACATCCAGCCTGATCTGTACTAATCGGACTCACTGTACAGCCACACTGGAATGTTGTGTGTGTGTGTGTGTGTGTGTGTGTGTGTGTGTGTGTGTGTGTGTGTGTGTGTGTATATATTATATATATATATTATATATATATAGTCTCACTTCGTTGTGTACTCTTTGCTGGGTCGTTTGGGGTGTGGCTGTATTCCAATGTTCTATTGAGTCTGTCGGCCTTGGATATTATGCGATGTGTATGTAGATGTAGCTGTGACATTGGTGTGGGGCGAATTCCTCCAACAGCTCTCACTGCTGATTGGACAGTCTACCAGTCCGGAATGCAAAGATGGGGGGGGGGATTGTTCAGAGTATTACCTGCGTACCTGTGTTTTCAATAAACAATCCATGTTCAGAAACCAAACGAGTATTGTCTTGTTTTGTGCTCGTTAGCAGTTGAAATATCTGATATCTATATTCAGACTGGGAGGAAGCCGTATATAACGAAAAAAACACTAGCGGAGTGTGAGATGTTTCGATGCATTTACCAAAACTAGAGATGCACCAATACAATTTTTTTCAGAGCGAGTACCGATACTTTTCCCCAACTACTCGCCAATACCAATACCTGTATTTTTTGTGCGGTGCAGTGTGATTTGAGCCCATACAAAATGAATGGGCTCAAATTGCACTGCAAGAATTGCACGTGATTTGAACACATTCATTTTATACGGGCTCAAATTGCACTGCACGAATATGGTATAGGTTTTAGGTATTAGAGAAATTGCACAAGTACGAGAACAAGTAGGAGTGCAAGTACTTTGTATCAGCAACACTAACCAAAACCATACAATATGAGGTCAAACCTAAACGTTTTCAATTATATGCAAACAAGTAGGCCCTTGCACTACATAAACCTAAAGGAAATTGAATAAACAAATTGTATAATGTATGGCTAGCTTTAGGGTCTGATTTTTTACTTGGATCCTTGATCTGGAACTAAGCCTTAGCTACCCATCATGCATCTTTTAATGGAAGTGGTCAATACCTTCACTCTGATTGGGCAGGGGCAGAGTATTTCCCCTAAAGTTTGGCTTGCAGAGAATACTGACCTGCTACCACATGGATGATCTTTTTTTCATACTGCTGCATGACTATGTGTTGATGGGGAAAACTCAACATATGCAAAGTGCAAGCACATGTTAAGGTATGGCGGCTTCTATAAGAGCCTTCTCACACAGGTGATTTGCATAATCTGAGATGAGGTTTTTTTTGTTTCATCCTCGCAGGCCTGCATAGCAAAGTAAGCCAGGTAGTGTACACAGTTTTTTTTTTTACCTTGTGTTTTCGTATCTTGGGACTTGGGTGGGCGCCTACATGCCTAGGTGACACACAAGCGTAAAGTGCCAGTCCTTCCTCTCGCCACATTTGTTGAAGCCCTAACACCTGGAAAGGGGCCTCTGCTTCGTCTTGAAGATTTAAAGGTGACACCTGAATAGAAGAGAACAAGAAATTACAAACAAAAAAAATAGGACAACCAAAGCTGTATTAAAAAAAAAAAAAAGCATATACCAGAGTCATCATAGACACCAAATGTATGGGATATGTTTTTCATTCTATGTCTGCTTAGTGATGTGTAAATTTTACCCATATAGACATTTATTACCTCTAATGCCATGTACACACGATCGGTTTTACAGATGAAAAAAGTCAGATGGACTTTTTTCATCGGACAAACCGATCCTGTGTGGGCCCCATCGGTCTTTTTTCCATCAGTGTTGAAAAATAGAACATGTTTTAAATTTTTCAGATGGAAATAAAACGATAGTAAAAAACGATCGTCTGTGTGGAATTCCATCAGAGAAAAATCCACACATTGAACTGCATTTTTCTCAGCACGTCGTATCGTTTTACGTCACCGCGTTTGGATGGTCGGAATTTAGTCTGATAGTGTGTATGCAAGACTGATGGAAGTCAGCTTCATCAGATTTCCGATGAAAAAATCAATCGGTTTTTAGACCATCGGAATTCCGATCGTGTGTACAGGACTTTAGAGAGATTACCATACTCCTCCTGACAATGTCTTCATCTTTCTCCAGAACAATGACACCATCTATAGTTGTGTTCAAAAGTTTAGACACTAACTTCAAAGAAGGATGGGCGCTGAAACCCAACACAAGAATGTAAATTGTAACCGCAGCCAGGTGTATGGGTAGCTTTAGGCAGCCTTGAAAGCGGCCACTAGGGTAGTAAAACAGATGAATGGCAAAGAAAAGCACTGATAATATGACTGATCATGCCAAAAACTGTCTTTTATCTAAGTATAGTGATCATATTAAGCCATTTATTATTGTTACATAGTTGTTTGGCTAATTATTAAATCAGAATTTTAACAGAAAATCACTTAACCACTTGCTTACTGGGCACATATACTCCCCTCCTGCCCAGGTGAAATTTCAGCTTCCGGCACTACGTCGCTTTAACTGACAATTGCGCGGTCGTGCGACGTGGCTCCCAAACAAAATTTACGTCCTTTTTTCCCCACAAGTAGAGCTTTCTTTTGGTGGTATTTGATCGCCTGTGCGGTTTTTATTTTTTGCGCTATAAACAAAAAAGAGCGACAATTTTGAAAAAAAAATACAATATTTTTTACATGTTGCTATAATAAATATCCCAATTTAAAAAAAAAAAAAAAAATTTTTTTTCTCAGTTTAGGGCGATACGTATTCTTCTACATATTTTTTGTTAAAAAAATAAAAAATATATTTTTTACTAGAAATGGCGGCGATCTGCGATTTTTATTGGGACTGCGACGTTATGGCGGACACATCGGACACTTTCGACACATTTTTGGCGCCATTCACATTTATACTGCGATCAGTGCTATAAATATGCACCAATTACTGTATAAATGTGACTGGCATTGAAGGGGTTAACACTAGGGGGTGAGGAAGGGGTTAAATGTATTCCCTACATAGTGTTCTAACTGTAGGTGGGGGGGGGGGTGTGACCGATCTGTGTCCCTATGTACAAGGGACACAGATCGGTCTCCTCTCCAGAGACAGGACGCTGTCTCGGTGTAAAACGGCAATGAGAGATGATCTCATATGTTTACATATGAGATCATCTCTCATTGGCCGCGCAGATCGCATAGCTCTGGAGCGCGCGCGGGAAACGCCTTAAGGGGTGGCCGTCAATTGACGGCGGCTTGGATTTTCAGGTCCGCGCTGTAGCCGTCAATCGGCTATAGCGCGGGCCGCAAGTGGTTAAATGGCCCTGATCAGAAGTTTCCACCCCCTAATGTGTCTGGCCTTGGTACAGACACACACAGGTTAAAATGGTATTTAAAGGTTTGTTTCCCACATTAGTATTTAGCGCTTATGTCGATGTACTGAGCAAGCTATGGGGAGCAAGAAATTTTTTCAAAAGACCTGCGTAACAAGATAATGGAACAGGATATAAAAATATATCGAAAGCCTTGAATATGCCAGTCAGTACTGTTCAATCACTTACTTAGAAGTGGAAAATTCAGGGATCTCTTGATACCAAGCCAAGGCCCGGTAGACCAAGAAAGATTGCAGCTACAACTGCCAGAAGAATTATTTGGGATACAAAGAAAACCCCACAGGTAACCTCAAGAGAAATACAGGCTGCTCTGGAAAAAGACGGTGTCATTGTTTCAAGGGGCACAATGCGGCAATACTTGAACAAAATGAGCTACATGGTCGAGTTGGCAGAAAGAAGCCTTTACTATGCCAATGCCACAAAAAAAATGGTTACAATATGCCCGACAACACCTCACAGCTTCTGGCACACTAATCTGCAGTGACGAGACAAGAATACCAACCCAGCTGTGAAGCATGATGGTGGCTCACTGTTTTTTTTGGGGGGGGGCAAGTTCTAAAGGCATGGGGGAATATTGTGAACATCGATGAAAAGATGAATGCAGCACGTTATCAAAAAAATACAATTTGCATTCTTCTGCACGAAAGCTCTGCATGGGACGCTCTTGGACTTTCCAGCATGACACTGACCCGAATGCCCAAGGCCAAGTTGACTAAAGTTGTACAAAACGCCTCCTTATTACAGAAAATTACATGGCTACAGATTGAAAAGGAGAGGTAATTTTACTATTCAATTACAATATGACTTGTATCGCAATTGTATACGCTATATTATTTTTTTTATTTCAGTTTTTTCCCATGAAAGTGGAGTAACCCTTTAACCACTACCCGTCCACCGCTGTCATTATACAGTGGCAGGTTGGCTATTTCCCGCAAATCGCAGTAGGTGTACGTTTGAAGGGCGATAGCAGGCGCACGCGTGCCGCAATGTCTACTGACCACCTGCGATCGTGGGCACGAGAGACAAAACGGGGATGTGTGTATGTAAACACACAAATCCCTGTTCTGACAGGAGAGGAGAGACAGATCTGCTGTTCCTACCAATCAGGAACATCGATCTGTCTCTTCCTCTAGTCAGTCCCATCCCCGTACAGTTAGAGACACCCATGAAGGAACACTTAACCTCTTGATCACCCCCTAGTGTTAACCCCTTCCCTACCAGTGACATTTACACAGTAATCAGTGCATTTTTTATAGCACCGATTTCTGTAAAAATGACATTGATCCCTAAAAAGTTACAAAAAAGTGTCCAATCTGTCCACCGCAATATCGTAGTCCTGATAAAAATCACAGATCGCGCCCATTAAAAAAAAAAAATGCCATGAAATGTATCCCCTATTTTTTAGACACTATGGCCCAGATTCAGAGAGCGATTACGCCTGTCTAACTGGTGTTAGACAGGAGTAATTTCAAATTTCGCACGCCGTATCACTAGTTTGAATCCTCAAACCATGATACGGCGGCTTCGGGCTTCGATCCGAGAGGCTTACGTCTTCGTAAGCCTTCGGATCTACGTTGCGATATTTTTGCGGCCGTAGGGTGGAGTCCGCGTCGTTTTCACTGTCGGGGTATGCAAATTCGTTTTTACGGCGATCCACGAAGGTACGAGTGTCCTTCGCAATCGCCTACGTCATTTTTTGGCTACGTAATGTTAGAGCAGCTTTTTGCTGGTCTAACAGTGCGTAACAGATGTTAAGTATGGCCGTCGTTCCCGCGTCGAATTTAATATATATATATTTTTTTAACGTAACTCGTTCGGGAATAGGAATGTACGTAAACGACGCTACTACGACGTAACGACGTGATTTTGCGCAATGCACGGCGGGAAATTTGGGAACTGAGCATGCGCAGTTCGATCGCCGCGGGAACGAACTTATTTTAAATGCTTCACGCCCCCTAATCGCGTAGATGGATTGCGCCGGGAGAAATACACTACGCCGCCATCGTTTACTGGACAATATCTACCTGGATTCCACGTAGAGCCAGGTAAAATACGGCGGCGTAGTGTATTTGGGAAACCCTACGATAATCTAATTCTATGTGAATCTGGGCCTATAACTTTTGTGAAAAAACAATCAATATATGCCTATTGCGATTTTTTTTTTACCAAAAATATTTAGGAGAATATATATCAGCCTAAACTGATGGGGGATATTTATTATAGAAAAAAAGTATTAAATATTGTTTTGTTTTCAAAAATTATCGCTCTTTTTCTGTTTATAGCGCAGAAAATAAAAACCGCAGAGGTAATCAAAAGAAAGCTCTATTTGTAGGAAAAAATAGAACGTCAATTTTGTTTGGGTACAGCGTCACACGAAAGCGCAATTGTCAGTTAAAGCGTCGCAGTGCCGTATCGCTAAAAATGGCCTGGTCATTAAAGTGGTTGTACACCCTTTACAACCACTTTTTGCTACAGGTAAGCCTATAATAAGTCTGTAGCTACCCCGGATATACGTGCAGGTTTAGGAAATATCCATTTTATCTGCATGTGTCAATGTGATCGGCACATGCACACTGCGTACATGCCGTTGCTTCAGTGAGTGTGCCGTTACTGGCGGCTCCTGAACGCATGCGCGGGAGTGACGTCATCGCAGCTCCGGCCAATGACAGTGCCGGAGCCCCCGATGCCCGAAAGTAACTGCGGGAGAGATGTCACCGGCCGAAGAGGGGGGGGGGCAGGCGAGGACTGCTGCAGGGTCTTAAGTAAATCATAATGAGCTACTATGTTATGCATACTAGCTCATTATGCCTTTGTCTTGCAGGTTTCTTTTGTTTTGTTTTTTATAAGGTTTACAACCACTTTAAGGGGGGAAATCTTCTGGGGTTGAAGTGGTTAGAAACACAGTGGAAACACATATATGGGAATCATTTTTAAACCAAAAAATAAGTAATTCTGCACAGAAAAAGCTTCAGTTCTGCAGATTCAGTTCCACTACGCCACCTCCTGATTGTTTTTTGGTAAAAAGAACTGAAATTCAATAGATAAAAAGGAACAGGTCAGGGACAGTGAGAAAGTCACAGTACAATCAGAGTGAAGCCCTATAGACACGATCAGTTTGTCCGATGAAAACAGACCGATGGACTGTTTTAATCGGACAAACCGATCACATGTGGGCCCCATCGGTTTGTTTTCCATCGGTGAAAAAAAATAGAACATGTTTAAATTTTTCTTATGGATAAAAAAAAAAAAAAACGATCGTCTGTGTGGAAGTCAATCGGTCAAAAATCCATGCATGCTCAGAATCAAGCATTGAACTTAATTTTTCTCAGCACGTCATAATGTTTTTTACGTCACCGCATTTTGGCACAGTCGGATTTTTGACTGATGGTGTGTAGGCAAGACTGATGAAAGTCAGCTTCATTGGATATCCAACGAAAAATTCCATCGGATTAGATTCCATCAGATATCCAATCGTCTGTATGAGGCTTAAGTCATTTCAGTATAGGAGATGATTCTGTACAATTTCAAGATTGAAGATAAAGCTAGAGCTCATCTTTAAGCAAGACAGATCAACAATGTCACTCACCAACGTAATGAGCCAGACAAGCAAAGCATGGAAGATGTTGGCCTGTGAGAGAGAAGAGGCTGGAAATCGCCCGCTGTGTTGGGCTGGTGTGACTGTTTGACCGCAACTAGACAGCCGTATAGTGAGGAGTAACATCTCCTCCCTGCTACACACAGGTAACGTGTCCATTTCTGGGCTATATGATGCCTCCTGTAAAATACAACATACACAGTTTACTATGCAAGTTAAAAGTGTTACTAAACCCCGGACCCTGCATTCAATTTATCTGGTCTTCCGCAGTACACAAAACATGGAAATGCAATTGTGACATGAGTCACTTTGTGTGGGGGGTTTGTGGAACTCAGCTTACCTTGGAGAGCTCTGGAAAATGTGTTCAGCTTCCCTGACCCTCTTTTGTGTAAATCGTCATTTGTCCATTAGGGGCACAGCAGGCTAAATGAGAACCCCACTATGATCTGTACTAGATGGACTCTCCTTACAGCCGCACTGGAACCTTGTATATATGTATACATTGTGTGTTGTCTCATGCTGTTGGACTCCTTTGCCGAGATCGTTTGGGGTGTGGTTGTATTCCATTGTTTTATTGTCTGTCTGCCCTGGCTGTGGGGGGGGGGGGGGGTTCCTCCAACAGCTCTCCTTGCTGATTGGACAGTTTACTCAGCCCTGAATTCCAAAAAGGGGGGGGGGTGATGGTCCCAAGTGGGATATCGGTTGTGTCCATGTGTGATAATAAATCATTTTGTTGTTTGCCACCCTACACTGTGTTACGGCTGGTGACTGGGTGGGCTAAAGAGTCTTGGATAGTGCTGGTTCTGGACAGAGGAAGCATTGACGGCGGACATAGTCCTGTTGAGGACAAGGGTTCATCACAGCAATTATTGTAATAAATATAAATAGTATATAAATATAAATAGCTAAGTTATTTAGCTAACAACAGAGTTTCCTGTTGTAGGCCAACTGCCTAGCCATTAGCTGCAGTGTTGTCAGCTTGCCATGCAAGCTCCATCTACTGGCTGATGGGCTATTTGAGACATCTGATATGCAGTCCAATGGCATACTGAATAAACTGTCAAAACAGGCTGACAACATTGCTGCTGCTAAATGAAAGGCAGAAGTTTACTGTTGTCAGCTGGTAATAGAAGTGCTGTTACTTCAGGTAAAAAACTTTGCAACAGATTATAAAAAATGATTTTCTTAAAGTGGTTCTAAAAGGCTGAAGATTTTTTTTACCTTAATGCATTCTCTGGGTGTGCAGCTCCCCCACCTAGCACCCCTTATACTTATCTAAGCCAGTGATGTGCATGAGAACAGCAGCTCTCTCCCTCCTCATAGGCTCACAGACAGTTGCTCCCGCTGCTGTCAATCACAGGCAGTGAGCAGAGATCAGGGGGTGGGCCGAGTCACACTCTGTGTGTCTATAAACACACATAGCTGGCTTAGGAGCGAGCCTAAACGAGTGCCCCCAAAGCAAGGGGCTTGATATGGGGGCATTTTCTGGGAGAAGAAGCCGGCGGGGGGTCCAAGAGGAGGATTGGGGCTGCTGGGGCTTACGTGCTCATACTTACAGAGCTCGTAATATGACATGTTTGTTATTTAAAAAAAAAAAATTAAAGTCTTTAAGAAAACAGAGAGGCATGATGCCAAACATATGATTTTTTGGGGGGATTTACATTTTAATGCAGCATGGCAAAGCAACAGGTTTACTGGAACACCCTCCCTCTCCGCGGCTTCCTTTTGCCTCCCCACCTCTTTGTACAGTACACTCTGTGTCAGCTCAGAATAGCACTAGTCTGATTGAATATAGGAGAGAAGACTGTCTACCTGCCACCACGTGACAGCGCAGGGCCAATCGCTAAGCACCACCACTATCACATGGAGGAAAAGATGGAGTCGCATGGTCCTTTATACCAAGTTGAAAGGGTAATTTCTTTGCTCAGCCTGTGTCTTGGCTACATTCCTGTTGCCTTCTCTGTTACCTCCATGTGCCAGCATCTTGCTCTGGCTCAGTGGTCTACAACCTACGCCGCCAATGGCCACACAGATCTGGTACCTCCCGAAACAGCAGCACTCATGCCACTTAGTATCCTCCAGGGGTGGACTGACCATTCGGGCTCTCGGGCGCACTGCCCGAGGACCCCATGCCATTAGGGGCCCCATCAGGGTTGCCAGGCTCAGTAAAACCAAGGACAGTATGTAAAAATCTGTGTTTTTTTACATATGTCCCTGATATGTCCAATACCGACATGCTTTAGATGTGAAAATCCAGAGATTTTAGCTGCCCCGCCTCTGCACTGCCTCCTGGCGTGGTGGCCATCTTTAAGCCCGGGGGCCCCCATAATCTTCTATTACCCGGGGACTCCATGAGTTGTCAGTCCGCTCCTGGTATCCTCACATTTCCGTCACCACTTCCAGGGACAAGAGGTGCAAGGGAAGCCCCCCCATCATTTTTGTCTCCACCAGGTACGTGACAAAGTGCTTACTTATCTAAAAAAATCTTGGAATTGACAAGCAGCACTTCTCTGATTTCATACCTGCTTCTAGTAGACCATGAATTTCAGTTTGCACTTAGTTGGTGGTCAGACCAGTGAAGAGTAGATATCAAAAGCGGCTCCCACGTTTTTCTAATGAAAGTGAAAAACCCTTTTAGTGATTAACATAACATGACTCCTGTCTTACCAGATGAAAGAGAACGGGAGTTTGCTGAGCCATGGGCTGCCGTCCGCTCACAGAGTGCAGCGGTTTCATGCCCTCCAGCTGTGTCTGCATGCGCTGCCTGCTTTTCCTTTCTTTCTCCAGCTTCTCCCTGTCCATCATCTCCGCAGGGCTGCAATGAGAGATTTGCAGTATAAGTACCGGCAAACACATACCCTGGACTTTCACAGTAAATAAAACCTCTCGCTACTTGTTAAGCTGACAGATTTGTAAAAAACTTCAGGACAACAGACCCGTTACACATCACATTGCACTCATCTGTCTTGCACAGAGTTATAATTCTTAAATCCTTACTCCAGCCAAAACGAATACTAAATTAAACCAATGTATGTATGGCGCCTAATGGTAAACATAAAACAAAAAGCAAAGACAAAAAAGTAGCTGACCCTTTAAATGGAATAAATCCACTAGTGATATGAAAGTGATAATGTGTGGCCAGGGGCGGACTGGCAACTCATGGGGCCCCCCAGGCAAATGGAGATTTTGGGGCCCCCGGGAACTAGGAGATTATGGGGCCACACAGTATACACACACACACACACACAGTATACATACACAGTAGACACACAATATACACACACACAGAATACACATACATACACTGAAAATGTACTGGAGAGGCAGGGCAGCTATAATCTTGTTTTTTTTTTTTAAAACACAGATTTTTACATACTGATTTTTACTGAGGTTGGCAACCCTGTTGGGGCCCCCTAGTGGCATGGGGCCCTCGAGCAGTGCCTGAATGAACAGTCCGTCCCTGGGTGTTGCGCTTACATACAATTCTTATGTAGTTATATATATGTATATATATATATATATATATATATATATATATATATATATATATATATATAGAATATTAGGTAATAAAGTAAATGAATCAGTCCAGTGTGTGCTCAAAGTATGGATGTACACTCAGAGGTGTTGAACCCCTTTTTACAAGCAGGTCAAAAAGTGCTTTTGCCCTCAGAGTCCGAGATCCCCCTGGGATTAGGCGCCAGTGTGTTCTTCTGATTTTTGTGTTCCTCATACATAAGATGACCAGACTGGAGATACAGTGCCTTGAAATCTTCCACATTTTGCCATGTTATAACCAAAAACGTAAATGTATTCTATTGGAATTTTATGTGATAGACCAACACAAAGAGGCAAATAATTGTGAGGTGGAAGAAAAATGATAAATGGTGTCAACATTTTGTACAAATAAATATGTGAAAAGTGTGGCGTGCATTTGTATTCAGCCCCTTTACTCTGATACCCCTAACTAAAATCCAGTGGAGCCAACTGCCTTAAGAAGTTACCTAAATTTGTAAAAAGTATCCACGTGTGTGTAATTTAATCTCAGTATAAATACAGCTGTTCTGTGTAGCCCACAGAGATTTGTTAGAGGACCTTTAGTGAAAAAAACTGCATCATAAAAAGGTCAAGGAACACACCAGACAGGTTAAGGGATAAAGTTGTGAAGAAGTTTAAAGCAGGGTTAGGTTCTAAAAACAATCCAACTTTCTGGCACAAAGTCATTTGGAGTGATGAGACCAAAACTGAGCTTTTTGCCCACAACTATATACGCTACATTTGTAGAGGAGTCAACAAAGCCTATGATGAAAAGGTACACCATTCCTACTGTGAAACACGGAGGTGGATCCCTGATGTTTTGGGGATGTGTGAGCTACAAAGGCACAAGCAATTTGGTCAAAATTGTTGACAAGATAAATGCAGTATGTTATCAAAATATACTGAAGGAACATTTGCATTCATCAGCCAGGAAGCTGCACATGGGACGTACTTGGACATTCCAACATGACAATGATCCAAAACACAAGACCAACTCTACCTGTCGTTGGCTACAGCAGAATAAAGTGAAGGTCCTCGAGTGGCCATCTCAGTCCCTTGACCTCAATATCATTGAGCCCCTCTGGGGAGATCTCAAACGTGCCTTTCATGTTACACGAACTGGAGGCTTTTTGCCAAGAGGAATGGGCAGCTTTACCATCTGAGAAGATAAAGAGCCTCATCCACAAATACCACAAAAGACTTCAAGCTGTCATTGACGTTAAAGGGGGCAATACGCGGTATTAAGAACTGGGGTATGTAAACAGTTGATTGAGAATAAATGGCTTCAGTCAAACACTAACCATGAGTGAAAGAAAGGTTTTTGTGTTATTCATATTCTCTGAAAAATGGCCAAGAAATCAAATTCTGCCAGGGTATGTAAACTGATAAGCACAACTGTATACAGCGTGTATGGGAAGGGATGGCTTCAGTAGATCTGCCACGGAACCAGCGCATGTTTCAAGCCTCGCTCTCAATTCTCGGCGCAAAGGTTATGTTACACGGGACCCAGAAGTGATGGTCCCACGCTTCAACGTACATTCCACCAAAGATGACTTTTAGAAAGACTTCTTGAAGATGCCACCTTTGGTGAAACATATGTAGAAGCGTGGGACCATCACTTTCGAGTCCCGTGTGACATCACCTATGGGCAGGCAATCAAGAGCGAGGCTTGGAATGCACGCTGGCTCTGTGGCAGATCCGGAGAAGCCATCTGTAACGGGAGGGCCCGTGGAACCCAGAAGCTCTTAGAAAGTATGAGACACTTATACTTTCAGCTTCCTCTACGCCTCTTATGTGTAGATCACCCTGTGTCTCTAATAGGGGCACAGGGTGAATGAGAACCCCACTATTATCTGTGCTAGTCAGATTTAATACGGTATACATTGTATATATATTGTGTGTTGGCTGTTGTGTACTATAAGCTTGCTGTGATGAGGTGGGGTACGATTGCATTCTATTGTCTATTGTGGTAATTAAGTCTGCTATTGTGGTGATGTGGATTGGAGTTTAGGAGACGGCAAGGCTAGCCTAAAGGTCATGTGTCTGAGTCATCAGCTGTAGTTAATTAGCTCACATGTTGTTGTCTGCTAAGGGAGGAATTGACACTCAGAATAATGTGTATTGGTGGCTCGTTATGTAACCATTGTGTGATGTTGTGGGTGGATCCGGACCATACCTCCTGTGTTTCCTAAATTGAATATAAGAGCCTGTATTTCTTAATAAAGTCATTCCCTGTTTGGAACCTGAAAATAGAGCTGTGTCTCTTTAATGGGGGTAATTATCCTTATGGGTCTTGTGCGTCTGACTGTGGAGTGTCGGTAGCTACCTTGTGTTCCGGGATGGAATATCCTAAACGGCGTCAACCTCTTTCGCATTTGGGGTGCTCTTATACCATCCCTTCCCATAAACGCTGTATATACTGGTGCCGGTTACAGGCACTATTACATGTAAGTGTAACCATTACCTTTTATACTACCAACTATTTTTAATAAATACTGCACTATGAAAGTTTATATTATATCTCCCGTCTGGTGATCTTATGTACGATTAACACAAAAATCGGAGGAACACACAAAAATTATTTCTGGTAAACAAAGAAAAATTAGAAAGCAAGTATCGGCAAGGCAATGGGCGAGTTGACTCTTACGTGGTTTGTATCTGTATTATTTCAGGTGGATCCGAGTTGCTTTTTTGGGGCTCTTCTTCTTTCATGTCTAGTTCTGTAACACTGCACCCTTTTTCCTGTGATTGTGGTGTAGACTGACCAATGTCACTCCCCTTCTCCAAATGCTCCAACCTTCGTCTTCGAGAGGTAGGTATCTTATCCTCATGTTCGTGTCCGTTAGCATGTGCTTGTTGGAGCCTGTTGTCATATGTGTCAGAACTAGACTCTCTCTTAGTGGAGCGAAGCTGGCGCAGTAACATGCTTTTACATGTATGCTCTGACCTGTGAGTTAATGGTACCATGTTAGTAATAAATAAACAAAATTACAACTAAAGTTTCCTGTATATCATGGAGACTTTGTGCAGATGCTATGGCTCTGTCCTAAGCTCCATAGGTATTGGGACACTACAGTCATTCAATACCAACTATTAATGGAGTTCTTCAGACTACGATTACCTCAAACAATGTGTCTTAGGTATAACTGATGAGGTGGTACAGGAGACGCATACCAGAGAGGTTGTTTATAGAGCCCTTTTCCAAGCCCCGAAACGTATCCTATTTCATTGGCAACCTGTACTTCCTCCCTCTTCCCAGGCTTGGATTGACCACATGAGTATTACATTGCGATACGACTGACTCATATCAACTCTAAGGCTGCGTACACATGATCAGTCCATCCAATGAGAATGGTTCGAAGGACCGTTTTCATCGGTTAACCGATGAAGCTGACTGATGGTCTGATGTGCCTACACACCATCGGTTAAAAAACAGTTGTGTCAGAATGCAGTGACGTAAAACACGACGTGTTGAAAAAAAATGAAGTTCAGTGCTTCCAAGCATGCGTTGACTTGATTCTGAGCATGCGCAGCTTTTTAACCAATGCTTTTGCATACTAACGATTGTTTTTCACCTATCGGTTAGGCGTCCATCGGTTAAATTTTAAAGCAAGTACTCTTTTTTTTGACCGAAGGATAGCTGACTGATGGGGCCCACACACGATTGGTTTGGACCGATGAAACGGACCTTCAGTCCGTTTCCATCGGTTTTGACCGATCGTGTGTACGCGGCCTAAGGCTGTTCATCAAAGTATGATAAAGTATGGAAAGGATGGTTAACTACCCCTGGCCTATCGCCAGTGCACTTAGTCATAAATAGACTACCACTGTAAACCCTTGTACACAAGATCAGACTTCCATCAGACAAATCCGTGGATTTTTGGCCAAAGGGCGTTGGCCGTGAACTTGTTCTGCATACAGACGGCAAAACTTTTTGAGCAAACAAACAAAACAACGTTGTTTTTCAGCTCTTTAGCACCACCCTTTGGGAAACATCTGCTAATGTTGTGTGATGGTTAGCACTGGTTCAGAGCATGCGTGTTTGTACTTTGGATGTTATTCTGACAGACTTGTGTACACACGATCGGATAATCCGACGGAACACATTTGTTGTCAGACAATTTGAGAGCATGACCATCCAACATTTGTTGTCGGAAATTCGGACAACTGTCTGAAGGAGCGTACAGTCGCATTATCTGACAAAAACACGTCAATCGGACAATTGTTGTCGGAATATTCGATCGTGTGTACAGGCCTTAACTATGATAAAATATGGAAAGGATTAACTACCTCTAGCATATCGCCAGTGGACTTAGTGATGAACAGACTACTACTGTAAGGCCACGTACACACGACCAAATAAATCCGTTCAAATCGGTCTCACAGACCGATTTGATCGGATTTGTCTGCTGGGCTATTTTGGTTTGATCGCTGTACACACGATCAAACCAAAATCCCTGACGGCAGACAGCGCGGTGACGTGGCGGTGACGTTGATGCCGCCACGTCACCAAACCAGGAAGCAAAACACTTCCGCGCATGCGTCGAATCCATTCGACGCATGCGCGGGCAGATAGGTCTGCTGGTTAGCGTACTAACCAGCAGAAATGTCGGGCGGACGGATTCCCAGCAGACATATTTTAAAGCATGCTTTAAAATCTGTCTGCTGGAAAAACCCGTCTGTCCACCCGTACACACGATCGAATTTGTCTGCTGAAACGGTCCGTCGGACCGTTTCCAGCAGTTAGATTCGATCGTGTGTACGCGGCCTAAGAGGCAGTATTGGGACTCTAAGAAGGTGTCAAGGGGTATGCACTACCCCACAAATGTGGGAGATGATGTTCTTTATGTACACATTGATTTCATTTTGTGCAAGCTATTTGTATTTTGTTTTATCAGAATCAGTTAAAGTGGAGTTCCACCATAAATAAAAAATAAATAAAAAATCCTGCAAAAAAAAAAAATTGAAAAAAGAAATAGAAAAAAATATTTTTTACTCACCTAAAAAGGCGGTTGCTATGCGGAAGTTCCTAATCTGCCTCTTCCTAGTCCACGGCAGGTCTTCTTCGTCATCCTACTCGCGCTGCCTTCTGGGAACTGTGTGTATCCCAGAGAGCAGCCGCCCATTCAGAAAACACTGCATAGCTTCACTGCCTGTTTTCCTTAGTGAGGATGGCGGTGCCGGGACCTTCCAGGATCGAGGGGTCGGCCTGGGGGGGGGTCCAACATTGCGGGTGCCTAGGACAGGTGAGTGTCCTTATTAAAAGTCAGCAGCTACACTGTTTGTAGCTGCTGACTTAAAAAAAAAATTGTGTGTGGAATCCCGCTTTAATATCCTGTGGTTTGGACTGTATGGACATTCTGGAATGCTCACTTTTTTATTTATTTTTCATTTTTATTCTTTGTTTTCTCAATAAGAGGCTGGAAGAGGGAGGGTCAGCACTCTGAGCTAATCTGTAATCTATTACTTTGTACAGTACTGAAAGGCCGCATACACACGATCAGACCGGTCTGATGAAACTGGTCTTAAGACCAGTTTCATTGGACCAATTTGATGGTGTGTACGGCCTATCGGACCGTTGTCCGTCGGATGAAAGTTTTAAAACTTGCTTTAAAATCTGTCCGTCGGACAGATTCGATGGTTAGTACGCAAAAGCATCGGACCAAAAACCTGCACATGCTCAGAATCAAGTCGACGCATGCTTGGAAGCACTGAACTTTGTTTTTTCAACACGTCGATGTGTTCTACGTCACCACGTTCTGGTCTGATCGGATTTTTGGTCCGATGGTGTGTACGCACATCAGACCACTTCAGCCTGGTCCGATGAAAACGGTCCGTCGGACCAGTTTCATCGGACCGATCTGATCGGGTGTACGTGGCCTAAGTCTAAAGCCTCACACACACTATCGGACTTCCAACTGACGTTTTAATGGATTTTGCTCCGAAGGGCGTTGTCTGTGAACTTGGTATGAATACACACGGTGGGACTTTTTCAGCCAACAAACACGAACGTAGCGACGTAATAAACGTACTACGTGTTTTTTCTGCTCTTTACCGGCACCCTTTGGGCAACTTCTTGGGGGACTGGAACTCTTCTTTAATTGAAAAAGCTGCACCAGATTTTGCACTCCCCAGATTTAGTAAATCCACCCTTGAGAATAGGAGTATAGGAGAGGAAATTACAATATTATTATCTCAACAGAGTGCTGCTTCTCTGTCACTGTGCATTCAGCTAAGGAAATGGTCCCATCAGTGAGACCACTGATGACCAAGAATTAGGACTTCGAGGGCCTAAATTACAAGACTGACAAAATATCATGGCAACTTAAAGCTTAAAGGAGTTGTAAAGGGAAAAAAAAAATTGCCTGAAATTAATGTCTGCAAGGTAGACAGACAGAATAGTGTAATGATTCTGTTTAAAAAAAAAACGAGTAAATACCTATTAAATTTCTTCATCTATATCACCTCTGGCGTTCTAGTTTCTGTTCTCTCATTCACTTCCTGGTTTGCGGCACTCGTTCATGTAAGAACTACATTTCCCAGTACGAATTGCAGCACGCCCAGTAATTCACACCTCCTTGAAGTCTCCAAAACGTAGAGAGCGTCCTGCCGCACAGATGTAGTTCCCAGGAGGGGGCGAGAACGTCACTGACCACCGCAGTAAAGCCTCCCTTCACGGTGGTGAGTAACAATCAGAAAAGCAGGAAGTGAACAGAACAGAGAAGAAATAGAGCAACTTCTGAGCAAAAACAAACAATTAGGAAGTGGAAAGAGGAATGTCTGCAAGTAAAGGATGCTTATTTTGAAAAAAAAAATTCCTTTACAACCCCTTTCAGTGTATATCTATTTATGTAATTCAATTGTGTTTTTTGCGGTTTTCCCCGATTTCAGCTTTAAAATTCTGCATCTTTACAGATAGTCAATTTGTCCCCGGATAGCTGTAAAATCTCATGTACAGGGATGTGTGCTTCTTGAATACTTGACTTGTATGGAAAATGTTACTCCTAACAAAAGCAAATTGTTTGTCCGAAAAGTTTTACTGCCATCTAGTGGTACAAAAGCAATTAACATGTTTGCTGTACTTACTCATTTAGCCGCAAATTTTTTCTTTTCAGCTCATTTTTTTGCCCTTCGGGTTTAGTCTCTGTACCTGTCTTAACAAGTGCATTAGGCAAAGTGTCTCTCAGATCTATGCAGACTGTAGAGGTATGTTCAGAATGCCATACACTTGTTACCCTCTTGGGAAGAGATAGTCTGGAATGAAATAAATGATGAAAGTGTATGTCAGGTCAAACTAAAAAACATACAGTACTGCAATACATGCACATTTTTTGTTTGTCCTTAAAAAAAAAAAACACAGAAAATACCTGTGATCCTTCCAGAAATCCAACTAACTTTCTGTTACTAGCTCACAACATTACTGCTGCTGTACTCAAATTCTAAACAGAATTGTCAGCACTGACTGAGTGAGCTCTCCCCTGCTGGACTACATCACCCTCTGTGTCTCAAAGTATTTATTGATTTCTTTCTTAGCAAAACCATACTGTTGCCTCCCAAGAGTTTGCCTGCATATTGTCTGTAGGGAAAGTACCCTTGGGAGAAGTAGTTCTGGGTAGGGCATGTCCACCTCAATGGGATCTGACCCAGGGCACCCTGCTGATCCCTCCTTCGAAAAACTTCCCCTTGCAGGAATTGAAGATGGAAAGAGTTCTGGGGGACCTTGTAAATCACAGACTCAATAATAGTATGCAATGCCAAGCTGCAGGAGGAAAAGCTATCAGACTATATAAAAAGGGTATTTACTAAAGGACCACAGGTGAAACATAAACGTGTCCACCGCCCCCATCTATAGCTGGCAATCGCAGTAAGTGGCATTGGAAGGCTAAAGCAAACAACAACAAAACCTGTGGAATGCCCAGGGAAAAACCAAGCCTCCTTACCGACCAGCCTGCAGAACAACCAATTAACCTGTCTAACAGTATGTGTTAAAAACAGGGGTTTTGTCCGCACGCATTTGCAAACGCAAAGGTGTTGTCATCTGCTTTAGCCTTCCAATGACACTTACTGTGATTGCCAGCTATAAATGGGGCGATGGACACGTTTATGTTTCACTTGTGGTGTTTATATTGGTCCAGCAGGGCACCAACACCTTTGCAGCCATTGTGCTATATGCTGGGTGTTTGGTGTGCTCCTGCACCTTTAAGGAGGGGTGGCTCCCCTTCAGTTCACCTGCCCTCATCTATCCATTAGAATGCATGTGCCTCCACTGTGGGGACGCTCATTGTTTAGTGTTAGGACCACAGATTACAGGGTGCCTTGGCGCGGCTCTGTGGCTCACGCATGCGTTTGCAAATGCATGCGGACAAAACCCCTGTTTTTAATGCATACTGTTAGACAGGTTAATTGGTTGTTCTGCAGGCTGGTCGGTAAGGAGGCTTGGTTATTCCCTGGGCATTCCCCAGGTTTTGTTGTTATTTACTAAAGGAGGAAAAAAGAAATAAAAAACCTCTACCACTTTATAAAGTACTGGTTTGGTCACAATTCGAGTATGCAGTCCAGTTATGGTCACCAATCCTAAGGAAGGATGTGCTGGAGCTGGAGAGAGTCCAAGGAAGGGCAACAACGTTAATGAGGGGTCTGGAGGACCCAAGTCATGAGGAACAACTTCAGATATAGAACGTATCCTCCCTTGTGAAGAGACGCCTGGGGGGGGGGGGGGGATATGATTACAATATACAAATCTTTAAATGGTGACCGTTTCAAGAAAACTAATTTTATCTTAGGTCTCTAAAGAAGACACACAGCCACACAATAAAGCTGACGTAAAGTGGTTCAATCTTAAACTGCATAAGGGGTTCTGTTACAGCAGTAAGGATGTGGAACTACCTTCCACAGTTGGTGTTATCAGCAGGGAGTGATGTTTTAGAGTTATTGCCTTAGGCAATCATTCATAGTGCACCCTGGATTTATGATTTCTCCCCTTACACATACCTGTCAGAAGGCCGAATGCTAGCAGCCTCCTTCTCCTGAGAACTCTGCTGGGCAGGAGACCGAGCTTGTAATTGTCTGACACTTAATTCCAACAGCTGCTCCATTATCCGATCCTGACGTTTCTTTGTACTGCTTTCAAATAGCAGCAAAGAGGGGGGTAAGTCTTCCACTACAAAAAAAAAATGAAACACCCACAGTTAGTTCTACTATTTATTCTACTTCAATTGCTGTTAAGAATGTTCACTGAAATATGATGTTTTACCTCTTTGTCATACAATAAGTAGATTTACAGGTACAGTATTAATTACTTGGGAAAAGGGGGAGGATGGGGGTGTACAGAAAAGGCAACATAGAATTAAATAGAACTATTGGTGGAAAGCTTTATTGTAGCAGTGAATCTGTTACCAGGCCATAGATAATAAACTATTTACATATTCTTCACAAGCAGTGATTAAGCTATAAAACAAGCTCACATTGACCTCTGTCCCTGCAGGTACCACGGAACAATTCATCCTCAGATTTCACACAGAAAGCAGAAATGTTGCCCAAGTTGTTCTCTCAGTAGCTCAGCAATCTCTGCTTCCCTCTATAAACTGCATCTGTGCCATTTAGTTTGCAAAACAGACTTTTTTTTAATACATTTCTTTAGTACATCATCTCCGCTACACTCATAACAAATGGAACATGAAGTACATTCTGTTAATGTGGCACCACAAAGTGTGAAATACCTCTATAATGCCGCGTACACACACGATCACTTTTTGTGATGAAAAAAAAACGACGTTTTCATAAACGTCATTTAAAATCACCGTGTGTGGGCAAAACGTCGTTTTATGTCTTCAAAAAAACTACCAAAAAAAAAATTCGAACATGCTTGAATTTTTTGTGTCGTTTTTCAAAACGTCGTTTTTTGTGTCATAAAAAGTGATGGTGTGTGGGCAAAACGATGTTGAAAACAACGTTTTTAAAGCCGCGCATGCTCAGAGGCAAGTTATGAGACGGAGCTTCAATGGAACAGAGTGCCGTCGAACATGGTGTACATCACCGCGCTTTGCTAGAGCATTTTGGAAAAACGATGGTGTGTATGCAACGTCGTTTTGGAAAATGAAGTTTGAAAAACTTCGTTTTGTTTCAGCACTTGAAACGTCGTTTTTTTCATCACAAAAAGTGATCGTGTGTATGCGGCCTCAGGATAGCAAAAGAGAGGACTTTAAAGGCTTTCACTCATAACCCCAATATAAAGGGAAAAAGCACTGGTGTATGTCAGATAGTAAAACAATATAAAATGTTTTACCCTGGACAGGTAAGTGTCTGTTCATTAAAAGTCAGCAGCTGCAGTATTTGTAGCTGCTGCTTTTAATATTTTTTTTTCCGTGGGACCTCCGCTTTAACACCAACTGTTATTAGCAGATCAGAGTAAGAAAAATATGGGAAGCACTCCCTCTTTTCTAAAAAAAAAAAAAAAATACTATTTAATGTAAATACAAAATAAATAAAATGAAATAGTGACCCCTAGTGGTAGTATTGCATATGACACCAAAAATATATTACAGTATATATGTCACAATGAAAGTGATATGTGCAACCCATCTCTAGTGGGTACAAAAATTATAACACATACGCACACAAACACACATATATATTGTAATATTCGGGGTTGTTAGCTCAAGTGGGATATGCGTTTTAAGCGATTTACACCAGTCAGGAACTGTCTTTAAGGGCTTGTTGGCCCACTTTTATTGAAAAGGCAAAAATAAACAAAAGTCCAAACATAGGTTTCCCACGCAGGGGGTTTTCACTGTCCACACAAAACGATACCTTCAGCCTCCTGGCTTACACGTGTAAAGAAAATACCGAGCCACCTGGCTCTCCTCAGCAGTAGCCCAACTGCTTAGGCTCCAGCATGGAACCTTCCTGACTGCTGTCAGCAACATCACTCAGGTCTCTGGGGTTTCTCACAGTGCACCCTGCACTCTCCCTTGCATGCCTGGTCTCCTCGGGAGGGTGGAGCCCTGAATGCTATTCAGGTCAGACTTAAAAAGCTGACCACACAGCTGTATAATTAAGGTGTTCGTCTCTCCAAAATATGGCGAAAACCCACCATCATTCAGGAGAGACAGACCATCACAATATATATATATATATATATATATATATTTGGCTTTAGGCGTGTTGTCACACGCTCTACATGAATGTTAAAAGTTTTAAAAATGTTTTAATGTATGCTTAATAAACTTTGTATTGCCTTACTATATAACATACTCTAGTGCTTTATATTGGGGTTATGAGTGGCAGCCTTTAAAGTCCTTTTTTCTCTATCCGGTACATTAATAGGAACCTAAATATTGTCCAGCACCGGCTGCATTCTTGAAATCACCTTTTGTGATTCTTAATTTGACAAGTGTATCTATCTGATCCCCCTCTTACTCAACTGTTTCCTCTACAGACATCCCTTCCTTCTCCACCTGTTTTATAAACTACAAAATGTGGTACATGGAGTCCAATATGGCTGCAAAAGCCCCCCTTCTCTGAAATCACATCCACTTGTGTCTACTAGTAGAGAAGGACCTGTTGGCGATGTCACAATTTACATATATGCTTATAGCCAGAATGTCAATATACTGGCAGGTATCGGATATAATAGATGGCATTAAACAGAGTGTAGCTTGTAAGCCTCAAGCCAAAGCAAAAAAGCTGCCACACATGAGTTCTGTATCATTGCCATGTAATTACATGGCAAGATGGGTGTGTATGAATAATGGAAGCTTTAGAGCCGGTTCACACTGGGGCGGCACAACTTTGGGGGTGACTCGGCAAGGCGATCTCAAGGCGACTTGAGATGCGACTTGCAAAGTGACTTCTGTATTGAAGTCAATGCAATCGCCCCGAGTCACCCCCAAAGAACCTTTTTCTAAGTCGGAGCGACTTGCGTTTCTCTTATTAAAATGGTTCCATTAAATAGAGCGGAGCGCGACTTGTCAGGCGGCTGAGTCGCCCCTGTGTGAACCGGCTCTTAGGAAGTCAAAGATGGATCATTATTGTGTCATATTATATATTATGTAAAAGGAAAAAAATAACGGTATCAGGACTTTAATCTTCACTTACCACTCTCTTCTGGGGCTGAATCTATCATGGTTCCTTCTGTCAGTTGCTGAAGGATCAGATTCATGTCCCACTGTTCAGTCAGCTGTAATAAGTTAGATGACATGAAGTAAACATCAAACATCAACAAAAGGCGCAAACTATTGCATCATGTCATCCGAATGAAACAAATGAATTTGTTGTTTCGTTATAGTTTATTTCAGATTAATTAAAATTCATTACTATTGTGATTCAGACGTTTATATATATATCCAAATCTCTGAATAACAAAAATTTTACCTGAATTTCAATTCATAACAAAACTAATCACACATGTCTAGGAATGACGGGCTCTTTCACACGGGGTGGATCAGTAATGATCCGCCCCGTGCACCTCCATTTGCTCAGCGGGGATCGCTCCGTTGATCTCCACTGCCGGATGACAGGGCGGTCCACACACACTGTGCAGGTACCGCCCTGTCTTTTCTTCGCTCTCCCCTATGGGGAATCGGATGAACACGGACCGTCTTGATTCGTTGCTTGATTCTTTGAGGCTATCAGCAGACCAGAGACTGCCATGGGAAGGAGACCAGCAATCATTCGTTCACGGGGCGCCCCTTCCCGTTTCTGACCCAGAAGCAACATGTAAGACAAGGGTGAAGAGCGAGGGCCACTTAAGTGACTTGGTAACCGGTCGCGGGCCACAATGAGCTGAGAGGGTGGATGGCAGCCCACTCTACTCTATAGAGCCCACTCTACTCTTTTTGTTTGTTGTGGATCGGATTGGAGGTAGGTGTTTGTAAACAGACACGAGTCCGTTTACATCTGCCACTCCTTAGAGGTGAATGGTGGGTCCGATTGGGTCGAACTGGCTGTGTGAAAGGAGCCTAAGACTGCTTTCACACTGATGCATGGTCGTTTACCCGCACCGCGAGTGCATCACAGTTCACCTGTGGTGAGCTGCACTTTGCCAAAGACTTCTATTATATTTTGTAGGTGTGGTGCACTTTCAGAAAGCTCACCAAACACGCAGGTAACGGAAGCCTATGGCTCAGTGCAGGTAATCAGTTTAAAAGCAGCCAAGTAATCACTGAAGAACAGATATGCCCATATATACACTGGGATTTTAGTAATAAACTTACTTTTAATAACAGTATTCTATTGTATTACATCCCAGAGCAGGAGGTCTCGGGCCACAACAGAGGGCTCCGCAGGCCACATGTGGACCCCGGCCACTGGTTGGGCACCCCTGATGTAAGACATCACTTCCAGGTCCCCGTGTCACTTTGCCCAACCAGTATCTCTGGGGAAGAAATTAATACAGTGTTATCTGCACTGTATTAGGTTCCTTGGAGGACAGGTATTACAACAACATGTTGTGTGTATGAACTATATGGTGTGTGCCCATTCATTTCTTTTTTGCACCTCAACACACATAAAAGTTATAAGTAGGCATCAAGTGACATTTGTCCTCAGGTAGGACTGCAACTTATAAAATGGTAAACAGGTTCAATATAATAAGCAGGATATACTTAAAGGGGTTGTAAAAGTTCATTTTTTATTTGTTTTCTTTGTCTGAATTTCTAACTTCTTGTTCCTCCTCAGTAAGCTGTTCTGGGTGACTAACCACCGCTCGGATTATGGGGGAAAGCTTACTGATGAGAAACAGGAAGTGAGAAATTCAGACAAAGAAAAAAAAATTTAGAAGGGAAATCGAAGAAAAAGGTAAGTGAATCAACAACGCACTAGCTTAAAGGGTCACTAAAGTCAGGGATTAAAAAAAAAAAAAAATAACAAACATGTGATACTTACCTCCACTGTGCAGTTTGTTTTGCACAGAGTGGCCCGGAAACCTGTCTTCTGGGGTCCCTCGGCGGCTGTCTGGGCTCCTCCTCGCAAAAGCTTTCCTTCTTCATGCGAGGGCGCTCGCATGGAGGAAAGCTTTTGCAAGCGCGCTCCCGTGATACAGCGGAGGCCATAGCCGCCGACTGTATCTTTTGGCTCCGCCCCCCAGCGCGCCGCGTCATCCGCCCTGATTGACAGTAGCGCTAGCCAATGGCTGCGCTGCTATCAATCCGCCCAGCCTAGCCAATCAACGGCCAGGCTGGGAACCGAAGAGGACGACGTGGACGCGCCCGGGAGATTCGAACGGTCAGGTAAGTACAACGGGGGCTCGGGGGGGGGCGGTGCTGTGAGATGTTTTTTTACCTTAATGCATAGGATGCATTAAGGTAAAAAAACTTGTACCTTTACAACCCCTTTAAAGGAACATATTTAGAAAATAAAAAACAAACCTTTAATCATTATACACAGGGCTGCCCACAGCTCTACACCCATCTCAATTGTCCTTAGATAAAACAGTCATTTATGTTAATGCAGGCCCCAACCACACCAAAAAATATATACAATCTTTGGCAAGGTCACCAAACCCATTTGTGAAACTACAAGGATTCCAAACTGGTGGACATGAAGTTAAAGCAAGTAACACACCTTCGGGGGCAGCAATAGGGAGTCACGATGCGTCATCGATATATGCTCCTGTTTTGTGCAGCCACTCTTTGGTGTTCTCTGTTGGTCTTTTTCTTCTCTGTCCATCTTTCCTCCATAAAGGTTGTTAAACGCACCATGCCCAGCTTTACCCGGTGACAAGATGCTCTGATCTGACGCTGGTTTCGTTTCAGCTGTTGCATGCAGTTTAGCGGAATTACCTTCGCAATTCGGTATAATGTGATCATCATCTGCAATCACCTAGGATATATTGTTCATTAATAAATGACCTGGATATATAAAAGATGTGTAGCTCATTGGATTACCATTGCCTAATACTAAATAAATAGTTGCAAGATAAAAAAAAATCTAAAATAATGACAGCAGATCTGCTGCGGAGCTAATTTGGCTGAATTAAATTTTAAGTTTTGGATGCAGTTTAAAAAGGTTAGACCCTTTGGCAGGTTTCATTGCTGTCTGTGTTCCTGCTGGAAGATTTACCTTTTTTATTGATTGAGGATCAGTGTTTCAACAGCGAATATCCATTCGCTGTTTAGACACCTGGATGGCCTCTGGTCGCATTCTCTGTGACCCGAACCCACCCTATTTTGAAGCCTATTAGAGCCTCTAGCTCTAATCAGGTGCTTAAAAAAACGCTGCCCGCTGTAATTCATGCGCCTGTTGACATGAAAGGGGCCGGACACATGAATAGGGGGTGGCCGCGGCAGCCGTGAATAGATTCATGCTAAGCATAATTCTATCCATTGCAAATAGTGGGTGTGACGGATCTCGGATACCCGAGGTGGGCACATCCGCCAGACCTGTGTCTCCTGTGCTCCAAACACACCCGCAGCCTGCAGATTCGCCATAACCAGCCCTTAACCCCTCAATCACGAGACAAGCCACACAGGTGTTGAGGGTTAAACATGCAGAGCATAAACTGTTTATTAAATACAAGACATACACTTTTACACACAATTAGGGACACTCCCCTTAGCTTTGTCATAGGGGGAGGGGGTAGTGGACAAGGAACAACCAATGGGAACTGAACACTTGTACATTGAATCAGACTACAGATAAACATAAAGGGATTATGGTAAGCAGGCAGCCTCTCAATACACATCCCCTGTGGAGAGATGTCTCCAGTCCAGACCATTGTCTATGAGTCATTTACCAACACAATTAGACACAGCAACAAGAGGGGGGGTGGGGGAGAAGGGTTTTAGCATTACATTACATTATCTCAATGCCAGCTTGTCCCCATGTCTCCAGTCTCTTCTGGGCCATGATCTGTGGAGAGCCTACAGTCCCTTCCAAAACACACAGTGACAGTGGGTTCTGTCACAGTGGGTGGCCTGGAGAAGAGCAGATGGCACCCGGGCACCCCTAATGGACCGGCCGCTACTGACTCCCACGATATCCAGAGATACTTATACTATCATGGGATTACTGCATTGTGATTTGTAAAGTTGTGTAATATATGTACACACTAAATAAGAGTTGAAACATCTTGTACTTTTATAATTTTTGTACCAATAAAGATTGTATAAAATGTTATGTAACATTGCTTAAAGTTCAACACATTCCCTATAACTGCCTCCAAAGTCCCACTTATGAGGGTTTAATCTTGCGCATATATGATCAAGAGATATGTGCAATCGGTAAACTTTATTTGTTACTCTATTGAAAAAAAAAATTGACTTTACATACATTTTATTAACCTGCAAATATTGCAATTATTGTAACTCTGGAAAGTAAATCAGATGCAAAAAACAGCCCTCACCTTAACATTAGCATCTTCTTCGATTAACAGTTCCATGGACAGATCAGACAGGAGGTTGTCCGCTCTCTGGAAGATCTGCACATCTCCGCACTCGCTCTCAGTCTGTGCCAACATAAAGATAGTTCACAAAAATTATATTATCGAAAACAAACTGATATTTCTGAATTTCACACCTCTGGATAATCTTTAAAACCTAAATTCCAGGTATGACAATTGTAACGGTGTGGCCCGTGAAGCTCTTAAAAAGTATGAGATACTCCTGATTCAGCTTCACCGATGACTCTTATGTCTAAAACAGGGGTCTCCAAACCCCGGCCCGCGGGCCACATCCGGCCCGCTTGTGTGTTTTATCCGGCCCGCCCGCCCGCAGCTGGCAGGTCCTGCAATCAAAGCCGCACACCTGCCTGTGCTGTCACGCCGTGCTTTTTGATTGGCTGCTGGAATCGCCGATGTCCCGGCAACCTGTGACATCACAGGTGCGGCACCTCCCCTCTTCCCGCCCGCTGTTTGAAATTACGATCCTTCCACGTGTGTAGCAGCGGGCGGGAGTCGGGACTCAGGAGTTGCAGAGAGCTGCGGAAGAAGAAAAGAAGAAGAGCAGAAGCTGGCAAGTGTTGCACAACGCTGATAGGGATATTGCTGTGCAGCGCTGCTCTGCTCTGCTGGGGACACATACTGATGGGGATATTGCTGTGCTGCTCTGCTCTGCTGGGGACACATACTGATGGGGACATTGCTGTGCTGCTCTGCTCTGATGGGAACATTGCTGTGCTGCTGGGGACACTGCTAATGGGGACATTGCTGTTCTGATGGGGACACCGCTGATCAGCACAGCAATGTCCTCATCCGAGGTGTCCTCATCAACCATGATGGAGACACTGCTAATAGGGACACTGCTGATGGGGACATTTATGTTCTGATAGGGACACCGCTGATTGGCACACTGCTGATGGGAACATGGGTGTCCACATCAATGGTGTCCCCGTCAGGACAGCAATGTCCCCATCAGCAGCATCCCCATCATCGGGGTCCCCATCATCGGTGTCCCCATCAGCACAGCAATGTCTCCATCAGCAATGATGGGGACTCTGCTGATGGGTACACCGCTGACGGGGACATTGCTATGCTGATGGGAAGTTGCGGTGGACACTGCTGTGCTGGGGACATTGCTGTGCTGATGGGGACATTTCTGTTCTGATAGGGACACTGCTGATGGGGACACGGGTGTCCCCATCAATGGTGATCCCATCAGCGGTGTTCCCATCAGCGGCGTCCCCATCAGCGGCGTCCCCATCAGCGGCGTCCCCATCAGCGGCGTCCCCATCAGCGGCGTCCCCATCAGAGGCGTCCCCATCAGAGGCGTCCCCATCAGAGGCGTCCCCATCAGAGGCGTCCCCATCAGAGGCGTCCCCATCAGAGGCGTCCCCATCAGCGCTGATGGGGACATTGCTGTTCTGATGGGACATTGCTGGGGACACCCTGATGGGGACATGGGTGTCCACATCAATGGTGTCCCCATCAGGACAGCAATGTCCCCATCAGCAGCATCCCCATCATCGGTGTCCCCATCAGCACAGCAATGTCCCCATCAGAGGTTTCCCCATCACCGCTGATGGGGACACCGCTGTGCTGATGGGGAGTTCGCTGATGGGGACACTGCTGATGGGGACACCGCTGATGGTGATGCCTCTGATGGGGACATTGCTGTCATTGCATCCCATCACTGGTGTCCCTATCAGCACAGCGATATCCCCATCAGCAATGATGGGGACACTGCTGATGGGTACACCGCTGACAGGGACATTGCTGTGCTGATGGGAAGTTGCGATGGACACTGCTGTGCTGGGGACATTGCTGTGCTGATGGGGACATTTCTGTTCTGATGGGGACATTGCTGGGGACACTGCTGATGGGTACACCGCTGACAGGGACATTGCTGTGCTGATGGGAAGTTGCGATGGACACTGCTGTGCTGGGGACATTGCTGTGCTGATGGGGACATTTCTGTTCTGATGGGGACATTGCTGGGGACACTGCTGATGGGGACACAGGTGTCCCCATCAATGGTGTCCCCATCAGCGGTGATCCCATCAGCGGTGTCCCCATCAGAGGCGTCCCCATCAGCGCTGATGGGGACAGTGCTGTGCTGATGGGGACATTGCTGTTCCGATGGGCAGACTGCTGGGGACACCGCTGATGGGGACACAGGTATACCCATCACCGGTGACCCCATCATCGGTTTCCCCATCAGCACAGCAATGTCCCCATCAGCGGCGTCCACATCAGCGATGATGGGGACGCTGCTAATGGGGACACTACTGATGTGAACATTGCTGTGCTGATGGGGACATTGCTGGGGACACCGCTGATTGGCACACTGCTGCTTGGGACAAGGGTGTCCCCATCAGCACAGCAATGTCCCCATCAGCGCTGATGGGAACACCGCTGAGCACAGCAGTGTCCCCATCAGCACAGCAATGTCCCCATCAGCAGTGTCCCCATCAGCAGCGGCCCCATCAGTGGTGTTCCCATTAGCGATGATGGGGACACTGCTGATGGAGACTCCGCTGATGGGGACATTGCTTTTCTGATGGGGACATTGCTGTGCTGATGGGAACATGGCTGTTTTGATGGGGACATGGCTGTTTTGATGGGGACATGGCTGTTTTGATGGGGACATGGCTGTTTTGATGGGGACATCAATGGTGTCCCCATCAGCACAGTGGCGTTCCCATCAGATTTTTTTTTCCCGGCCCCCGAATACTTGTAAAATCTACAATGTGGCCCTCCTGTTGAAAAGTTTGGAGACCCCTGGTCTAAAATCATCCTATGTCCACTAGGGGCATAGGATGACTGAGAAATGATACCTTGGACTACCTGAGATGGGGCAGTAATGATAATTCACAATGCATTCCAGGATATCTTGAAATATTACTGTCTGTTGATTCTGAACTCAATAGATTAATTGACAGAGTGATTCATTCAATGCGGGGACACATACTGTTAGGATTTAATGTCATCTGTTGTGATGTAAATGAAGCTAGGATGGCTTCTGAAGGGACCTCTCAATGTGTTGTGTTAATTGACACTGTATTGTGGAAGTTCTATTGATGATAAATGTGTATTGCAAGTTAATAGACAGTTTAAAGCAGGGGTCTCAAACTGGCGGCCCTCCAGATGTTGCAAAACTACAAGTCCCATGAGGCATTGCAAGGCTGACAGTTACAAGCACGACTCCAACAGGCATGATGGAACTTGTAGTTTAGCAACAGCTGGAGGGCCGCCAGTTTGAGACCCCTGGTTTAAAGGTCAGATGTCTGACTTATCAGTTGTAGTTATTTAGCTCATGTAAATTATGTCTACTAAAGGAATGTGTATTGTATAGAAGGTGTCTATCTTGAAAGGTCATATCTCGAAGTCACCTTGTCTGGGTAAATTATTAGTTAACTAGCTCATGTAAATTAGATCAAGAGCTGGTGCCAGAAAGTCTACCCAAAAGATGTGTATTGGGCTCCTTGTGTCATGTCCTGGGTGGAGTTGAGTCATTGTTCATTGTTGGTTACTGACTGTATATAAGAGCCTGGTTTTCTCATTAAAGAATCTATCCATTTTAAACCTCAAACAGAGCTGTGTCTCGTTTCTGGGGGAATTCGTATGGGTCGTGTTCGCCGGATTGTGGAGTGTTGATAGCTGTCTTGGGTTCGGAATGGAATATCTTAAACGGCTTTAACCCCTGTCCCATTTGGGGTTCCGTTACGGCAATTTTTATAGTTAAATTGGTCCAGCTTGGATTGATGTATGTAAGTGCCATACCTGTGGAAGATGGTATTTATGATAGTAGGCACCACTACTACAGTTATGGCTGCTAGCCTTTGGGTCCCATGCTCAGTGGCTACCCGGTTGCTTACTGGACACAGGTGGGTGTTTGTTTGGCACAAATGCCATTCAAAGAGGACTTTCAATTTTTGCAAATAAAGCAAAGCGTTCTCTGATTGGACGAGGTGGAGATCATGATGTCATCGAACTGTTTCGTTTCGTATTACCCGCTTATTCGTATTCCATAATTTGTGTCCGAAATTCAATTTGGATTCGTATGAAATACACAATTTCGTTAAATTCGTAAAATTTTGGTGAAATTACAAACATTCGTTATGATGAATTTAAAAAGCAAACCCAGGAAGTTAGCAGTGCTGCTGACTTCCTGGGTTTGCTTTTTAAATTCATCATAACGAATGTTTGTAATTATTACAAAAAGTTAACAAACCTAACGAAAATTCGTATTCAAGCCAAATTTTATTTTGGACACGAATTATAAAATACGAACTAACAGGCTACAAACAAACCCGGCAAGAACTCGGCACAGAACAGGGATGGTGAGAGCCCCTCATAATGAGCACAGCAAGGGGTACAGCCCCAGGAGGAAGTCAGCACAGGGATAATGGGAGCCCCTCATAATGAGCACAGCACAGGGATGGTGGGAGCCCCTCATAATGAGCACAGCAGGGGCACAGCCCCAGGAGGAAGTCAGCACAGCACAGGGATGGTGGGAGCCCCTCATAATGAGCACAGCACAGGGATGGTGGGAGCCTCTCATAATGAGCACAGGGATGATGGGAGCACCTCATAATGAGCACAGCACAGGGATGGTGGGAGCACCTCATAATGAGCACAGCACAGGGATGGTGGGAGCCTCTCATAACGAGCACAGGGATGATGGGAGCCCCTCATAATGAGCACAACACAGGGATGATGGGAGCACCTCATAATGAGCACAGCACAGGGATGGTGGGAGCCCCCCATAATGAGCACAGCAGGGGTACAGCCCCAGGAGGAAGTCAGCACAACACAGGGATGATGGGAGCCTCTCATAATGAGCACAGGGATGATGGGAGCCCCTCATAATGAGCACAGCACAGGGATGATGGGAGCACCTCATAATGAGCACAGCACAGGGATGGTGGGAGCCCCTCATAATGAGCACAGCAGGGGCACAGCCCCAGGAGGAAGTCAGCACAGCACAGGGATGGTGGGAGCCCCTCATAATGAGCACAGCAGGGGTACAGCCCCAGGAGGAAGTCAGCACAACACAGGGATGGTGGGAGCCCCTCATAATGTTAAATCTCCCGCTGCCAGATGTTGTATTCTGACAGCTGTCCCCCATGGCTGTCATATTACCTGAACAGTTTCTACACCTAATTGGCTGCAGTCACTGTTTGGTCAATTTTTTTCTGCCCAGCTCCTTCGATTTCTCAGCCTGCTCCAGGCCCCACCCCAGTTGGCCGATTGGACAATAAAGGAGCAGCAACACACTGGTGAATCCGTCACTGTGCTTTGATCTACTGTAAATCTGGCCATACATTATACAATTTTCTTGTTCAATTTCCTTTAGATTTACCTTCAACTATGTAGTGCAAGGTCCTGCGTGATTGCATACAGATTCAAAGTGTTTAGGTTAGACCTCATATTACCGTATTTTTCGCTCCATAAAATGCCTCTGCGTCTTATGGAGAAAATACTGGCCAGGCTCGACTCCCCCGTCATCGCTGCCGCCGCCATGTTACCATACCGACACGGCCTTCTCCTGCGGGCGCCAGGCGATCTCCCGCTGGACCTGTCACTAACGCATATAGAGCAGCCCATGCGGCCGAATAGAGTACTGCCATTGTGGCCGCTTGGGCTGCTCTGTCTTCTGAGTGACAGGCGGATGCATAAGAGATGTCAGTGTGTGCGATGTGAAGGTGGCACAGGTAAGGCTGCATTTCAAGGCACCGATCAGGCTGCATTTTATTGGCACATTTTAGGCTGCATTTCGTGGCACTGATGAGGCTGCATTTTAATGGCACATTTTAGGCTGCATTTTACTGGCACTGGTAAATATTTTAGAACATCATTTGGTTCAGAATATTTTTCTACTTGTTGTCCTCCTCTAAAACCTAGGTGTGTCTTATGGCCAGGTGCGTCTTATGAAGCAATATATGATTTTGGTAAATCTAAAGGAAACATTGTACAAGAAAATAATATAATGTATGGCAAGCCTTATGCCGCGTACACACGGTCGTTTTTTGCGATGAAAAAAAACGACGTTTTCTGTGAAGTAAAAAACGACGTTTTTGAAACGTCACTTTTCAAAGACAATTTGGATACACACCATCGTTTTTTCACAAAAAGCAAGGTTACGTTCACCACTCTTTTCCATTGAAGCTCGCTTCATAACTAGCTTCTGGGCATGCGCGGGTTGAAAAACGTCGTTTTAAAAGACGTTTTTGCTACACACGGTGACTTTTTGTGAAACAAAAAACGACGTTTTGAAAAACGACACAAAAAATTCAAGCATGTTGGAATTTTTTTTTGGTCGTTTTTTTGAAGACATAAAACGACGTTTTGCCCACACACGATCAATTTAAATGACGTTTTAAAAAACTTCGTTTTTTTTCATCGCAAAAAACGACCGTGTGTACGCGGCATTAGTATGTTTCAACAGCAACCCAGAAGAGCCCACATGTCTCTCCCACAGTCTGAGTGTTGCTATGCAGAAGATCACACAGAGATAAAAATAAAGATAGATACAAATCGCTAGTTATCTTTAAATATGCATTTGATTATGTTATAATGAATACATCAATTAACCACTTCCGTACCATAGGACGTCATATGAGCATGAGATCGGTGAATTATTTTTTTCCCCCCGATGTCATGCTTACCAGCCTGGAGGAGAGAAGTGACGTCTTATTGACCCTGTATCTCTCCATAAAGAGGACCTGTCACACACTATTCCTATTACAAGGGAGGTTTACATTCCTTCTAATAGGAATAAAAGTGATAAAAAAAAAAAAACGCCCCTGTCCCCAGTAGCTTGCGCTCAGAAGCGAACGTGCACGCAAGTCCTGCCCACATATGTAAACACCGTTAAAACCCACACATGTGAGGTATCGCTGCGTGCGTTAGAGCGAGAGCAATAATTCTAGCACTAGACCTCCTCTGTAACTCTAAACCGGTAACCTGTAAAAAAAAATTAAGCGTTGCCTATGGAGATTTTTAAGTACCGAAGTTTGGCGCCATTTCATGAGTGTGCGTAATTTTAAAGTGTGACAAGTTAGGTATCTATTTACTCGGCGTAACTTCATCTTTCACATTGTACAAAAACATTGGGCTAACTTTACTGTTTTGTTAAGCGGGCAGCTTTAGTGCTGGATTTTATTTTTTTGAGGGGGAATGTTTTTGCTGAGACACAATGCTTACACATCAAGAGGGTAGGTGCAGTTTGCCAGATGACCTTCTCCCACCACTGTTCCCAGTGACCAAAAATGGAGGCAGCATTCTTCCGTGTAACCTAGGTGCTAATGAGCTGTAGATCTGGTAATTACTAGCAAGGGTTCCCTAACAGCGATAATTTATTTCAAGGGATCCTCCATGTAAAAAGTTGAAAAAGGCTCCTCTAAGCAGTAATCCAAACAGAAAGAATTTGGGCTCATAGAAAAAAAAAAAATTGTATTCAATTAAATGTTTATTTAACATTCTAGCAGCCCTCACATTTTTCACTGACCTGGAAAATGAGGTTTGGCGAGGAGCTGGGCTGCCTCCCCCTAAACCCACGCCTGTGATAGACAGAATGCGGGTCCAATGCTGGGAGGCATTCTGTCTCATACAGGAACGGTGTCAGGAGGAGGCGGGGCTGTGTGTGACGGTGAGCAGAGCGGAGACGATTGTAATGCAAGCTGTAACAGTGTGCTATACCGCTCTGCGATCCCGTGGCTCTCCTCTTTCTCCAGTCATGATCCAGGCGCCCTCTCACTTCCTCCGCCTGGCAAAGCAGCAATGTGGAGCACGGTGAGGCTGCAATGTGAGGCACGGTGAGGCTGCAATGTGAGGCACGGTGAGGCTGCAATGTGAGGCACGGTGAGGCTGCAATGGTGGGGCACGGTGAGGCTGCAATGGTGGGGCACGGTGAGGCTGCAATGGTGGGGCACGATGAGGCTGCAATGGTGGGGCACGATGAGGCTGCAATGGTGGGCACGGTGAGGCTACAATGGTGGGCACAGTGAGGCTACAATGGTGGGCACAGTGAGGCTACAATGGTGGGCACAGTGAGGCTACAATGGTGGGCACAGGTAACGCTGCAATGATGGGCACAGGTCACGCTGCAATGATGGGCACAGGTCACGCTGCAATGATGGGCATAGGTGAAGCTGTTCTGAGGGGAACTAACAAAGTTGTTAATATTTATTTTTGTAACTGAGGCCGTGTACACACGACTGAGGTTCTCGCTGGAAACCAGCGAGAACCTCGCTGGAAGCTGCATTCCAGCGAGGACCTCGGCCGTGTGTACACTCTCGGCGAGCTTCCCGTCGGGAAGCCCGTTGAGCAGAAATAGAGAGCACGCTCTCTATTTGCTCGACGGCCCGCCTGGAAGAATGGCTGGTTGCCATTCCCGACGGGCGGGTCGCCGATTTAGACGGCCGGCAGGGAACCTCGACGGGCGGAACGATGTGTTCTGCCCGTCGAGGTTCTCTGCCGTGTGTACACGGCCTTACTGTAATTCTGCATAAAACATTTATGTGTCATTTCATGAAATAATTTATGAGGGGGTGATTAGGGGTGGGGCAACTGGTGGCGAGTAACCCGTGAGGCCTGGCTAGTAGCCAAGGACTTGAAATTTTGAGCCCTGGTTTTAGTACATATTTTTGCTGTCTATGTACTTTGCATGCATTATCAATAAATTGTTTTGTACCCGATTAACTCTTTAAAATGATTTACCACTTTATGTACCCACCATAGAGTCCTCATCAGAGTCCAGAGAAGGTGCACTGACTGAGGAGAGGACTGACTCAATGTTATAACCTCCAGTCCATGGTTCCCGGGTTGTAGAAGACTCCTGTTCAGCAGACATTTTCTGAAGATGCAGAATCTACCTAAAAGACTGAGGGAAAGCACAAACATACATGAAGCTGAATCATTGTATAAATCTCTGATAGAAGACAAGGAGGAACCAACCAACACCAAAAGAATGTTGACCCATCCTTGGAAAGGATCTTAAAGCTGAATGTCATGCGTTACCCCTCCCTTGGACTACAGGAGAGTCAGGATGCTCTCTACTTTGCAGATAGAGAAAGGTGCTGTGTGTTAGTGGGTGTCCTGACTCTCTGGTAGTCCAAGTGAGGGGGCGAGCACCACACTCCACACCAGGGAGAAAGCCTCATTACTGTGTAGAGTTACAGACAGAAGAACAGAAAGTGAGGATTTCTCAGAAGAAATAAGAACATTTAAAAGCAAAATGGAAGGATGAGGTAAGTGAAGGAGGACAGCACTAAGGTAAAGGAAGCTATTTAGGAAATAAAATTGTACCTTTACAACCCCTTTAAGGGATGCCTGACACTTGAAAGGTTACAAATTACACGAGGAAAGTAAATATGTCCATATTCTGCCTGTGCTATTATTTTTTCAGGAGTTATGAAACATGCTGAAGTTACACCTGCTGACCTATCTGCACTCATGTGTATTGCCCATCCCTTCCAACTGAGCTATTTACGACCAGTAGTACTCAGGATTGTACCTTTACAACCCCTTTAATGCCGTGTACACACAATCGTTTTTTCCGACGAAAAAAGTCCATCGGACGTTCGTGTGTGGGCCCCGTCTGACTTTTTTCCATCAGTGTAAAAAACGTTTTAAATTTTTCCTATAGAAAAATTCCGATAGGAAATTCCCGATCATCTGAGAAAAATCCACGCATGCTCAGAATCAAGTCGACGCATGCTCAGAAGCATTAAACTTAATTTTTCCATCAACCTGCCGTAGTGTTTTTACGGTCGGAATTTAGTCTGATAGTGTGACTGTGTATGCAAGACTGATAAAAGTCAGCTTCATCGGAATTCCGACAGAAAATTCCATCGGAAATCCGATCGTGTGTAGTTGGAGTAGCGCACGTCATAACGCGGAACGTACAATGCGGTATAATGAACGCTTCACTGTATATTACAGGTATAGACAGGCCATGAGAGGTGAGGTGGTCCAGAAAAAAAGGCATGGACCATTTTAAAAAAAAAAGTCCATTCCAGGGGCCATAAGTGTGATTGTGTCACTACAAGTCCCAGCATGACTGCTAGAGCACGAGAGACCGAGGGAACCAAGACAGCTAGCATGTGATCACGTGATCACCATTCCTATTAGCGTGCCTGTTACCATGGAAACCACGTTCAATCCCATGCTGCAGCAACTTGCTGCATATTAGTGCACCCCTGACCGGCAGAAACCCCTCTAATGACACCGCCCGGCGTTATCCAAAGACCCGCACAGCTACCTACCTGCTGTCACCTGCTAGCGCTACCTACAGCAATCGCCGCTCGGAGCCGCCCCTAGAACCCAAACCCCGCCCCTACGACGCCACAGAGAACAGGTGCGGCCGAAGGCCACGCCCCACGTTCTACATTAAGGGCTGAGCTTTGTTATAAGCCACGCCCATATAGGAGGAAGTACACAAAATATCCGCCAGTGAAAAATGCCCAAGTCATAGCCCCGCCCAAAACGTGCTTTCGCGTCCCTCGCAGGCTGAGTAACCCGGGCAACAAGCGGAAACCCCGCCTTTTAAGGTCCTAACAGGAACATAGAAAGTACGAGAGAGAAACTACAGCAAAAGAATGACAAATAAAATAGAATTACATAATATTCTCATATGAAATTCCAGCATATGGCTTGATGACAGATTAGTAAATAAACGACACGTCTGTCAGGACAAATTTTTCTGGGCTGCTATTGGTCAGATTGTTGTGGATAGGAAATCTCTAGGGTACTATTGGCTTGTGCGCCCGCCAATCAAAGGGAGGACGGAGCAGAAGTTGAAGAATGCTGGGAAATGTAGTAGGCAAAAAGTTTTCAACTTGAAAGTTTGTAGTCGCGAGAAAACTACAAATCCCAGAGTGCTGTGCGGGGAAGGGAGGCTGAAGGCTGTGTAGGTGGAAGAGAGAGGTAAGTTCTAATACAGAAAGATCTGTGTCCTGATATCTGTGTATTAGGAGGAGAGGAGAGATCTGTGTCCTGATATCTGTGTATTAGGAGGAGAGGAAAGCTCTGTGTCCTGATGTCTGTGTATTAGGAGGAGAGGAGAGCTCTGTGTATTAGGAGGAGAGAAGAGCTCTGTGTCCTGATATCTGTGTATTAGGAGGAGAGGAGAGCTCTGTGTATTAGGAGGAGAGGAGAGCTCTGTGTCCTGATGTCTGTGTATTAGGAGGAGAGGAGAGCTCTGTGTCCTGATGTCTGTGTATTAGGAGGAGAGGAGAGCTCTGTGTATTAGGAGGAGAGAAGAGCTCTGTGTCCTGATATCTGTGTATTAGGAGGAGAGGAGAGCTCTGTGTATTAGGAGGAGAGGAGAGCTCTGTGTCCTGATGTCTGTGTATTAGGAGGAGAGGAGAGCTCTGTGTATTAGGAGGAGAGGAGAGCTCTGTGTCCTGATGTCTGTGTATTAGGAGGAGAGGAGAGCTATGTGTCCTGATATCTGTGTATTAGGAGGAGAGGAGAGCTCTGTGTCCTGATGTCTGTGTATTAGGAGGAGAGGAGAGCTCTGTGTATTAGGAGGAGAGGAGAGCTCTGTGTCCTGATATCTGTGTATTAGGAGGAGAGGAGAGCTCTGTGTATTAGGAGGAGAGGAGAGCTCTGTGTCCTGATGTCTGTGTATTAGGAGGAGAGGAGAGCTCTGTGTATTAGGAGGAGAGAAGAGCTCTGTGTCCTGATATCTGTGTATTAGGAGGAGAGGAGAGCTCTGTGTCCTGATGTCTGTGTATTAGGAGGAGAGGAGAGCTCTGTGTATTAGGAGGAGAGAAGAGCTCTGTGTCCTGATATCTGTGTATTAGGAGGAGAGGAGAGCTCTGTGTATTAGGAGGAGAGGAGAGCTCTGTGTCCTGATGTCTGTGTATTAGGAGGAGAGGAGAGCTCTGTGTCCTGATGTCTGTGTATTAGGAGGAGAGGAGAGATCTGTGGCCTGATATCTGTGTATTAGGAGGAGAGGAGAGCTCTGTGTCCTGATGTCTGTGTATTAGGAGGAGAGGAGAGCTCTGTGTATTAGGAGGAGAGAAGAGCTCTGTGTCCTGATATCTGTGTATTAGGAGGAGAGGAGAGCTCTGTGTATTAGGAGGAGAGGAGAGCTCTGTGTCCTGATGTCTGTGTATTAGGAGGAGAGGAGAGCTCTGTGTATTAGGAGGAGAGGAGAGCTCTGTGTCCTGATGTCTGTGTATTAGGAGGAGAGGAGAGCTATGTGTCCTGATATCTGTGTATTAGGAGGAGAGGAGAGCTATGTGTCCTGATGTCTGTGTATTAGGAGGAGAGGAGAGCTCTGTGTATTAGGAGGAGAGGAGAGCTCTGTGTCCTGATATCTGTGTATTAGGAGGAGAGGAGAGCTCTGTGTATTAGGAGGAGAGGAGAGCTCTGTGTTCTGATGTCTGTGTATTAGGAGGAGAGGAGAGCTCTGTGTATTAGGAGGAGAGAAGAGCTCTGTGTCCTGATATCTGTGTATTAGGAGGAGAGGAGAGCTCTGTGTCCTGATGTCTGTGTATTAGGAGGAGAGGAGAGCTCTGTGTATTAGGAGGAGAGAAGAGCTCTGTGTCCTGATATCTGTGTATTAGGAGGAGAGGAGAGCTCTGTGTATTAGGAGGAGAGGAGAGCTCTGTGTCCTGATGTCTGTGTATTAGGAGGAGAGGAGAGCTCTGTGTCCTGATGTCTGTGTATTAGGAGGAGAGGAGAGCTCTGTGTCCTGATGTCTGTGTATTAGGAGGAGAGGAGAGCTCTGTGTCCTGATATTTGTGTATTAGGAGGAGAGGAGAGCTCTGTGTATTAGGAGGAGAGAAGAGCTCTGTGTCCTGATGTCTGTGTATTAGGAGGAGAGGAGAGCTCTGTGTATTAGGAGGAGAGAAGAGCTCTGTGTCCTGATATCTGTGTATTAGGAGGAGAGGAGAGCTCTGTGTCCTGATGTCTGTGTATTAGGAGGAGAGGAGAGCTCTGTGTATTAGGAGGAGAGAAGAGCTCTGTGTCCTGATATCTGTGTATTAGGAGGAGAGGAGAGCTCTGTGTATTAGGAGGAGAGGAGAGCTCTGTGTCCTGATGTCTGTGTATTAGGAGGAGAGGAGTGCTCTGTGTCCTGATGTCTGTGTATTAGGAGGAGAGGAGAGCTCTGTGTCCTGATATTTGTGTATTAGGAGGAGAGGAGAGCTCTGTGTCCTGATGTCTGTGTATTAGGAGGAGAGGAGAGCTCTGTGTCCTGATGTCTGTGTATTAGGAGGAGAGGAGAGCTCTGTGTCCTGTCTGTGTATTAGGAGGAGAGGAAAGCTCTGTGTCCTGATGTCTGTGTATAAGGACAGGAGAGCTCTGTGTATTAGGAGGAGAGAAGAGCTCTGTGTCCTGATATCTGTGTTTTAGGAGGAGAGGAGAGCTCTGTGTATTAGGAGGAGAGGAGAGCTCTGTGCCCTGATGTCTGTGTATTAGGAGGAGAGGAGAGCTCTGTGTCCTGATGTCTGTGTATTAGGAGGAGAGGAGAGCTCTGTGTCCTGATGTCTGTGTATTAGGAGGAGAGAGGAGCTCTGTGTCCTGATGTCTGTGTATTAGGAGGAGAGGAGAGCTCTGTGTCCTGTCTGTGTATTAGGAGGAGAGGAAAGCTCTGTGTCCTGATGTCTGTGTATAAGGACAGGAGAGCTCTGTGTATTAGGAGGAGAGAAGAGCTCTGTGTCCTGATATCTGTGTATTAGGAGGAGAGGAGAGCTCTGTGTATTAGGAGGAGAGGAGAGCTCTGTGTATTAGGAGGAGAGGAGAGCTCTGTGCCCTGATGTCTGTGTATTAGGAGGAGAGGAGAGCTATGTGTCCCGATATCTGTGTATTAGGAGGAGAGGAGAGCTCTGTGTATTAGGAGGAGAGGAGAGCTCTGTGTCCTGATGTCTGTGTATTAGGAGGAGAGGAGAGCTCTGTGTCCTGATGTCTGTGTATTAGGAGAGGAGAGCTCTGTGTATTAGGAGGAGAGGAGAGCTCTGTGTACTGATATTTGTGTATTAGGAGGAGAGGAGAGCTCTGTGTATTAGGAGGAGAGGAGAGCTCTGTGTACTGATGTATGTGTATTAGGAGGAGAGGAGAGCTCTGTGTCCTGATATCTGTGTATTAGGAGGAGAGGAGAGCTCTGTGTACTGATGTATGTGTATTAGGAGGAGAGGAGAGCTCTGTGTATTAGGAGGAGAGGGGAGCTCTGTGTCCTGATGTCTGTGTATTAGGAGATGAGAGCTCTGTGTCCTGATGTCTGTATTAGGAGGAGAGGAGAGCTCTGTGTCCTGATATCTGTGTATTAGGAGGAGAGGAGAGCTCCGTGTATTAGGAGGAGAGGAGAGCTCTGTGTCCTGATATCTGTTTATTACGATGAGAGGAGAGCTCTGTGTCCTGATGTCTGTGTATTAGGAGGAGAGGAGAGCTCTGTGTCCTGATGTCTGTGTATTAGGAGGAGATGAGAGCTCTGTGTCCTGATATCTGTGTATTAGGAGGAGAGGGGAGCTCTGTGTCCTGATATCTGTGTATTAGGAGGAGAGGGGAGCTCTGTGTCCTGATATCTGTGTATTAGGAGGAGAGGAGAGCTCTGTGTCCTGATGTCTGTGTATTAGGAGGAGAGGAGAGCTCTGTGTCCTGATATCTGTGTATTAGGAGGAGAGGGGAGCTCTGTGTCCTGATGTCTGTGTATTGGGAAGAGAGGAGAGCTCTGTGTATTGGGAGGAGAGGAGAGCTCTGTGTCCTGATGTCTGTGTATTAGGAGGAGAGGAGAGCTCTGTGTCCTGATGTCTGTGTATTGGGAGGAGAGGAGAGCTCTGTGTCCTGATGTCTGTGTATTAGGAGGAGAGGAGAGCTCTGTGTATTAGGAGAGCTCATATGTATAATATGAAGATGTGATATTGCTGAGCATATCTACTTTCTTCCAAAATAAAATATAATAACCCCATGTATTTGTTAAAGCTGAACTCTATGAGAAAAAACAAACAACGTTGAGCCATATGGAGTAGAGCTGCACGATTCTGGCTAAAATCATTTTTTTTTTAACTTTACTGTTTTTTTTTTTGTTTATTCATTAAAGTGTATTGTTCCCCAAAAAAAAAACTTTGAAAGACTGCTGCGCTAATACGGTGTGACATAAAACATTGCAAGAACCACCATTTTATTCTCTAGGGTCTTTGCTTATATATAGTGTGTGTTCCAAGTAATTTTCTAGTAGAAAATAATGATTTTTTTAACTTGTAAACAACAAATGTCAGAAAAGGTTTAGTCTTTAAATGGTTAAACCTCCTTCTATTACATGCTGTAGTTCTTTCCTTTGATGAAAGAATGAAAAGATACTTTGTTTCTACTTATTCAGAGTGTTGTGATAAAACTTGGCAGACTGCCTGGATTTTTATTTTTTTCCAGCTGCGAGAACTCTGCACTTGTTAGAAAGAATCGTGATATACTGTTTTGAAGATTGGGAAGTGAAAAAGATCGCGATTTTGATTCTTAACGATTTAATCGCACAGCTCTAATATTTAGTGATAATTTATTTTTAGTAATGCCTCAAGCCCCCCCCCCCCCCCCCACACACACACTTCCTGTTAGACCACTTTCACACTGGGGCACCTTTCAGGCGTTTAAGCGCTCAAAATTGCGCCATGCCAGGTGTTTTTTTGTTTTTCACTATACTATAGGGTCCAGTGTGTTTTTAATGTGTTCCAGTGCAGAAAAAATGCAGCATGTTCTACTTTTTTTTTTGGAACAGATTGCACTGGTGTGAACTAAGCCATTGGAAACAATATAACTAGGACTGTTGTCCCGATACCGATACTAGAATCGGTATCGGGACCGATACAGAGCATTTGTGCGAGTACTTATACTCGCACAAATGCTCCTGATGCCTGACCCGATACTTGGTTTTAAGCAGAGAGGGCAGGACAGGTGTATGCTGCTTTTCCCACTCCGTGTGTGTCCCCTATCGTGATGCTGCTGTCCGCGCTCAGTGTCCCCCTCCGTGCTGCTGTTGCTGCTGTCCCCCTCCGTGCTGCTGCTGCTCCCCCCCCCGAGTGATGTGCTGTCCCCCCTCCTGCTGCTGTCCCTCTCTGCGCTTGTTTCCCCTCCATGTCCTCCTCCACTCCCTCTGTCCTAGTCAGGATGGAGAGCGGAGGTACCTGTTCTGAATGAACAGAGTCAGTGATCACTGACTCTGCCCATTCATATAACTGAAACATCGTAACCTGTGTTTACGATGCTTCAGTTCATGAATGGAGAGGAGCCTCTGCCTCCTGTCCATTCATTTTATCTGAGACTGCAGAGAAAGGGACTGAGGAATCTGTGTCCTTAGTCCCTTTCTCTGTCTCAAAGGTGAGATGTCAGAGGTTTGTTAAGACCCCTGACATCTCACCCAAGCCCCCCATAGTGCTAAAAAAATAAAAATAAAATTGCAATAAATATAAAATAAATGAACTGTAAAAAATAATAAAAATATAAAACACACTGACACCATCCACCCCCCCCCCCCCCTAACAAAAAAAGAAGAAAGCATCTTAAAAAAACATAACAAAAAATAAAATACTGACATATGTGTCGCTATCACATGACATTAGAAAAAAAGTATCGGTATTCGGCATCGGCGAGTACTTGAAAAAAAGTATCGGTACTTGCACTCCTAAAAAGTGGTATCGGGACAACCCTAATATAACCTACTAATCATGGGTTTGATGCAGAATAAAAACCGCACTGCACTACATGAGGAGTGAACCGGCCCTCAATGTGAAAGTAGTCGTGGAATGAAAACCATTCCCTCCCTGTGCTATTAGGAATGAGCGATGTTCAGAGACTTCTCAGAATCTTAGTAAACCATTAAGCTGAGCCTGACTGCTGCATATTTAAAGGGAAGCGGAAGTTTGAAATCTTTAATATGTAACTGAAATTGGGTATGTTTAGGAGGAATAGCAGAATAACACAGCGAGGGATTTGTCACACTGGAATATCCCTGAATTATTCTGCTTCTAATTCTTTTATGAAATATGATGTGATCGAGATGAATGTACAATTTTATTTTATTTTTTTGAGCATAAACTGTGCAGTGTTTTTTCTTTTTCCTTCCTATCTATCCTACACTTGTGATAAAATACATTTAAAGTGGTTCTAAAGGCATTTTTATTCTAATGCATTCTGTGTGCAGTAGCCCTCCTAATACTTGCCCTCCAGATCCAGTGATGTGCGGCCCGCTCTAGGAAGAGTCCCGGTGGTTCCAAACTTCTTCCACTTACAGATGATGGAGGTCCTGACTAGTCTCCCAGTTCCTGACACTGAAAAACATCCTCACAGCATGATGCTGCCACCACAATGCTTCACAGTAGGGATGGTATTGGCCAGGTGATGGGCGGTGCCTGGTTTCCTTTCAGACATGACACTTGTCATTCAGGCCAAAGAGTTCAATCTTTGATTCATCAAAGAATTTTGTTTCTCATGGTCCTTCAGGTGCCTTTTGGCAATCTCCAGGTGGGCTATCATGTGACTTTTACTGAGGAGTGGCTTCCATCTGGCCACTCTCTACCATACAGGCCTGATTGGTGGAGTGCTGCAGAGATGGTTGTTCTTCTGGAAGGTTCTCCTCTCTCCACAGAGATGCTGGAACTCTGTCCAGAGTGACCATCAGGTTCCTGGTCACCTCCCTGATTAAGGCCCTTCTCCCCCGATCCCTCAGTTTGCCCGTGCAGCCCGCTCTAGGAAGAGTCCTGGTGATTCCAAACTTGTACCATTTACGGATGATGGAGGCCACTGTGCTCGTTGGGGCCTTCAATGCTGCAGAAATGTTTCTGTACCCTTCCCCAGATCTGTGCCTCCATACAATCCTGTCTTGGAGGTCTACAGACAATTCCTTGGACTTTATGGCTTGGTTTGTGCTCTGACATGCACTGTTAACTGTGGGACCTTTATATAGACAGGTGTGTGTGGCTTTTCAAATCGCGTCTGGAAAGGCAGAGACAGTTTATTTTATTTTTTTATCTCAGCCTTTCCAGCCTGAAGGAGAGATCTGGGGTCTTAGACCCCAGATCTCTCCATAAAGAGGACCTTTATGCACTATTCCTATTAATGTACAAGGGATGTTTTAATTGTAAAAGAAATAAGTGATCAAAAAGGTGTGTATGTATTAGGGCCGAAACAACTAATCGAATAATCGACAACTAATCGATTATGAAAATAGTTGTCAACTATTTTCATAATCGATTAGTTGGCCTGCATATAGTATGCATTATTTGTTTACATATCAGGAAATACAGCGCAGCACACGTACAGCTCAGTACACCATGCATACATGTCACTAAGTGCCTGAGAATTTGTGAATGTGAAAGTGTGAGGAGCAATGCCTCATGGGACATGTAGTCCTGGAAGTGAGAGATTTTTACCTTGCTATAGCTAGCGCTCTATACTATACTTTGCAGCTTGCAAGTGGAGGATCTGGGGTGCTCTGTGCAAAATCATTACACAGAGCAGGTAAGTATAACAAGTTTGTTTAAAAAAAAAAAAAATATTCACTTTAAAGACTCTGTGCAGGGCAGATGAACCCAGAGAAAGTGGAGATAATAGAAGGCATTATAATAACTGTAGTTGGTTATTTATATTTACCACTGCGTATGGATATTTAAGAATAAATTGCCTTTTTTTAAATTTACATATTAACTAAATTGTAGACCACACTTTCTTTTAAGATTATCCATTTAGTCGATTAATCGAAACAATAATAATCGGCCAACTAATCGATTATGAAAATGTTTAACCACTTAAACCCCGGACCAATATGCTGCTAAATGCCCAAAGGCGTTTTTACAATTCGCCACTGCGTCGCTTTAACAGACAATTGCGCAGATAAGAAAAAGCCATCAGAAGGCAACACTTTTATCTCCTTTCACGCTCAATTCACACATATGCATGTTGCTTTTGAGTGTTTTTGCGGTGCTTGCTGTGTTTTTTTTTTTTTTTTTTTTTTTTTTTTTTCATCAATTTTTTTTTTTTTTTTTTTTTACATTTCCTTTAACAACCAGCTATAAACAGGTTTAAAAAAAACCGCAAAGTCGTGGTAAAGATGCAGTACTTGCATTTTTGATGCAGGTCCATTGGATTCTATTACATGCAAAACGCTGCTTTTTGCAGGAAAAAAAGTCCCCGACCCTTTCCAAAAACGCAGAGGCACAAAAAAGCATTGATGTTAACATGTTCCATAGGAAACCATGTTAAAAAACTTCCCTGCATTTCTTCAAAATGCATCAAAATAAGCATTAGTGTGAATGGAGCCTAACTGTCCTTAGAAAATCCACTGCAGATCACTTTTTCAGGGGGGCGGTAAACACTGCTGCTACTGTGAAAGAAGCTAAATACGGCATCCCGTTCGTTCCTCACATGACGGAAGATGGTTGTGTACAGAAAAATACTTTCTCCAGATAAACACTTTTCGGTTTTCATGGGATTCAGGAATTTTGCATAGGAGTGTCCATCCTAAATGCCGCTCCTTTCTAATGTACTCAGCTGCTGCAAACTGTTTTTCCCTCCTCCAGTATCTTGTCTAACAAGACAGTTGCGTGTAGATTGTTTGTATTGCTGGGTTTTATGGACTTATTTGCATTCCTTTTTTACTTTCTTTTGTTGCCCGTCGCAGGATACGTAAACTGGTTGTGGCACGATGGCGAGTGAGCTAAGTGATGAATCCAGCGAGTCGGAGATGTTGAGCCGCAGTCTGTCCATGTGGTACGGGGAGCCATTGGATGGACAAGAGTTGCCTTTGGATCTTCATACAGCGGCTTCTATAGGACAGTGTGACATTGTTCAGAGCTGTGTGTGCAGGTAAGAATAGCGCGTTGTGATAAGTCTGCCCTGAACTTGGCCAGTTCAAACTGAGCCTGTGATGGGGAAAAATCGTTGCCTGTTAATAACCACATCTACAGACCTCTCTTATTGCAAAGCCTTCTACCTATCCAGGTAGATCAGACTGTGTCCAGCATCACTCTGGCCAGCAATCCAGCATAGAACTACAAGCCCCATGTGGAATTTTAAGACCCTTGACAGCCAAAGGCATGACCCCCCCCCAGGCTCGTCTTTAAGGCAGGGCAAAAGGGGAAGCTGCCCTGAGCCCTGTCATTGTTGCGGGGCCCAAAGCAGCTGCCTCATAATTGCTAACTATACCAGTTTAAAGTCCCTTGAAGTTTTAGTCCTGTGCTGTGTCCTGATATCTCCGTGCTGGTACTAATGCTGCCCAGCTCTGCCCTATTGTTGTGTTTAGATGACTTACCTGCAGACCCTGTGTTTACATGTAAATACCGGCATTCATATGTAAATGATGGCAACATTCATATGTACATAGCCGCGGCTGGGAGTATTGATTTGTAATTAAAGGCGGCATTCATATGTATATCATGCCCCATGCAGTGAGGAGATGATGTGCTGTAACCTCTAGCAACCAATCAGTGAGCAGTATTACTGTGCAGTAATTTCTAGCAACCAGATAACAAGCAGAAATACTGTGCTGTAACCTCTAGCAACTAATCAGTGAGCCGCAATGTGTGCTGTAACCTCTAGCAACCAGCCAGTAAGCAGTAATGATATGCTGTAACCACTGGCAACCAATCGCAATTGCTGCCTGATCTGATACAGTATACTGATTTTAAGTCTAGCTGCTATTTATTGTATATCTCAGAGCAGGTGGAGAGTGAAACTGCATTGGGGGCCCAAGAAAACGTTTGCCCAGGGTCTAATCAATATTAGACGGCCCTGGACCCCCCCCCCCCCCCCCAGAGGAATGATGGGATTTGTAGTTTCACCACTGCTGGACTGCTAAGGCTGCTGACGCCTGCACTAGAATATGCTTGCTCCTTCTATGATTGGTTGGCAGTGATGAGTAGGGGGCCAATCCTAAGGCCAGCCATACACATCGAACCCATGGTTGCAGGAAAGAGGGTTCCCCATCAACACACACTGCTGACAGGGGAATTCCTTCTGCTAAACCATTGTCTGTCTGCTCCTGCCGGGAGAAGACAGTAAAAAAAGATGACTGTCATCTATACACTAGGGGGAGAACCTCTGGGGGAATCTAGGATGGAAAAGGACCTGGGGGTCCTAGTAGATGGGCTCCGCAATGTCAAGTTGCTGCTAACAAAGCAAACGGAATATTGGCATGCATTAAAGAGGAAGTAAAGCCCCAAAATAAAATAAAAAAAAAACCCTGCAAGACAAAGGCATAATGAGCTAGCAGCCATCCTCGTTCCCTGCTCGGGCTGCCAACATCTTTCCCCCGGTGGCTACTTCCGGGTATCGTGGGTCAGGCGTTGTAATTGGCCGGAGCCGCGATGACGTCACCCCGGCACATGCGCACGGGAGCCGCAAGTCATGGCATGGGCTCCTTTAGGAACGGCACAATCGCTGTTGCTAAAGTGCACCTGCGTCATAGATATCGGCGCCCATCATTTCTGTAAATATCTCCTAAACAATGGAGGTTTAATTCTAATTTCCTGGGTGTCTGGAACTCCCAGAATTCCCTTCATACCTTCCAGCAGCTCTCCTAATATTTGATTAACTTTTTCCTACTTCTGACCTATGGTGTCTGGTCCGCAATAAACGTTTATTGATTGGTTTGCGCAAAAGTTGTAGCATCTACAAAATAGGGGATATTTTTATGGCATTTTTATTAATATATATATTTCTCCAATCGCCTTTCAGGACAACCTTGGAGAGAGCGCAGCTCCGCCCATTTCTCAGGAAACACACGTGATCCTTTAAGATCCCTCCTCTTCCACCATGGCCTCAGTTATTGTGTTTCCTCCGCCATGGTGGAAGCATCACAGGGAACCAGGGAGCTGTCTCTCTCAAGGCGGAGAGTTTTTTTGAGCTTACCTTGCTGTATATTGTTGGCGGCGACCATCCTGACCCCTCTTCACGGGGAGGGGGCGTTCAGGAGTCCCCAGACGCTCCGGTTCAGCGGAACTTTCGGCCTCCCAGGGGACGGTGTCGTTGTGCCCAGGAACTGCGGTAGAGGTCCAGGTGACCGAGCGGTAGCCGGCGCAGGTCGGCGGTGGTCCGCATTCTCAGTTCCGGGTCCCGGCTGGCGACCGCGTCACGCACGGTGACGCCGTTTCCGGGGGGGGCGTGGCGCTGCTGGTTCCCAGCGCCTGGAACGCAGCATCTGTGGGGCAGGTCAGGTGACCGGTGCTTCCGTTTCCGGCCCCCGATGATGACGCCGGCGGCCGGGAAAATTTAAAATGGAGTCAATCTCCAGCTACTTGTGTGACTGCGCTCTACAATGGAGGAGAGACAGACAACACCGGCGGATACAGGCGCTGCAAGCACCGGTCAGGCCCAGGTAAGAGGGGTACAGCGGTGCCTTTTATTCTTACTATATTGGGCTTAATTTTGTGTTTTGTTGTTCCTCCCTGAGGGAGCCTGTGGTTACCAGTCCAGGTTAAAACGCTCTTGGTCTGTATAACCGTTAGTGGTGGTGGCACTTAGTCCAGGCCTTTGGTTTTATTCTGGTGGCGGCACTTGGGTGTTTTTAAAAAAAAAAAAAAAAAAAAATTTTTTTTGGAGATGGTAACTTTGGTTTCATCTCGTTACAGGAAAAATCTACAACCAAAGCTAGGCACTTGGATACACCCAGGAAATGCCCGTCTTGCAAAAATCCTTTAAGGGATTCTTGGCAAAAACCAATGTGCAGATCCTGCATTAAAAATCTGGTGGAAGAGGAAACTTCACAACAGTATAAGGACCTTTTTTCCTCAGTCCAGGAGCTGGCAAGCTCTTTAGGCTCAGTGAAGGATATGATCTCACAAGGCTCCTCAAGTTTGGGGGAGCCACAGCAGCCACCACCCAGTCCGAAAATCCCAGTTTCGGGTCAAACAGAGGGGGATTCGGCAGATGAAGGGACTAGTACTCTCCCCTCTCTCAGGGATTCAGATGAGGAGGAGGAGGAAGATGATAGTAGCAAAAGCTCAAAGTTTAAATTGTCATTAGACGAAGTGGAGGACTTACTCAAGGCAATTTATGTTACCCTGGGTATCCAGGAAGAGAAGGTTCAGTTATCCATACACGATAAGATGTATCAGGGGCTGGATGAGTCTAAAAGCCGGGTTTTCCCGGTCCACAAAGTCCTCTCGGACACCGTCAAGAAGGAATGGAAGGACCCTGAAAGGGCCCCCTTTTTTTCAAAGACCCTTAGAAGAAGGTTTCCATTTGAAAGCGGTGAGACAGAGGTGTGGAACAAAAAGCCTAAAGTAGACGCAGCTTTCTCACAGGTGTCTCGTCATACAGACCTGGCTTTTGAGGACATGGGGGTCCTGAAAGATCCGATGGACAAGAGGGCAGATTCCCTCCTAAAGAAGGCCTGGGATTCTACTGCAACCAGTCTGAAACCAGCCATGGCCGCCACAATAGTCGCCCGCAATCTAGAGTGCTGGGTTGAGAAATTAAGGAGTCATGTCGAGGCAGGCACCTCAAGAAAGGATCTAATAGATTCCTTCCCCTTAATCTTAAAAGCCATCAAATATATGGCAGATGCTTCTGCTGAGTCCATTAAAATGGCTGCAAGGTCAGCAGCCCTGGTGAACTCAGTCAGGCGAGCAGTTTGGTTAAAGACCTGGTCGGGTGATATCCCCTCTAAGGTCAAGCTTTGTGGTCTGCCTTTCTCAGGGGACCTTTTGTTCGGTCAGGACCTAGAAAAAGTTCTTGACAGAACGGCAGATAAGAAGAAGGCTTTCCCCCCTAAAAAGGGTCAGAACCCTAAGAAAAATTTTCGTCCTTTTCAACAGTCCCATAAGAGTAAGGAAGAAAATAAAAAGAGATGGGGGTCCCAAAGAGGAAGAGGTAGAGGAGGTATCTTATTTAAAACCCCCTCAGAACCAACTACCAAAAGCAAGTGACGATCTGCTTCCGGTGGGAGGAAGACTGGCTGCTTTTCTCCCACAGTGGAAACAGATGACCACGAGCCCCTTTGTGGAAAGAATCATTACGGAGGGGTACAGTCTGGAATTTTCAGAGTGTCCCCCAACGAGGTTCTATGTCACAACCCTTCCCCGGGACAAAGAAAAGGCTACTGCAATGACGAACCTGTTACAGGATCTGATGAGTCAGAGAGTGATAATACAGGTCCCAAAACATCAAGAGGGTCAGGGTTTTTATTCCCACATTTTTTTGGTCAAAAAACCCTCAGGCAAATTCCGCCTGATCTTGAACCTAAAAGTGTTAAACAAGTCAATAAAGTACAAACGGTTCCGGATGGATACGATTTATTCAATAACAAAGCTGTTGACACCCGGTTGCTTCATGGCATCTCTGGACCTCAGGGATGCCTACTTGCACGTCCCGATGGCCCAAGCATCTCAACAGTTCCTCAGACTGGCAGTAGACCTGGGGAACAGGATATGGCATCTTCAGTTCAGAGCCCTCCCTTTCGGGTTGTCATCCTCACCCAGGATCTTTACCAAGATCATGGCAGAGGCCTTAGAACCCCTGAAGCTCAAAGCGATCTCGGTCATCCCATACTTGGACGACCTACTGTTTTTTGCGGACTCCCGGGATCAACTTGCGACGAATCTACAGTCGTCGCAGGTTCATCTTGGAAGTCTCGGCTGGTTACTAAACCGCGAGAAATCGAACTTGATACCTTCTCAAGAAACAAGGTTTCTGGGGTACAACATAGATTCGATCCTTCAGAAGGTCTTTTTACCTCAGGAAAAGATGGAGAAGGTCATGGTGGCGGTGGCTCAAGTACAGACAAACCAAGGGGTGTCAGTCAGGACAGCAATGGCCGTCCTGGGGCTGCTTACAGCCTCAATTCCGGCGGTCCCATGGGCGAGGTTACACTCTCGTCCTCTCCAAATGAATATCCTTCAGTCTTGGTCACACCAAGAGTCACTAGAGAAACGTTTCAGGTTAACTTCAAACGTAAAACGAGCACTCTGGTGGTGGAGAAACCCGGTAAATTTGAACAAGGGTCTTCCATGGGTATTCCCAGTAGGAAAGCGTTTAACAACAGACGCGAGTTCCTGGGGTTGGGGGGCCCATCTAGAGGGACAGACTGCCCAGGGCGTCTGGTCCAGAACAGAGTCCAGAAGATCCTCAAACTGGAGGGAGTTGAAAGCAATATTTCTAGGGCTTCAAGCTTTCCATCAGTTGGTGAAGGGTCAACATGTGCAGGTCCTGTCGGACAACACCACGGCAGTGGCGTATGTCCTAAAGCAGGGGGGTACCAGAAGCAGAGGCCTTATGCAACTGGCCAACCATCTCCTCTCATGGGCAGAGCGGAACGTAGCATCCCTATCAGCGGTGCACCTAAAAGGGTCTCAAAACCTATTAGCAGACCTGCTAAGCAGGAGAAGTATACTAGAGGCAGAATGGAGCTTAAACCCGGAGGTCTTCAGGGCAATCGCTCAGGAGTGGGGCCAGCCACAGATAGACCTGTTTGCCAACCAGCAGAATGCGAAAGTGCAAAGGTTCTTCTCTCTCCACAGAGAGGACCAGGCGGTAGCCATAGACGCACTAGCTCAACAGTGGCACTACCAGCTGTCTTACGCCTTCCCCCCCTTCACTCTGATACCTCTAGTCCTAAGGAAATTCAGGGAAGAGAAATCCAATCTGATCTTAATCACTCCGTATTGGCCAAAAAGACCGTGGTTTGCATCTCTTCAGAGTTTAGCCACGAAACCACCGTGGAAACTTCCACTCAGGAAGGACCTACTGTGTCAGGGTTCTGTGAACCATCCAGAGGTAGAACGCTTGCAGTTGACGGCCTGGTTTCTGAAGAGGACCTCTTAAGAGCTAAGGGGCTCTCTAATAAAGTGATAAGAACTTTGCTAGACAGTAGGAAGCCGGTGACCAGAGCAATTTATCTCAAAGTTTGGCGAAAATTCAACTCCTGGTGTACCTCCAAAAATTTCCAGATTAACAGTATAATTTCCGTTGTAGAGTTTCTTCATGCAGGAATGGAGAAAGGGTTAGCAATTAGCACCCTAAAAACTCAAGTGGCGGCCCTGTCGGTTTATCTAGAAAGGACTTTATCTAAAGAACATTTAATTTCAAGATTTTTCAAGGCACTAGGTCGGAGTAGACCGATAGCCTTTAGAACTTTTCCCAATTGGGATTTATCAATTGTGTTGCAGGGTCTCACGGGGGCCCCGTTTGAACCCATAAGGGAGATTTCTTTGAAGAATTTAGTTCTAAAACTAACGACCGCAAGAAGGGTCAGCGAAATCCAGGCTTTGGCGGTTACAGAGCCTTTCTTAAGAATTTTGCCGGACAGAATAGTTCTCCAAACTGATCCAGCTTTTCTCCCTAAGGTCTCATCAACCTTTCACAGGTCTCAGGAAATAGTCCTTCCTACCTTCTCCTCAACTCCCTCTAATGCAGGGGAAGAGAATTTTCATACTTTGGATGTAAGAAGGTGTGTGCTTCAATACCTCGCGGTCACCAAGGATTTCAGGAAAACCAACGCCTTGTTCGTGATATTCTCAGGATCCCGGAAAGGGGAGAAGGCTTCCAAAAGTACACTGGCCAGATGGCTCAAACAAGCCATTGCCGACGGTTACCAAGCCAAAGGAGAGGTGCCTCCTTCAGGAGTGACGGCCCATTCAACAAGATCTACGGCAGTTTCCTGGGCCGAAAGAGCCGGTGCCACGCCTGACCAGATCTGCAAGGCAGCTACATGGTCCAGCTATTCAACTTTTCTAAGGCACTACAGGCTAGACTTACTGTCCGCTGCAGATCAGGCCTTCGGCAGAAAGGTGCTGCAAGCAGTGGTCCCACCCTAGGGTAAGTTACTCGGTTATCCTCTCCAAGGTTGTCCTGAAAGGCGATTGGAGAAAGGCCTAGTTAGACTTACCGGTGACGGTATTTCTAAGAGCCTTTCAGGACAACCGCTAATTTCCCTCCCTAGGTATTTTGAATAAAAAGATTGTTTGAAATGTCTATCATGGTTTTGTTGTGGTTGTTCTGTGCTTTATTTTCCAGTGGGCGGAGACTACAATAACTGAGGCCATGGTGGAAGAGGAGGGATCTTAAAGGATCACGTGTGTTTCCTGAGAAATGGGCGGAGCTGCGCTCTCTCCAAGGTTGTCCTGAAAGGCTCTTAGAAATACCGTCACCGGTAAGTCTAACTAGGCCTTTTTTTACTAGTAATGGCGGCAATCTGCATTTTTTTTTTCTCGGTACTGCGAACCTTATGGCGGACACTTTTGACACATTTTTGGGACCATTGGCATTTTTATAGCGATCAGTGCTAATAAAAATGCATTGATTACTATAAAAATGCCACTGGCAAGGAAGGGGTTAACACTAGGAGACGAGGAAGGGGTTAAGTATGTTCCCTGGGTGTGTTCTAACTGTATGGGGAGGGGGTGGGACTGACTGAGGGAAATGTCTGATCGCTGTTCATACATTGTATGAACAGATGGTCAGGCATTTCTTCCCTGACAGGACCGGCAGCTGTGTGTTTACACACACAGCTGCCGGTCCTCGTTCTGTAACGAGCAATCGCGGGTGCCCGGCGGCGATCGCATCCGCCGGGCACGCGCGCGGGAGTCGGGGGGGGGGTTTGGGTGAGCGATGGTGCCCCTATTGGCTGCTCGGCGAGATGACCTATAGCTACGTGATCTCCCCCAGCAGAGCCGATCTGCCGACGTATAACTGCGGCGGCTGGTTGGCAAGCAGTCAATGTGAATTTGTATAAAGTAGTGAAAAACATCTAAAGAGCCCACTGACGGACTTAGCCTGGCTACAACACTCAAGGCCAAGGCTACTCTCCAGGTTACCAGAAAACAAAAGAATGCACAAATGGAAGCAACGTCAAGCCAAAGGAATAAAGCGCGCAAATTCCTTTTAAAAGTTTGGACTAAGACAGCCAACACATTTTGGGGGGTCAAAGAACCCCCCCCCCCTTCATCAGAGCTTCAGTTTAAATAAGAACCTTGAATGGACTCAGAATAGAGCTTTCCTGTGTGGGGAGCTAATTGCTGGTTTAGGAGAGGTTGTGGTTAACAGTATTCAAGATCTCAAGCTTGATTGCTGATCATGCAGCAGTCCTCAAAACGCGTTTTGGTCTAGTGCACCTTCCACGTGTGCCGTGTTGTAGAAATAGGCTGACTGTCTCCCACACAGGGACGGACTGACAACTCATGGGGCCCCCGGGCAATAGAAGATTATGGACCCCGGGCTTACAGATGGCCACCAAGCCAGGTGCTGTACAGAGGCGGGCAGCTAAAATCTCGTGATTTTCACATCAAAAGCATGTAGGTTTTGGACATATCAGGGACAAATGTAAAAAAACACATATTTTTACATACTGTGCCTGGTTTTAATGAGTCTGGCAACCCTGATGGGGCCCCCTAGTGGCATGGGGCCCTCGGGCAGTGCCCAAGTTCCTCAATGGTCAGTCCGCCCCTGCTCCCACATATTGTTATTGTACCAAAATTTGGGGAACATGCCTTGCTTTAGGTGAGACACACCAGCAACTCAGGATTTGGGACCATAGTCCTATCTCTGAGGCCTCGTACACACACGAGGGGATATGTCCGCTGAAAACGGTCCGATGGACCGTTTCAGCAGACATCTCCGCTCGTGTGTATGGGCTAGCGGACAGATTTGTCCACCCGACAGATTTCAAAGCAAGCTTTGAAATCTATCCGGTGGGAATCTGTCCGCCCGACATGTCTGCTGGTTAGTACACTTACCAGCAGACATGTCGTCCCGCACCGCCGCCGCCGAATGTATTCGGTGCATGCGCGGAAGTGTTTTACTTCCTGGTGCGGTGACGTAGCGGTGACGTGGCGGCGTCAACGTCACCGCCACGTCACCGCGCCGTCCGGCGGCGGGGAATTTGATCCGATGGTGTGTACACGCCATCGGATCAAACTCCCGATCGGACATATCCGATGGAAATGGTCCGCGGACCGTTTTCATCGGATATGTCCGATCGTGTGTACGAGGCCTTATAAGCACTGTGAGCACACTAATGACGCTGACCTTTGCCTGCCTGCGCTCTGGTGCTCATTTTGAAACCTTCTGACTTGATGCAGTTGGACATTAGTCATTAGTCTGGTGATGTGCGTGGAAATGAGTTTCTTGGCTGTGGAATGTCACTTGCTTTGTGACTCTCTATTTTAAGGTGTCATTTTGTCTTCTCACTAAAAAGAGCCCTCTTGTTTATCCACAGAAGGGATGTAGACCTGAACCAGAAAAATCTGGGCGGATGGACACCACTCATGTATGCGGCTTACATTGGTCACGATGCGGTGGCGAGCCTCCTCCTGGAAGCCGGGGTAGATGTGAACTGCAGGACCTCCAGTGGACAGACCCCTCTGATGCTAGCCGCCAGCTGTGGGAATGAGAGGGTGGCTTATCTACTGATACAGGTAAGACAAGCTCAATATGACAAGATATGCCCAAGGTATAGTCTCTTCCTCTAACCCAGGGTTCTCAAACTGGTGGCCCTCCAACTGTTGCGAAACTACAAGTCCCATCATGCCTCTGCCTGTGGGAGTCATGCTTGTTTGAGACCGCCACCGCCAGTTTGAGGCCGCGTACACACGAGGAGATTTATCCGATGAAAACGGTCTGACAGACCGTTTTCATCGGACATGTCTGCTGGGCTATTTTGGTTTGATCAGTGTACACACGATCAAACCAAAATCCCCGCGGACAGACAGCGCGGTGACGTGGCGGTGACGTTTACACCACCACGTCACCGAACCAGGAAGTAAAATACTTCCACGCGTGCGTCAAATCCATTCGACGCATGCGGGGGATTTTTGTCCGCTGGTTAGGCGTACTAACCAGCGGACATGTCAGACAGACGGCTTTCCAGCAGACAAGTTTTAATGCATGCTTTAAAACTTTTGTCTGCTGGAAACTGTCTGCTAGCCCGTACACACGATCGAATCTGTACGCTGAAACTGGTCTGCGGACCAGTTTCAGCAGATATATTCGATCCTGTGTACGCTGCTTGAGACTTTGACCCCCCCGGAAGATTTAACCCCCTTCATGACCAGGCCATTTATTGCGATATGGCACTGTGTTACTTTAAAGGGTCACTAAAGGAAAACAATTTTTTTGCTGAAATGACTGTTTACAGGGTATAGAGACATAAAAGTTAACTGATTCTTTTTAAAAATGATTAAAAATAGATAAAAATCAATCCATATAATGTACCTCTAGTTTCACTTTAGTTTTTAAACTGGTTTCATGGTTCTGTGAAGTAGAGAGAGACACACAGAACAAAAACAAACAAATCCAGGGCAGTGTTTTGTTTTTAAAATGAATCTGATTGGTTCTGAAGAGTTTTAGACACACAGTAATGACAGCTTAGACCACAGTGAAAAGCTGCCATGAGATTTTTCATAAGGAGCCAGACAAGCAGGAAGTGTGGAGATCAGAGCAGAATTACAGCAACTTCAAAGCAAAAACGGACAATGAGGACATGAAACCAGGACTGCAGTAAGGTAAAGGAAGCTATTTAGCTAAAAAAAAAAAAAAAAAAAATCCTTTAGTGATCCTTTAACTTACAATTGTGCAGTCATGCAATGCTGTACTCGGTTTTCTTTTGGTGGTATTTGATCACCTCCTGTGTTTTTTTATTTTTTGTGCTATAAACAAAAAAAGACCGACAATTAAAACAAAAAATAATTCTTCATACATTTAGGCCAGTCTGTATTCTGCTACATGTTTTTTTGGTAAAGAGTCCAATAAGCACATGTTGTTTTGCGTAGAAGTTATATCATCTACAAACTATGGTGGAGATAGAGAGAGTGATATATATATATATATTGCATTTTATAGTTGGCCCCCCTATTTTTGTCCCTGTCCCCCCCCCCCCCATGTGCCCCCCCAAAATTCACTGTAATTTTTTAAATGCTAGTAATTGCGATAATCGGCAACTTTATAGCGGCGGACGATCTGACATTAACTGACACTTTGTGGGAACCGGTGACACAAATACAATGATCAGGGCTAGAAATATGCAATATGGGGTTAAACATCTAGGGCAGGGGTGGCAAACACAAGGTCCGCGGGCCGAATCCGGCCCGCCAGGCCTTGTCATGTGGCCCGCGCAGCGGACCCAGTCAGCAGGGGATCTCTCTTATCCTAAAATGACTCTGGCCCCCAATTATTTATTTATTTATTTTTTTACGCCGCTGGCATCCGACCCTAGAGGTCGGCGGCTGGGCAGAGACAATGTCTCCGCCTGCCGCCATTTTCTTGTAGACCGCCGTCACCGCCGCTAGAGGTCCGCGGCCGGGCAGAGACAATGTCTCCGCCGGCTGCCATTTTCTTGAAGACCGCCGTCGCTGCTGCTAGTGGTCCGCTGTCTCTTCTGCTGGGGATTATACCCGATGTAAGGGGGGATGCCTGATGTGAGGGGGGACACGGCTGGTGGGGGATGCCTGATGTGAGGGGGGACTCGGCTGGTAGGGGACGCCTGATATAAGGGGGGGACTCGGCTGGTGGGGGACGCCTGATGTAAAGGGGGGACTCGGCTGGTGGGGGACGCCTGATGTAAAGGGGGGACTCGGCTGGTGGGGGACGCCTGATGTAAAGGGGGGACTCGGCTGGTGGGGGACGCCTGATGTAAAGGGGGGACTCGGCTGGTGGGGGACGCCTGATGTAAAGGGGGGACTCGGCTGGTGGGGGACGCCTGATGTAAAGGGGGGACTCGGCTGGTGGGGGACGCCTGATGTAAAGGGGGGACTCGGCTGGTGGGGGACGCCTGATGTAAAGGGGGGACTCGGCTGGTGGGGGACGCCTGATGTAAAGGGGGAACTCGGCTGGTGGGGGACGCCTGATGTAAAGGGGGAACTCGGCTGGTAGGGGACGCCTGATGTAAAGAGGTGCTCCAGAAGGAATGCCTGATGCAAGGAGGGACTCCGGGCTTCCACTGATTTGGCATTATGGCGAGTCGAATGATTTCATTTTATATTACAATGTAATATTAGAAATAATGCGCTTTAATCATCCTGATACCATAACAACCATGATGCCGGGATGATTGAAGAGCCAACACCAGGTGATTGGAGGATCTTTATCTGCTGATTTGTTAAACTAGAGAGAGCATATAGACCCTGCGTTGCGTCTATATGCAGCGCAAGAAAACTTGGAGACTGCTCAGACTGAACACTATGGTGGAGTGCAGATCTTACCGGCCCTTTGAGGGCAACCAAACTGCTGATGCGGCCCCCGATAAATTAGTTTGCCACCCCTGATCTAGGGCAATCATAGGGTTAACTGTGTGTGCGCCTAGCCAGTGTTTTTTTTTTTTTTCTTCTTTTCTTTGTGTGCTGCTTTTTACTAAGGGATGTAATGCACAGAGCAGGAAGCCTCCTCCACGACAAGCCTGACTCGGCACGCACAGCGCAGGCAACACACATCCGTGTCTGCCTGACAGTGGGGCCTCGTCTCCTCCCTGCAGGCATGGGTATCCAGCAACCACTGCCTCATTGGGTCCGCTCTCACAGCGCTACACACACATTGCCCCTCCTGCCTTCTGCTCTGTCCCACTGACGGTAGCCTGCCTAAAATGCATGGAGGGGTTTGAAGCACGCAGACTCGTGTCGTTGTTCTGCTGGAAGGTAAATGTTCTCCCCAGTCTCAAGTCTTTAGTAGACTCTAACATGTTTTCTTCTAAAAATGCCCTGTATTTGGCTCCATCCAGCTTCCCTGTCCCTGCTGAAGAATAGCATCCCAACAACACGATGCTTCCACCACCATGTTTCACGGTGGGGATGGTGTGTTTAGAGTGATGTGCAGTGTTAGTTTTCTGCCACACATAGCGTTTTGCTTTTAGGCCAGAAAGTTCAATTTTGCTCTCCTCTGAACAGAGCTCCTTCTTCCACATGTTTGCGGTTTCCCCTACATGGGTCCTTGCAAACTGGACTTTTTATTGCTTTCTTTTCACAATGTCTTTCCTCTTGCCACTCCTCCATAAACCAGATTTGTGGAGTGCACGACTAATAGTTGTCCTGTGGACAGATTCTCCCACCTGAGCTGTGGCTCTCTGCAGCTCCTCCAGAGTTACCATGAGCCTCTTGGCTACTTCTCTGATTAATGCTCTCCTTGCCCGGCCTGTCAGTTTAGGCTGATGGCCATGTCTTGGTAGGTTTGCAGTTGTGCCATACTCATTCCATCATCTGAAAATGGGAAAAAACAGTGCTCTGTGAGATGTTCAAAGCTTGGGATGTTTTTTTTTTTATAACCTAACCCTGCTTTAAACTTCTGCACAACTTTATCCCTGACCTGTCTGTGTTCTTTGGCCTTCATGATGCTGTTTGCTCACTCAGGTTCTCTATCAAACCTCTGAGGTCTTCACAGAACAGCTGTATTTATGCCGAGATTAAATTACACAGGCAATTGGTTTCATTAGATTTTAGTTCTGGGTATCGGAGTAAAGGGGGCTGAAGACAAATGTACGTCACACTTTTCACAGATTTATTTGTAAACAAAATTTAAATCCATTTATCATTTTCCTTCCACTTCACAATTATGTGCCACTTTGTGTTGGTCTATCACATAAATTCCCAATAAAATACATTTACATTTTTGATTGTAACATGACAAAATTAGAAAAATGTCAAGGGGTGTGAATACTTTTTTTTTTTTTTCAAGGCAATGTGCAGCCAAAGCATCACTTTAGCTCTCCCTCAAAAGCTACAAATTCCTAGTTATACTGTACCAGTGATGGCGAACCTTGGCACCCCCGATGTTTTGGAACTACATTTCCCACGATGCTCATGCACTCTGCAGTCTAACTGAGCATCATGGGAAATGTAGTTCCAAAACATCTGGGGTGCCAAGGTTCACCATCGCTGTACTGTACCTTCGCAACACATACTGGTCTTCTAGACGAAGGGTCTCTAAACCTTCTAAACAAAGGGGCAGTTTACTGTCCTTCAGGTGGGGGCAGACTGTGGCCAATGTCCTGCCGTCAGTGGTAGTAAACTATGCCACATCATTTATTTTATTTTTTTAGAGGGGGGGCATAGTGCACCATCATTGGTTTCAGTGGGAGGAGTTGTGCACCATCATTGCTGTCAGTGGGAGGAGTAGAGCCCCATTGTGTGTCATTGAGTAAAATTGTGCACCATTGTTGGTGTCAGTCGGCGGAATAGTGTCCCACTGTTGGTGTCAGTACAGAAATTTTTGCTCCATTGTTGGTGTCAGTAGTTTGCGATTTTATTACCCTCCATCAGGGCCACTTTAACATAGAACTGGATGCTTAATACAGTAAAGTTGTAAGTAGAAATTGTAAGAATGGATGATAATTACAGTGCTAAATACAGTGCATCTTGAAAGTATTCACAGCGCTTCACTTTTTCCACATTTTGTTATGTTGCAGCCTTATACCAAAATGTAATCAAATTTGTTATTTTCCTCAAAATTCTACACACAATATCCCATAATGACAACTGGGAAAAAAAATATTTTTTGAAATCTTTGCAAATTTATTACAAATAAAAAAAAAAAAACATCCCATGTACAGAAGTATTCACAGCCTTTGCCATGACACTCAAAGCTGATCTCAGGTGCATCCAGTTTCCACTGATCATCCTTGAGGTGTTTCTTCAACTTCATTGGCATCCTCCTGTGGTAAATTCAGTTGATTGTACAAGATTCGGAAAGGCACACACCTGTCTGTTAAGGTCCCACAGTGCATGTCAGAGCACAAACCAAGCCATGAAGTCCAAGGAATTGTCTGAAGACCTACAAGACAGCATTGTATCGAGGCACAGATCTAGGGAAGGGTACAGAAAAATGTCTGCAGCATTGAAGGTTCCAGTGAGCACAGTGACCTCTATCAGGCCCAGACTGGGACAAAAAATAGGCGTAGGCATTTTGGATTGAGCAGCCTGTGATATGTTAACCGGCCCTTTCCCCACACTCCACCCTGACGAAACCCAACAGAGGTGTGTGGGGGGGGGGAGGCGAGGGGGGACCAGGAAAGAGCATGGGGGGGGTGGGGAGCACAGGGAAGAATCTTGAGAATATGAGGTGAGGCAGAGAACACAGGGGGGTTGCGGAGAGCATGGGAGGGGATGTGGAGAGCAGGGGATAGGAGGAGCAGTGGGGGTGGCTGCATATAGAACAATCATTCTCTCCATCTTCCTCCTGCAGTCTTGGAATGCCTGCTTCTCCTCTACCTCTCTCAGGCATTCCAAAACTGCAGGAGGAAGATGGATTGTCAGCTGCCCCCACTGCTCCTCCTATCCAGGTTACAGGGGGAGGGCTGTACTCACGGTTTCTGTCATCTGGCGGCTTCAATGTGTCTTCTCTAGCTCCTCCCCCTTTCTTAGTCACGCCCCCCCAGCACAGACAGCTGACCTATAGGGGCGGTCGTAGGTGTATAGCTTCTCCCCCTTCATGTATCCCCCCCCCCCCCGGCGCAGATGGCTATGCTTAACTGGCAGCCAGGTGGCCGTGGAGCGGCTAGATGAGTGGCACAGGCCTTGGGCCCCACGAGGACTTGCGGCTGCGGCCATTGTCCCTATGGCCAATCCAGGCCTGGCCTCCATCATCCATAAATGGAAGAAGTTTGTAACCACCAGGACTTTTCCTAGAGCGAGCCGTCCGGCCAAACTGAGCGATCGGTGGAGAAGAGCCTTAGTCAGGGAGGTGACCAAGAACCTGATGGTCACTCTGACAGAGCTACAGCGTTTCTCTATGGAGAGAGAGAACCTTCCAGAAGAACCATCTCTGCAGCACTCCACCAATCAGGCCTGTATGGTAGAGTGGCCAGACAGAAGCCACTCCTCAGTAAAAGGCACATGAAAGCCCGCCTGGAGTTTGCCAAATAGCACCTGAAGGACTCTCGGATCACAAGAAAAAAAATTCTCTGGTCTGATGAAACAAAAAGATTGAACTTTGTTACCTGAATGACAAGCGTCATGTCTGGAGGAAACCAGGCACTGCTTATCACCTGGCCAATACCATCCCTATAGTGAAGCATGGTGGTGGCAGCATCATGCTGTGGGAATGTTTTTTAGCGGCAGGAACTAGGAGACTAGTCAGGATCGAGGGAAAGATTAATGCAGCAATGTACAGAGATATCCTTGATGAAAGCCTGCTCCAGAACACTCTTCCAACAGGACAACGACCCTAAGCACACAGGGAAGATGACAAAGGAGTGGCTACAGGAGGACTCTGAATGTCCATGTTTTTTTTTAATCTTTTATTTTTATTTTTAAATGGGAATAAGGCTGTAACATGTGGAAAAAGTGAAGCGCTGTGCATATGTATTTTCAATCTTTTGGTTACAAGTTGCCTCTAATATTTATGTTGTGTTTTTGTTTATTCTACCATTTTTGAAGCACGGGGCTGAGATGGAGGCGAGGGATGCTCGTGGTTGGACGGCTCTGTTTCACTGCACTAGTGCCGGACACCAGCGGATGCTGCGATCCTTACTGGAGAATGGGGCCAATGCAGATGTCAAGTAAGAAAATCGTGTTCCTCTCGAGGCTGTACAATCTGGTTGTAAGGTATTTGGTCGATTTTTTTATTTCCTGTGTGGCTGCAACAATGGCATTGTTTTGGATCTTTCCAGGGAGCCAGTATATGGATTCACTCCGCTCATGGAGGCTGCAGCCTCAGGACATGAAATCATAGTGCAGCATCTACTAAACCATGTAAGTCTTCAGTCCAACAGTGTACAATACACTACAGGCAGGGCCGCCATCAGGGGGGTACAGGCGATACACTTGTAAGGGGCCCGGATATCCCCAGGGGCAACCCCGTGCCCCTTTTTTTTATAAGGGGCACGGAGGGCCCCAGATGGCACCCCCCCTCCCTTTTTATATATATATATATATATATATATATATATATATATATATATATATATATATATATATATATATATATATATATATATATATATTTATATTTATTTAAATAAAAAAAACCTATGTGTGTAATAATTTATATAATTCTTTTGTTTTTTGCTAGGGGGTGAAGGTGATGGAAGCGGACCATAATGGAGATACTGCTAGAATGCTGGCGGCAAGATATGGCTATTCAAGGATAGTGTCTCTACTGGACTCCTTTCGCATCCGTGGGTCCCGACTCCATAGCAAGGGATCAGGTATTGATATCTATTTTGTTTTTATAAATGTAACGATATTTCACCATATTGGTGCAGTTCCTTTTGAGTGTAGTGAAGTATAGTTCTTATTCTCCCGCCCGGTGGAAACTATATGGGCATTAACCACTTGCTTACTGGGCACATATACCCCCTTCCTGCCCAGGTGAAATTTCAGCTTTCGGCACTGTCACGATTTGAATGAAAATTGCGCGGTCGTGCAATGTGGCTCCCAAACAAAGTTTGACGTCCTTTTTTTCCCCACAAATAGAGCTTTCTTTTGGTGGTATTTGATCACCTCTGCGGTTTTTATTTTTTGCGCTATAAACAAGAAAAGAGCGACAATTTTGCAAAAAACACAATATTTTTTTACTTTTTGCTATAATATATATCCCAATTTTTATTTTTTACTTTTTTTTTCTCAGTTTAGGCCGATACGTATTCTTCTACATATTTTTGGTAGAAAACAAAAAATCGGAATAAGCGTATAGTGATTGGTTTGCGCAAAAGTATAGCGCCTACAAATTAGGGGATAGATTTATACCAGTTTCACCTGGAAGGCTGTCCAAAGGGTTGACCAACTCAAGATTGAACCTACGGACTAAGGCTGGGATGCCATTAAAGGGGTTGTAAAAGAATTTTATTTTTTTTCATAATGAGCATCCTTTTACCTGCAGACATTCCTCTTTTCACTTCCTCATTGTTCTTTTTTGCTCAGAAGTTGCTCTATTTCTTTTCTGTTCTGTTCACTTCCTGCTTGTCTGATTGTTACTCACCACCGTGAAGGGAGACTTTACTGCGGTGGTCAGTGACGTGCTCGCCCCCTCCTGGGAACTACATCTGTGCGGCAGGACGCTCTCTACATGTTGGAGACTTCAAGGAGATGTGAATTACTGGGCGTGCTGCAATTCATACTGGGAAATGTAGTTCTTACATGAACGAGCGTCGCAAACCAGGAAGTGAATGAGAGAACAGAAACTAGAACGCCGGAGGTGATATAGATGAAGGAATTTAATAGGTAGTTACTTGTTTTTTAACAGAATCATTACACTATTCTGTCTACCTTGCAGACATTATTTTTAGGCAAAAAAACAATTCCTTTACAACGCCTTTAAAGTGCATGTAAAGGCATGCGTCCCAAAACTTTTGGTAATGTAGTATATTCATTTTTTTGAGTCTTTAGACTTACTTTAAGCCCTCCCTTTCAAAAGTCCCTATATTAATGTTCCTCAGTCAATGCCTCATGCTAAGTGTGCATTATTAAACTACCACCTAGCACCTGACACTTTGCACAGCTGCCAGGGATGACTGTCTGTGACAGCCAAGATCCTAATTAAAGGGGTTGTAAAGGTACAATTTTCCTAAATAGCTTTCTTTACCTTAGTGCAGTCCTCCTTCACTTACCTCATCCTTCCATTTTGCTTTTAAATGTCCTTATTTCTTCTGAGAAATCCTCACTTCCTGTTCTTCTGTCTGTAACTCGCCACAGCTTTCTCCCTGGTGTGGAGTGTCGTGCTCGCCCCCTTTCCTTGGACTACAGAAGAGTCAGGACGCTCTCTACGTTGCAGATAGAGAAAGGAGCTGTGTGTTAGTGGGCGTCCTGACACTCCTGTAGCCCAAGGGAGGGGGCGAGCACGACACTCCACACCAAGGAGAAAGCCTTGCATTACTGTGTGGAGTTACAGACAGAAGAACAGGAAGTGAGGATTTCTCAGTAGAAATAAGGACATTTTGAAGCAAAATGGAAGGATGAGGTAAGTGAAGGAGGACTGCACTAAGGTAAAGGAAGCTATTTAGGAAAACAAATTGTACCTTTACAACCCCTTTTAAGGCTAAGAACCAATCATGAAACCCTGGTCAGAATTCAACACTTCAGTTGTTGGATGTTTGGTCCCTTGCTGTGGTCTGATTACTCCTGCCAACCCCTACAATACTACTTCATCATTTAGTGATGAAGGGGTTAATGGGAGGAACCATAGAGCAGCAGATGGACCCCATTAAATTCTGTAGAATCCTCAGGAGGTGGTTTCGCTTTGTTGTGGCATTGCCGACAGAGTGAGGAAGGGGAGAATTACTTCCTCCTTTGCAGGGGGCATATTTGTTAACGGTTTTCTTTTAGTGCAAGAGTCTGTAAGGGAGCATTTCAGCCAAAACCCTTTTTTGGTAAAGGTGTAGACCATCAGCAAGGTTTTTACTGTTTGGGACACTGTTTAGGGAAATACCTTCACTTCCTGTCCTGGTGACAACCTGACAACTTCCTCAAGAAGGTCTTCATGTATTGTATGGAAAGAATACACAAATGGCAGATGGAGATTTTAGGAGGCTGAACTGAGACCCCATAGTGGGAAAACAATTAGTGGCTTAGAAAAAGGCTTATTAAGGGTACAATCACTATAGGGCTTAGGAGACTGTGACAGGCGCTGGGGCTGGTTGCATATGAAAGTATTTTATAGGTAAAACTGCATTAAAGTGGTACTAAAGGTTCACATTTAAAAAAAAAAAGTGGCCCTGATCCTCCTCTTCTGGGGTCCCATGGCGGCTCTCGCGGCTCCTCTTTGCAGGAGACAACTCCCGTTGGGAAGCTCTCTCCCGTGAGGGTTACCTTGCGGGCATGCTCCCGCATCATACACTTGGCGTACATAGCCACCGAGTGTATGACTCGGCCCCGCCCCCCGAAGCCTGCGTCATTGGATTTGATTGGATTTGATTGACAGCAGCGGGAGCAAGATCTGAAGAGTCATGGGGAGAATGACGTGGGAATGTGCCCACGGACGTCCAGGGCTCAAGTAAGTAAAATGGGGGGGGCGGACACAGCAAGGTGTTTTTTTTTTTTTTGTTTTTTTCTCACCTTAATGGATAGGATGTATTAAGGTGAGAAAACACGAAGCTTTACAACCCTTTTAAATCTGATTTGTTTTACTAACTAAAATGTCCTATGTTTCAGCCCATCAGGAAGATCTTAGTTCATCTGATGAGTCTTCTTCCACCCCCTACCGGCCAAGGCCACAGAGGAAGACCAAAGGTCCCAGCATTCATGATGGGCCCCAAGCCTTGGCGAAGATAACTAGCGGAGGAGGTGCGCACGGCCGGCCTGGATATGGTGTGTAAATAATAGAAACGGGCTGGGTACAAGCTTAGCATGGTCCAGGACATTGATGTCTCTGTATAGAGCAGGGGTCTCCAAACTTTCTAACCAAAGAGCCAGTTCACCGTCTTTCAGACTTTGGGCCCGGACTGTGGCCGGCAGGAATATAAAAAAAAATCCTGGCATCAGTGGGAGTAAACCGTGCCCCATCTTTGGTATTAGGGGGAGAAATAGCGTCACATTGGTGATGTCACTGGCAGGAATTATGCTCCATTTCTGGAGTCAGAGGGCAAAATAGTGTCTCATATCAGTGGGATGAATAGTGCCCCAAAGGGCCAGATAAATGCAGGCAAAGGGCCGCATCTGGCCCCTGGGCCGATGTTTGGAGACCCCTGGTATAGAGCATTCGCTACTTTCAGAATTGCTAAACCTGTGACACCTTTTGTTTTAAAAATGTCCTTTGCATTTCAGTTCTTAAAGTAACACGTATTGCTTTAAAGTAAACTTCCTATGAAAACTTTCACCTAAAGGTGAGCCTACAATCAGGCCTGCCTATAGGTAGTGAAAATATCTCCTAAACCTGTACAGTTTTAGGAGCTATATTCCCAGCGCATGCAGCCAGTGACATCACTGTCTCATGTGCTCTTCCTCCCCCCCTTTTTTTTTTTTTTTTTGGGGGGGGGTTCTGAGGAGCAAAGTTCACAACATTGCGTTGCAGTGCAGTGCAAAAGTACGGCGAGCTGCATTTTTATTTATTTTTTCATAGTGCAAATGCACATGAATGCATCGCTTTTAAACATGGCCGCCATCAGGGGGGGTACATGCAGTACACCTGTAGGGGGCCCGGATGGCAACCCCCTTTAAAAAAACATGCAACGCTTGTAAACAGGGCCGCCATTAGGGGGATACATGCAGTACACCTGTAAGGGGTCCGGAGGTCCCAGGGGCCCGGAAGACCCCAGGGCCCTGGATGGCAACCCCCTTTTTTTTTTTTTTTCTTTTTTTTTTTTTTTTTTATAAAAAATAATTATTTTTTTAAATATATTTAAATTGTTTTTTTTCTTTTCTTTTTGGGGTCCAGAGGTATTAATAATAATAATAATAATATTATTAAAGGGCCCAGAGGTCCCCAGGGCCCTGGATGGCAACCCCCCCCCTTGTTTTTTTTTTTTTTTGTTTTTATATAGAGGGCCCAGAGGTTTCTTTTTTGTATTTTTTTTTATTTTTTTTGAAACTTTTTTTGTAATTTTATTTTTATAAGAAAAGAAAAAAAATTAATGGCCCAGAGGTCCCCAGGGCCCCAGATGGCTACCCCCCTACCCCTCTATTTTTTTATATATATTTTTCTTTATTTCTTATTTTGAAAAAGGGGGGCCCCCCTGCTTCTCAATTCGCGGCGGGCCCCCCGCTTCTCAATTCGCAGCAGCCCCCCCCCCCGCTTCAGGGTGCCCATGCCTAAAGCTGTGTAAGGGGCCCCATAATTCCTGATGGCGGCCCTGCTTGTAAACGCAACTCTGGGAACGAAAAACAAATTTGGCTCTTTTTTTTAAATGACTTTCTTCCCGGTGCCAATGATGCTTAGGAATATTCCACTGCAAATGCATGAACATATCAAAATAGCCCAACCAAAAAAAAAAAACTAGGCTTTAACTGTGTGTGTATGTGTGCCACGGGGGGTACCCCATCCCAGTTGCCCACGTACCATTTGTAGGACATTTCTCCCCTGATTTCTGCGGACATCCCCTCTGCACAACAGTCCTCTTGCTCTATGGCTGCACCATCTTTTAGACTTCTGGCACATCGCCTGAGCATCTTTATTGTTGCAATATGGTCGTATTCAAGTCTTGGGGGTTACTGTGCTGTCAGCCAATAAATAAACCAGTATTTGCATTTATTTTATAGATGGTGTTTCTTTAACAAGCAGAGATTAATTCTACTATCGCTCTATTTTGATATCTGTTTTGGTTGAAGTGATTTTTCACAATGACTTTGTGTTTAATGTCGTGCAGCATTGACAGAAATGTTACCCCATATTGTATTCATTTCGCCACATGTGTCTTTTTAGAGGCTGTGTAAAAAAAAAAAAAAATGTATTTACATTTTTTTTTTTGTACCGTTTCCTTCAGCACCAGGCCCACCTCAAGGGTATGTCACTTTTACTGAACTTGATTCTGAGGCAGCGGGGTCGGACAATGTGCGCTATCGGGACGTCACCTCCCCCATCAATGACTGCGATGTGGAGAGCAACGGGAGCAGTAAAGGTGGGTGCTGGTGCGGACAGTTTAGGATGGAAGGAAAACGGTACTATAGTTTAGATCAGGAGTCCCCAACCTTTCTAAACAAAGGGTCAGTTTGCTGTCCTTCAAACTTTAGGGGGGCGGGACTGTGACCAGTGGGAAAAGGAAATGTCCTGGCATCAGTGGGATTAAACAATGCTAAAAAGTGCATAGAAAATAAATAATCGTGATAATAAGGTCCATGTGTGAAAAAAAAGTCCATAAATCAATCAATCCGCAGCAAGACCCAGCAGACAAAGGATTCCAGAATGGAAGTGAAAAAGATGACACCAAAAGATAAGCCTGGCATATAATTTAGAGTGTATTCATGCCATATATGCACCAATTTTATCTAATTTTACCAATAAGGATTATGTTCTAAGACGTGATTAGACTCCTCCGGTGAATTTTATATTTAATATTTTTCCTTTTGTTTACCGGACTAAGTCTGACTGGTCACTGTTGGCCATACATAAGGTTTTATTAAAAGCAATGGTTATCTCAGCCTCTATTCCGGAGCATTGGCTCCTCAGATTAGCTGTAGCTGCTGTTGTGGGCGGCGTCTGCATGCTGTTGTGATTGGGGGATATGCTAAGGCTACATAAATATAGGTCAAGTGGGACGTTTTAGCGTGTGTTCCCTTAACCCACGCTGAGGAAGTCCCCCCCCACGGGATGTAACGCGTACAGGGGAAGGAGCCACGCAGAACGTCACCCACGATCGCTGCAGAGTACAGAGAGACGATCCTGTACACATGCTGTTACATGCTGTTATGCTGTCAGGGCAGTCAGGGCCCTCTTAATAGCATCATGGGCCCCTGGGCAAAGTAATGCTCTGGGGCCCCTACAATGATGACAGTTCAGGTAAACAGACATTAAGGGCCAGATTCTCTAAGAAATTCGCCGGCGTAGCGTAAGCCATTTACACTACGCCGCCGCATCGTACTAGAGCAAGTGCCGTATTCCCTAAGCATTTGCTCCGTAGTTTGCGTTGGCGTAGCGAAAATGGCCCAGCGTAAGCCCCTGTAATTCAAATGGGGCGGCTTGTATTTAAATTAAGCGCGCCCCCGCGTCGAACGAACTGCACATGCGCCGGCCGGGGAAAAAGCCCAGTGCGCATGCTCCAGCTCACGTCGGAAAGCGCCGTTGAAACCGACGTCAAAACGACGTGATCGTCACTACGCAATGCCCTATTCGCGAACGAGTTAGTAAAACGACGTAAGCGATGGAAAAAGCCAACGCTGACCCGACGCCATACTTAACATGGCATCCGACGGCACCCAACGGCATCCGGCGGAACTTTGTAAGGTTACTCCTCATAGAAGCAGGGGTAACCTTACAAGTTCGTAAACGACGTACGCGACGACGTAAA
>CM056054.1:32374322-32395100 GCA_029574335.1 Rana kukunoris
GGGGGGGGGGGGGGGGGGGGGGGGGGGGGGGGGGGGGGGGGGGGGGGGGGGGGGGGGGGGGGGGGGGGGGGGGGGGGGGGGGGGGGGGGGGGGGGGGGGGGGGGGGGGGGGGGGGGGGGGGGGGGGGGGGGGGGGGGGGGGGGGGGGGGGGGGGGGGGGGGGGGGGGGGGGGGGGGGGGGGGGGGGGGGGGGGGGGGGGGGGGGGGGGGGGGGGGGGGGGGGGGGGGGGGGGGGGGGGGGGGGGGGGGGGGGGGGGGGGGGGGGGGGGGGGGGGGGGGGGGGGGGGGGGGGGGGGGGGGGGGGGGGGGGGGGGGGGGGGGGGGGGGGGGGGGGGGGGGGGGGGGGGGGGGGGGGGGGGGGGGTGGGGGGGGGGTGGGGGGGGGGGGGGGGGGGGTTGGGGGGGGGGGGGGGGGGGGGGATTGTCATTGGGGGGGGGGGGGGGTCCATCTTTGGTGTCGGTGGGGGGGGGGGGGGGGGGGGGGGGGGGGGGGGGGGGGGGGGGGGGGGGGGGGGGGTGTCGGTGGGGGGGAATAGGGCTCCATCTTTGGGGGGGTCGGTGGGGGGGGTAGGGGGGGGATCTTTGGTGTCGGTGGGGGGGGGGGGGGGGGGGGGGGGGGGGTCGGTGGGAGGAATAGGGCTCCATCTTTGGTGTCAGTGGGGGAATAGGGGGCTCCATCTTTGGTGGGGGGGGGGGGGGGGGGGCTCCATCTTTGGTGTCAGTGGGAGGAATAGCGCTCCATCTTTGGTGTCAGTGGGAGGAATAGCGCCCCATCTTTGGTGTCAGTGGGAGGAATAGTGCCCCATCGTTGTTATCAATGGAAGGAATAATGCTCCATCTTTGGTGTCAGTGGGAGGAATAGTGCTCCATCGCTGTTATCAATGGAAGGACTTGTGCCCTATTGTCATCATCAGTAGCAGGAACTATATACCCCACTGTTACTGACAGTGGGGGGAATAATGCCCCAAGGGTTGGATTAAAGCAAGCAAAGAGCCGCAAAATGTTCCCTGAATGGCAGCAGCCCCATTTACTCCCACAACTGTCAAAGTGAATTAGCCAATTAGGTGAGAGAGAGTGGGCAGGGCCGAACTTCAGCTCTATGTCTGAATAAAAACACAGAGCAGCGGCTTGACTCGAGTGCCTCCTTAGCAAGCTGCTTGCTGTGGGGGCACTCGGCAGGTGGGAGGGTCCAGGAGCACCCAAGAGGGACCCAGGAAGAGGAGGATCCGGACTGCTCTGTGCAAATCCAACTGCACAGAGGAGGTAAGTATTACGTGTGTGTGTGTGGTGTGTGTTTTTTTTTTTTTTTTTTTTTTAATGTTATGTCAATGTAAATCTTATGACGATATTGTGTTTTTCAGAAGATAGAGGTGTTGGTAGAACACGGAGCAGTAGCAGTGAAGGTGTGTCTCTGAACACGGGTGTGAGTAGTGAGGCCTCAGTTGAGAGCAATGAGGTACGGAGATACGGTCACTACAAGCATGCTCAGATTCTTGTAAGTTCTTTATACAAGTAAGAGGATGCATATGCAGCTCATTTTCATGCTGAATTGGTACATTTTCCAAGAGAGTACGTAATGGCTCAGCTGGCCGAGCAGACACCTCAGGGGAATGTATAGTGCTTTTGTACATATCCGTACTAAAGATTTAAAAATCCTTTTTGTTTTACTTTGAATAGTCACATGTTTGAAACAAAGCCAGTTTTTTTATTTATTTTGATTTGTGCTTTTGGGCCAGCAGGTGGCGCTTTAGGCTGTTTTTAACGTTTTCTAAAAGACATGTCTGCCTCAAATAAAACCGTAGGCCAATTTTTTTTTTTAGGTGATGTAAAATGCCTCCAAAGTATTCTAAATTATCATATTCAGGTCACCACGGCAAACGAGGGCCTACGTATGATGAGACCAATGTTTGCCTGCCTTGTGATTTTCACATACATATTTTATTGATTTTTGTTTCACAAGTGCTTGGTAATAGGCCCAACAAAGAAACAAAATCAGTCATACAATGTATGAACATTTACATTTTTTTTATTTAAAAATAAAATGAACAGATGCCATCGATTAGTATGTTTAGCTGTTAGCAGTGTTTGCCTATTGGAAGATTAAGGTCCCTATCACACGGGGCGAATTCCATAACGATCAGATCCCTTGCTGATCAGAGCGGATGGATGAGACTAAGCCCCCTTTCACATGGGTTATCGGACCTGATTGGAAGGTCTAGACCAGAGATCCTCAAACTACGGCCCTCCAGCTGTTGTAGAACTACACATCCCATGAGGCATTGTAACTTTGACATTCACAAACATGACTAGGCATGATGGGAATTGTAGTTCCTGAACAACTGGAGGGCCGTAGTTTTGAATACCCATGCTCTAGGCATCCCTTTGGACAGATGTGTGTAAACAAACTTCTGCCTTCCTCTGGGTCCAATCCCGCCTGTTAAAAAAAAAAAAAGTAGGGGATCCCATCCTTCTGTTTAGGCGGATCGGAGGGCAGTCGGGTGTAAAAACTGAGAGGACATTGATGTGTTATCCCACCACTCTTCTCCAATCAGCAGGGCATCTTTGAGCTGATCTTTTGAATGGGTACAGCCATATTGGGCAGCCGGTGCCTCATTTGAGGAGCATAAATTATTGCTAGTGAAGGCAAATATAATTGCTCTTTTGATTCATTGGTGACAATTTCTAAATTAAATATGGTAGGAACATTATTTTTATTTATTTTTTATTAAATACATGTCTTAATTAGGTGCTTATTAGGTGGGGAAAGGGGGAAAGTGAAGTTCCTAGGGTGCTTTTTCTTTCTTTCTTTCTTTCTTTCTTTCTTTCTTTCTTTTTGTCTTCTTCTCTCTTTCTCTTTCTTTTTTTTCTTTCTCTTTCTTTTTTCTTTCTTTCTTTCTTTCTTTCTTTCTTTCTTTCTTTCTTTCTTTCTTTCTTTCTTTCTTTCTTTCTTTCTTTCTTTCTTTCTTTTTTTCTTTCTTTCTTTCTTTCTTTCTTTCTTTCTTTCTTTCTTTCTTTCTTTCTTTCTTTCTTTCTTTTTTCTCTTTCTTTTTTCTCTTTCTTTTTTCTCTTTCTTTTTTCTCTTTCTTTTTTTCTCTCTCTTTCTTCTTTCTTTTTTTCTTTCTTTTTTTATTTTTTTATTTTTTTGTTTTTTTCTTTCTTTCTTTTCTCTCTTTTCTTTTTTTCTTTCTTTCTTTCTTTCTTTCTTTCTTTCTTTCTTTCTTTCTTTCTTTCTTTCTTTCTTTCTTTCTTTCTTTTTGTCCTTTTTGTCTTTTTTTTTTCTTTCTCCTTTCTTTTTCTCTTTTTTCTTCTCTTTCTTTCTTTTTCTCTTTTTTCTTCTCTTTCTTTCTTTCTTTCTTTCTTTCTTTCTTTCTTTTTCTCTCCTTTCTTTCTTTCTTTCTTTTTCTCTCCTTTCTTTCTTTCTTTTTCTCTCCTTTCTTTCTTTCTTTTTCTCTCCTTTCTTTCTTTCTTTTTCTCTCCTTTCTTTCTTTCTTTTTCTCTCCTTTCTTTCTTTCTTTCTTTCTTTCTTTTTCTCTCCTTTCTTTCTTCTTTCTTTCTTTCTTTTTCTCTCCTTTCTTTCTTTCTTTCTTTCTTTTTCTCTCCTTTCTTTCTTTCTTTTTCTCTCCTTTCTTTCTCTCTCTTTCTCTCCTTTCTTTCTCTCTCTTTCTCTCCTTTCTCTCTCTTTCTTTCTTTCTTCTTTCTTTTTGTCTTTTTTCTTTCTCTTTCTTTCTCTTTCTTTCTTTTTGTCTTTCTTTCTTTCTTCTTTTTTTTTTTCTCTCCTTTCTTTCTCTCTTTTTTTTTTTTTTTTGGTCTCCTTTTTCCCTCTATCCCTCTCCCTCTCATATTCACATCGCTATTTGTTGCAGGATTCTGACCCAGCTGTGGAAACCTCTAGCAGGAAGCATGGCAAGACGCACTCCAAAGGCAGACAGCGCAATGGAGATGTCCACAACAACCCTGGGCCCTCAAACTGCAGAGTCTCCAACTCGCAGCCTGATCCAGATATTTCTTGCTATACCGGGCCTAAGGTACATTTACAAAGGGTACTTTATAAAGGACTTGGACTGTGGAAGCTGGTATAAAAAAAGACAGGCAAAGGACTGCAACCCAAATTCCACAAATGTTGGGATGCTGCGTAAAATTTCTATAAAAAAACCTAGAAACAGGCAGAGGGGAAAAAAAAAACGAGGAAAAAACAAACCAAGTTCATTAGTACACAAGACCAATCTTAACCAAGTAAAAGTTACAAGCAGGAAACAAAGATGGATGCTGGTTGGTAAAGTCAGCTGACTAGTTCTGCAAAGTTGGTACTTTTAAAGGGGTTGTAGAAGAATTTTTTTTTTTTTTTCATAATAAGCATCCTTTACCTGCAGACATTCCTCATTGTTCGTTTTTGCTCAGAAGTTGCTCTATTTCTTCTCTGTTCTGTTCACTTCCTGCTTGTCTGGTTTGTTACTCACCACCGTGAAGGGAGGTTTTACTGCGGTGGTCACTGACGTGCTCCTGGGAACTACATTTGTGTGGCAGGACGCTCTCTACTGTGTGAATTACTGGGCGTGCCCCAATGCATACTGGGAAGTGTAGTTCTTACATGAACGAGCGACGCAAACCAGGAAGTGAATGAGAGAACAGAAACTAGAACGCCGGTGGTGATATAGATGAAGGAATTTAATACGTATTTACTTGTTTTTTTAACAGAATCATTACACTAGTCTGTCTGTCTACCTTGCAGACATTAATTTTAGGCAAAAAATGATTTTCCTTTTAAGTCCTCTTATGTTGGGGTCAAGGTATGGGTAAACCCATATTTTATTTACAATAGAAAATATCACATTTTTAAACTGAGAAAATTAACCATTTTTAGAAAAAGGTTGTTTTTTAATTGATGGCAGCAACGTGTCTCAAAAAAGTTGGGACAGGGACATTGTTTACCACAGTGTAGTATACCCATTTATTTTAACACAATGTAAATGTCTGGGAACTGAGGAGACCAGTTGATGGATTTTTGGGAGGGGAATGTTGTCCCACTCTCGTCTAATATAGAATTCTAACTGCTTGACAGTCCTGGGTTTTCTTTGTCATGTTTATTTTTGTTTCAAGATGCCATAAACATTATCCGGTGCTCAAAGGTCTGGGCTGCAGGCAGACCAGTTAAGCACCTGGAGTGTTTACTATCACAGCTGTTGTCATGATGCAGTATGTGGTTTAGCACTGTCCCGTTGAAATATGCAAGGCCTTCCCTGGGGAAAACACATCATCTTAATGGGAGAATATGCTGCTCTAAAACTTGGATTTAAGGTATATTTCTGCATTGATGATGCCTTTTCCAGATATGCAAGCTACCCATTCCATACACACCAATGCACCCCAATTGAGAGATGCAGACTTTTTAACTGAGCACTGATGACAAACCAAAAGGTCCCCCCTCCTTTTTAGTCCAGAGGTTGTGTCGCCCATGGTTGCGTTTTCCACTTTTTAACAGACCGTAAATGAGATTTGGCCCAGAGAAAACGGCATCGTTTCTGGATCATGTTCAGATATGGCTTCTTTGCGCGAGAAAAGTTTACCTTGTGTTTTTTGGATGCCACAATGAACTGTGTTCAGACCGTGAACCACGGCTTATACTCAATCCTGTTGCTGACCTGTTACCAATTTAACCTTATCGGTTTCAAAATGTTCTTCCAGCTCCATTCATTATTTTTTTTTTCCTGTCCCAACTTTTTTGAGGTGTGTTTCTGCCATCAATTCCAAAATGATTTTTCTTTTCTTAAAATGGTATACTTTCTCAGTCTAAAAATGTTTAGATTTGTTTCCTATCTTCTATTGTGTACAAAATATGGGGTTTGAGATTTGCAAATCCTTGCATTTTTTTTTTGTAGATTTTTCACAGCGTCCAAACTTTTTTGGAATTGGGGTTGTTACCGGTATTGTCCCCATGAATAACTTACCTGATGGTAGGATCGAAAAGCACAGTTCCACAGAATGAATTGGGCAGGGAGATCTTTGCACTGAAGGACTTCAGGTACAGCTTCATCTTCAGCAACACAATAGTGACATCACTAAATCTCATTCTAAATCTGATGAGACTAGCAGTCAATGACCGCTGTTCTGGCCCCTCCCGCTGTAGCCCTTAGATGGGAAAGGAGAGCGGTCAGGAGTCACGTGATCCGCCTGAAGATCTCTGAAACGGGTATTGACATGCTTTGTTTTCCACAAACCCTTACTACGTGTTATGGCTGCATAAAAGAGAGGGACTGGCAGTACATTTTTTATTTTTTTAACAGTTTACTTTGGTACCTATGTGCTGTTAAATCTGCTATAAGGAAACAGGAGTTTCTTTTTTCTTCCTTCTTCTTCCTCCTCTCAGTGCTGAGGTTGGGTGGGTATAAATGGATCGTAGTTGGCATTCAATGCCACTCAGCCATAGCACCGGAAACGTGTTGACATCGCCTTTGTAGTCTCAGGGACTACAAGGGGCAGTCTAAAGGTGGCCATAATGGATCGATTCAACAGGGCCTGGAGGAATTTCAATCCATCTATGGCCACCTTTTAGATTGCCCTTTGTAGTCCCTGAGACTACAGAGGTAGTGTCAACATGTTCCCAGTGCTGAGGCTGGGTGGGATTAAATGGGTCATTTTCATCGGTTAACCCATGAAGCTGACTGATGGTCAGTCGTGCCTACAAACCATCGGTTGAAAAACCAATAGTGTCAGAACGCGGTGACGTAAAACACCACGACTTGCTGAAAAAAATGAAGTTCAATGCTTCCGAGCATGCGTCGACTTGATTCTGAGCATGCGTGGATTTTTAACCGATGGTCGTGCCTACTAACGATCGGTTTTGTTCTATCGGTTAGGAATCCATTGGTTGGATTTAAAACAAGTTGGCTTTTTTTAACCGATGGTTAAATAACCGATGGCGCCCACACACGATCGGTTTTGACCGATGAAAACGGTCCATCAGACCATTCTCATTGGTTTGACCGATCGTGTGTACGCGGCATGAGACAATCCTGGAGTTGACATTTAGGCCTCGTACACACGATCGGACATATCCGATGAAAACGGTCCGTGGACCATTTCCATCGGATATGTCCGATCGGGAGTTTGATCCGATGGCGTGTACACACCATCGGATCAAATTCCCGGACGGCGCGGTGACGTTGACGCCGCCACGTCACCGCACCAGGAAGTTAAACACTTCCGCGCATGCGCCGAATCCATTCGGCGGCGGCGCAGGGGATGACATGTCTGCTGGTAAGTGTACTAACCAGCAGACATGTCGGGCGGACAGATTCCCACCGGATAGATTTCAAAGCATGCTTTGAAATCTGTCGGGTGGAGAAATCTGTCCGCTAGCCCATACACACGAGCGGAGATGTCTGCTGAAACGGTCCATCGGACCGTTTTCAGCGGACATATCCCCTTGTGTGTACAAGGCCTTAAAGAAAGTGTATTGATCCACTTATACTGCATTTTACTTTTTGTATCTGATTCAGAAGTTCTAAATCTTTAATCTTCTTCTTCCATTAGGACCTGGCAGAGCTGCTCGAGCAGATTGGCTGTTCCAAGTACCTTCCTGTATTCCAGGAGCAAGATGTGAATCTGCAGGTCTTCCTCACTCTGACAGAGCCTGACCTGAAGGAAGTGGGCATCACGTGAGTGCCGTGGGGTTGGCTTGTGAGGGGTTACTGTGGTCAAGCTTAGAGGCTGGAAGGGCAAATATATACCTATATATTCCGGGACAAAAAGTTTATCTACTCTTTCTTCTTCTTTCTCTTTTTTTTTTTTTCGGACTGGGGTGTAACCATCTTTTTCACCTTAAAGACCTATTGGAGCTTTTTAATCTAAAGTTGAACTAAAAATGCATGCATTAGCACTAACCAAGCTGTTTTTTTGTTTTTTTTTCTTAGCTTTTGCCTTTTGTTTTACATTGATGATCTCTACTGGTCACTTATAGAACCATCTTTTTATGAAGCCCCAGAAAATAATCCTGTATGTTTACATTGTAGCTTGTTTGGACCAAAGAGAAAGATGACATCTGCCATTGCTCGCTGGCATAGTTCTGCCCGTCCTCCAGGGGATGCCTTGGAACAGGCCTATGCTGATCATCTGGAAGCTGAGATGCAAGAGTTGGCCATACAGCTCCACAAGGTAATGGTGATCTGATCAGTCTTGTGCTTATTTCTCAATCCGAGTACAGGGGAAAAAAATGGTAGTATTGTTTGAATAAAGCAGTTAAAGTGGATGTAAACCCAAAATGTTATTTTTTTTTGCTGTCACAATGTAGAGTACAGGCATACCCCACTTGTGAGTACACAATTGGGTTTATTTACTATCGCTGGAAAGTGCAAAATCAGGCTCACTTCTGCATAGAAACCAATGAGCTTCTAACCCCAGCTTGTTCAATTTAGCTTTGGTAATAAAACCTGGAAGCTCATTGGTTTTTATGCAGAAGTGAGCTGATTTTGCACTTTCCAGCTTTAGTAAATAAACCCCATTGTGTACTTAAAAGTGGGGTATGCCTGTATAAGATTTCCTATCATCTGTGCCCAGTCTTGCCACAAAGAGTTAATCCAGCTCTGAGCATTCTTCTTTTATTTTTTCAGTGAGATAAACGGACAAACAGGAGAAAACTTTTTTCTGTTCTTCCCCCTTGCTGTGAGTGACAGGTTATTTACATATCGCATGCACTAGCTTGAGACGGGCATTATTTTTTAATTCCCACCCGCACTGATTTTCTGAAGTCATGTGGTTACTTTTCTGTATGTTGGTGATCATAGCAGAATTTAGTGTAAGGAATACATAGGAGAAAATGCATGCTGCCAAGGAGTGTAAAAGTGGGCGGGAAGTCTACTGACATCACGACTCCACCCACCGAGCTCCAGACAACTGATCCACCCACAGAATCTGCAGTTTTTCAGTTCTTATAACAGACAGAGGGGAGACATATGACAAGTAAGGATACATGCAGGAGACATCTATATCCTTATAGATCAGCACTATGGCCGTAGTTTAGAAAGGATGAGAGTGGCTTTACATCCACTTTAAGTGTTACAAAAGATGCCATTTTTCTTTTGACGTTTTTCATATCGGGCTTACTCCACAGAAGTGTGAAGAAACGGAGCTCTTGAAAGGACAAGTTGACCAGGAAAGGGAACTCCGAGCCGTGGCTGAGAGCTGTCTCATGGAGCAGGAGACAAAATATAGGAGTGTTCGCTGCCAGCTGGAATCCACATGTAACCTGGCCATGGAAACTCAGAGGGCAGTCACTCAGCTCAGGTACTTGGCAGCTCTACCAAAACTAGACCAAAAAAAAATAATCTCTCAACAAGTCAACATGTGTTTTATATCGGGCTATTCAGATTTACCATTGCCTTGTCCAACGATAAAAAAAATATAACGGGGAAGCAGACATGTCTGGTTGTAAAGTATGAGCTCATCTCTCTGCTCTTTCCTCCTATCTGCATGTTTTTTGTTTGTTTTTTGCACTGCAGCACAACTGAATGGCTCCTTTTTTATCGTTTCTGACTTTGCTAGTTTCATCTCTGCTGTGCAGGGGCTGCAAAAAGCTAATGCTTCATTAAACCCACTACAGTAAAATCAGTTTGTATATGCAGTAAAGCATGCTTGTCGTCGCAGGAATTTCCAGGAAGAGCTTTCTCATCGCCTGGGGAAAGCAAACTCCATAAGAACGCGTACAACTCCTTCCAAAGCAGCAGGTAAGGTGTAGAGACCTGGCACAGCTTGTATAATATGGGGATATAGATGGAAATACGGAGTGGATAGGTGTGGATGGTCAAATATTATGTGGACAATGGACCTCACAAGCCCCAAGACTAATTGGTGAAATCTAGAAACCACCTGAGTCTTTTTAAAGGAATGTACACTATATTGTGTTTAAAGTATTTTATTCTGTTTTTTTTTTTTGTTTTTTTTAAATAGTCCATATATAAAAAAAATTGTACTGTATGTGGATATTTTATGGCCAGAAGGTGGCGATGTAGGATCTTTTTATTGGCATTACATTGCTGATTGGAACTACAGTGCCTTGAAAAAGTATTCATACCCCTTGAAATTTTCCACATTTTGTCCTGTTACAGCCAAAAACATAAATGTATTTTATGTGATAGACCAACACAAAGTGGCACATAATTATGAAGTGGAAGGAAAATGATAAACAGTTTTCTAAAAGTTTACAAATAAATATCAGAAAAGTGTGGCGTGCATTTGTATTCAGCCCCCTTTACTGCGATACCCCTAACTAAAATCTAGTGGAACCAATTGCCTTCAGAAGTCACCTAATTAGTAAATAGGGTCCACCGGTGTGTAATTCCGTCTTAGTATAAATACAGTTGTACTGTGAAGCCCTCAGAGGTTTGTTGGAGAACCTTGGTGAACAAACGGCTGTAGTAATATTAATATAGATGTGTTGGTATTTAAAATATTGTGTTATACAGTATGTATGGTATGGTATTTAGGCATTCGAGGTTACACATCAAAGGAAGTTTGCTGACCAAATCTTGTGGCCAAAGGATCAAAAGATACAGAGGACCCTTTGATGTGTAAATCTTATCTAAGACAACCTAGGTATGTGAGATGGCCTGGTACTTCCTGACATACATAAGGAAGTGTTTATTAATGGTAATTAGACATTCAATGGGAACATTTGGTTGACCCCCCTCCAGTATGATACCATTATATGAGAAAGACAGGCTGACATTCAGGTCATCTTGTCAGAGAGAAGGTACTCTCTGTATGAGTATGGGGGCGCAGGTAGAAATCTGAATGACTCTGCTGGATTTTTGTATCATCTGTGGACGTTGGACTATTCTGTATTGTAGTTGTTGAAATAAATGCGTTCTCTGGAGGACCTGGTGTTTTGCTGCGAGAACAATCTACTAACACCATACTAGACACTATACATTGGTATGAAGGATGAAGTCTATTATACCTAATATCTGAAGACTACAACGGCATCATGAAGGCCAAGGAACACACTAATATCCCAAGCTTTGAATATCTCACAGAGCACTGTTTAATCCATCATCCAAAATGGAAAGAGTATGGCACAACTGCAAACCTACCAAGACATGGCCGTCCACCTAAACTGATATGCCGGGCAAGGAGAGCATTTCTAATTTTGGTTTCTTCAAATCCAGGCATTTTTCTTTTCTTGAAAGACAGAAAAAATATAAAACTGCTCTGATTGCAATACTCGTCTTCGATGTGAGGTGTTCCCCTGCAGGACTTTTTCTTTGCCACAATATGTCCTTAATTCTCTATGTTAAATGAAAAAGAGTAAGGGTCCTTTCACACGTCCTCTCCGCTCGTCCGTTCATTACAAGTCCGTTTACGGACTTGTAATGAACCCCTATGGGAGCGGATCCGTTAGCGGATGATGCATTCGCTAACGTCCGCTAGATCCGCATCCGTTTTTGCGGACGGAAGAATGTCCTATTTTTCTTACGTCCGGCCAAACGGATAGGATGCAAACGGACAGACGGTCCGTTTCCATCCGACTCCCCATAGGGGAGAGCGGAGGAGAGACGGGGCGGTCCCTGCACAGTGTGCGGGGACCGCCCTGTCCGCCCAACAGCTCAGCGGAGACCCCCCGCTGAGCTGACGGACACACTGAGCGGACTGAAAAACGGACCGCTCCGTGTGTAAGGAGCCTTAGACAGAACTTGCTTAACCACTTAACCCCCGGACCATATTGCTGTCCAATGACCAGAGCACTTTTTGTGATTTGGCACTGCGTCGCTTTAACTGACAATTGCGCGGTCGTGCGATGTGGCTCCCAAACAAAATTGGCGTCCTTTTTTTCCCCCACAAATAACGCTTTATTTTGGTGGTATTTGATCGTCTCTGCGGTTTTTATTTTTTGCGCTATAAACAAAAATAGAGCGACTATTTTGAAAAAAATGCAATATTTTTTACTTTTTTCTGTAATAAATATCGCCGCCCCCTAGTGGCCGACAAAGTGCCGACGTAGAATGACGGGCTCTCGCCCAGGAGAGCCGACCTGCCGCCGTAGAACGACGGCGGCTGGTCGGCAAGTGGTTAAAGTTCTTTCTAAATCCCACCATAACTTGCGGCAAACCTCCGCAATGTCTCCTGGGAATAATGACAATAGCTCCAAGGAGACATTGCGGCATCAAGGAAGTGACAGAATACCCGCACACTACCCGATGTATCCATATACAGGAAGCGGCCAGTAACAAAGGATTACTAGGTACAGTGGATCGAAGAAAAAAAAAAAACATTAGTAATTATGCATATGAGCGTATTATTATTATTTTTTATTTGGTGGGGGAGTGGATCTTGGGTGGGAGTTCCCACACTTTTTTTCCCCAGGACTTGACCCCTGCTTGGAGCCCAGAGTAGAGTAGAGCTTTAAGTCTATTTGCATTCTGTTCTGTATAATCTGGTACTTTGCTGCAGGTTACAATAATCCTTCCTGCATGTCTTTGTCAGGACCTCATGCTGGAAATGGAGCCTCACTGAAGTCTATGAGCATGCTGGAGCTGTCATCCTCACTGGAGGAAAGCACCGTCATACTGGGTAAGGATTTGCCTATTTGTGGTCTGCTGTTACCTGGCTATAGGGATACTCACAGCTTCTTCCTTCTACAGAAAAGACAGTCCGATCTGTACAGGAAAACCTGGAAAAGCTGAGATCATCCGATAAAGGACGACACAAATGGCCAGACCCCTGAGTGATGAGGTAAGGAGACTGCAAAGCAATGTGACAGCCAAAGTCTACAAACCCAAACGGAGCCTAAAGCTAGCCATACACGTTGGCTTCATTTGTTATATCTAAAAAGAGACGGTACAATCATGCCTCGTACACACATATGGGATTTCCGACAGGAAAAGTTCCCTTTGGAAATCCCGAGGGGAAAGCCGAGAACCTGCTCGGTCAGTCTTTCCCCTACACATGGCCGGTTTTCTTGACAGGAAAACTGCCAAAAACCACCGGGCAAAAGTCCGCCGGATTCCCTGTGGGAAAAAAATGGTTCTCCTCCTCCTTTTTTTTTTGTCCGGCGGTTTTATGGGCAGTTTTCCCATCTGAAAAACTGAGGAGCATACACATGGCCGGGATTCCTGGCCAAAAGCTCTCCTCAGTTTTCCCATCTGGAAAACTGATCGTGTGTACGAGGCTTTAGACTTGACATTCAGGCAGGCTCTATACTTGGTGGTTGGTAGCTCTAAAGGGAACTGTAATGTGCATGGTCAACCTAACTCCTCAGACACCTCCTAGAAGTAGCATATAGGACCTAAAGAGGATCCAGCCACCAGGGCAGACAGTGATAGTGTGGTGGTGATTACTCAATGGTCTGGTTATCGGTTTAGCCCTTGTTCACATTGATTGCGGCTTTGAAATTGTTCGACTTCATCTGAAATTGCATCACTTTCAAAGCCGCATGGCAGTGTAACTTCATGCAAAGATGTCTATGCAAGTTGCACCTGAAATCGGCAAACGTAGTGCAGGAACTACTTTTTCAAATCGGTGTGGCACTGCAAGGTCAGCATAGCACCGATTTGAAAGGAGCGATTGTGTGCAATAGACTGCAGTTTGTCATGCGATTTGACCTGTCAAATCTTCATGAACTGTTGCTCCCATGTGAATGGGGGCATAAGGAAACTCTTAGGCGGCGTACACACGACCGAGAAACTCGTCGGGCGAAACACATCGTTTTCCCCGTCGAGTTCCTTGTTTGGCAGTCAAACTCGTCAAGCCAAATTTTCCCAGTGCCCAACGAGGAAATAGAGAACATGCTCTCTTTTTGGCTCGACGAGTTCCTCGATGGGTTTCTCGGCTAAAAGTGTACACGCGACCGGTTTTCTCGGCAGAATACGTCTCCCATGAAGTTTCTTGCTGAATTCTGCCGAGAAAACCGGTCGTGTGTACGCAGCCTTACAGTTGAATGCAACGGGGCACCTCTAATGTAATGGGTTTTCTTATATAGAATGACTTTGGGTCTTGTGCAATAAGATGTCTAAAGGAACATTATTATAATATTATTATTAATAATAAAAAGAAAACATTCCATCCCTCCAAAGCTAATATCCATTTGTGGTATATGTAGGAGAGTTAAAGTGACAGTTCTACCTCTGGGACTTTACTGGTGAGATCGCTAGGTCTGCATACATGCTGCAGCCATTGAGGGCTCCCATCTGCTTTCTGGAATTTTGTATTGTATATTATGTAGGATGTAATGGTAGCTGTTGGACCGCTAAAAAGTTGATCAGGAATAGAGGTAAGTGGGGCATAGATGGAAATTCGTCCAGTTCAGCAGGGACTGAACGAATTTTGATTTGTGTGGCCCTTTCTGTTTAACAGAAGTCAACCTAAGTTAGATTGACTTCTATGGAACATGCTGGAAAACATTTGTCGATCAGTAGCTGCAGCTGTTGATTAGTGTATTCTGACAGCAGTAGGAGCCACTGTCAGAATACAGTTTGTGGATGGAGGAATCTGGCTGAGGAAAGAATAAATAAAAAATAAAAAAACATTTATGCCCAGCTTTAGATAGGGGGAACTGGCTTGTTGCACCATAACTTTAGTATGCCTGACTCTTTAACTGAAAGAACCAAAATGTCTAATAAATACAATTTTTCTTCCTCTGTCTTCCAGGGGCCATTCTTACTATACCTCAGACGATGGGTGATGTTTTCCACCCCGAAGATGACAGACCCCAGGGCATGGTGCCCACAGTAGCCCTGCTCTCCTCAGCTTGGCGGGCCAACTGGAACTGGGCACCTCTTGGTCCTTGGGTTGATGATGTTGGACTGCAACTCATGGTGATAATCTACTGAAATGTAAGGAAGAAGACACAGCAGTGAAGGCCAACAATCTTGATGCTTGTTGATGGAAGAGACAGGGATGGTCTACAAGACTGTTTGTTTGTTTTATTGGAAAGTCTGACAAGCCCGATTAAGCATTTGAAAAATCCTCCATTCTGCAAGTGGCAGATTTGAAATACGTGATGCAGCATTTCTTTTGGGGACTTTTTTTCTGTTTTTATCAGCTCTCTGTTTCAGACACTTGATGATTAGTAGCCAAATATTGAAGGGTGACAAATGAGCCCGGGTATGTACACATTGTCCCCAGACTCATGTTTTCAGTTCCTTAAGAGCCGTTTCACACAGGGGCTACTCAGCCGCCTGACAAGTCGCGCTCCGCTCTATTCAATGGAACCGTTCTAATAGGAGAGACTCAAGTCGCTCCGACTTAGAAATAGGTTCTTGTACGACTTTGGGGGCGACTTGCATTTACTTTAATACAGAAGTCATATTGCAAGTCGCCTCTGAAGTAGTCTTGAGATTGCCTTGCCAAGTCGCCCTCAAAGTCGTGCCGCCCCTAAGTGAACCGGCTCTAAAGCAAACCTGTGCTTTGATTGTGAAGGGCAATTAATGTGGTTCACCTTAACCCCCCCCCCCCATCTGTTCCCTTTCTTGCAACTTAAAGTTAATATACAGCTTTGTTACCACTTTTAAAATGTTATTTGGGCTAAGCTGCCCCAAACAAACTATTAACTTTACTAATACATGTGGCTGCTGTATAAGCTACGTATGGTATGCAGTGTTGTGTTCTAGCAGCAGAGGGGAAGTCCCCCCCCATACCGCTGCTGGAACACAGCGCTGTATATAGTATATAGCTGATGCTGCATATAGTTTAATATTAAGGTGTGTTGTGTTTTTTTTTATGTTATACTTGGTGGATTTGCACAGAATCGTGCCCCAAGGGCCAGATAAAGGCAAGCAAAGGTCCGCAGTTTAGAGACCACTGTCCTACAGGGATAGCTCTAATTGTGTGGGCAGGATGAGAGCTGCTGGCTTGTAGTGTGGAGTTACCTGCATAGGACTTATGATAAGACTTGGTATTAAAGTGGTTGTATACTGTTTTTTATAACTTTTACCTACAGTTAAGCCTTATTATAGGCTTACCTGTAGGTAAAAGAATATCTCCTAAACCTTACTTAGGAGATATTCCCCCCGCAATGCACCGCTGACTGCATCGGTGCATGCACAGCAGGGATCCTCGGCTAAAGGCCCAGCAGCCGCCAGACCTTCGCGGCCGAGAAGTCTCCCACGTACATTCGCGGGAGTGAGGACATTCTCCGCTCCAGCCAATCACAGCGCTGGGACGTCTTCACACGCCGAGGAAAGATGACATCTCCCTCGGTGTGGACCAGGTAAGTTCCTCTCACCTCATTCCAAGGTAAGTATTTCATAATCAGCTAGTATGCAGTGCATACTAGCTGATTATGGCTTTTGCTTTTCAGGTTTAAAAAAAAAAAATCACAGCGGGTATACAACCGCTTTAACTATTCTTGTGCTGTAATTCCCCTCCAGAGTAACATCTACATAATTGATGCCAACTTCCTGGCCCTCAAATGTAAAGTGTAGATGGAGTTCATTGGACTTCAAATCACTGAAGCTGCTCTCTATTTCCTCTCCAAACAAGCAGGAGATCATTGATATAGCATCCAGATTTTTAATGGGCTGCCTTAACACAAATGAATATGCATTACCACACCACACAAATGTAAATGGGCCCTAAAGGATCCGTGAGACCACATGGTAAACCCGAATATCCAATATTTACACCACTCGTCTCAATGACCTACATAGCTGTTCCCTCACTGCACCAGATTCATTCAGACTATTGACTCTGGGATTTGTGGATAATCTTCTAAAAACTGTAAATGTATCACAAGTGTCACATCCTACAGGACACTTACATGCTCTGTTCATTGTGTTTGCGTACTGAAAATGTCTAATAAACCTTTACTAAAAAAAATGCATTCTGCAGTTTTTCATTCATAATAAGTAGGGTGTGTTACTAAAAAATAAGTGTACAAAATAACCCCGTAAGCGGGGACTGCATTCAGATCGCTGTGGCTTGGATATGGCTGAGTGAGGATGAATGGTGCACGAGCTCCAGGCACTCCATCAGCTACAGATTGACCCCTCTATATGGCTTGAATAAGGCCCCTTCCACACAGACGGATATAATGGTGCTTTTAGCTGCAGATTTTCTAGTTTTCTACCGCAGCTAAAAGCACACAATGCTTTCCTATGGCCCCATTCACACACAACGTTCAGCTGCGATTTTGTTTCATGTGGTTTGGTGCGAATAGAAAAAATAGAATTGAATGCGTCCAGGTGCGATTTAGCACAGCTATTTGTACATAACCGCAGGTAATCGCAGTCTTTTGTGTCAACTGCGGATAGCGGCGTGAGAGAGAAAAAAAAAAAAAGGAAGCACATCATAATCAAAAAAATAAAAAGGGTTTCTATGGAAATGACTACTGCAGCTAAACGCAGCCGCTTCTAATCGCAATGTACAAATGCAGCTAATCGCAGTGCTCAGAGCCTTGAGTTTCACAGAAAATGTACATGCTTTTAACTGCGGCAAAACTGCCGTCCATGTGAAAGGGGCCTAAGCAGCATGATTTCAGCTAAACAGCAGGACAATAAATCCTCCCGTAAGGCAGCAAAAATAAGTTATACTCAACCGGAGATTCAGCATTACTTCACGTTCCCACAGAAACGGGGACCTGGGAATAAAATGGCAAATTTAAATGGTCAGGCTGTGGGGGTCGCCAAAAGCAGTGAGTGTCATACCTGCAGGAAAAGAAAGGCTGGATAATACAATGGAGACTTGGGAAACTGTGGTTGCAGATGGAGCGAACCTCTCTACAGAAATTAGTAACTCCTAGTAACAAAGAAGAGGATCTAAAGACACCATCAATACAAGCACTCCCAACGAGGACGGACACAAAGTGAAGAATGCTCATTGTATGGAAATGCAGCAGGTGCAGACAGAGATACAATCACTAGCGGACCACCTAACAGCAGGTGAGGTAACCACGATCTCCCTGGAAGAGAGAGAAGTTATGTTGGAGAGAGAGAGGGGGTCTCATTCGGAAACTGTGGCGGCATTACAGCTTCAGATCGAAAACTTCGAGAATCGTAGCCGCCGCAGTAATTTGCGGCTCCAAGGTTTTCCAGAAGCCACGGATCAGGAGAACCTCCAGGACAAGGTAATGGCTATTTTTCATAAGGTTTTAGATGGCAGTGTACCAGCCAATATAGACCTTAACAAGGTACATAGGGCGATGGGTCCTAAATCCTTAGACCCTCCCAACGCCCCCGGGACATAATCTGCCGCATTTACTGATTTACACACAAGGAAACTATACTGCAGAAAGCTTGGGAGACAGGTATAATTGAAGTGGACAAAACTTCTGTTAAAATATTACCCAACCTGTCCTGAGTTGCATTACAACGCAGAGCTCTGCTCTGTCCTGTATTGGAAAGAGTGTGTCAGGAGGGCTGCACATATCGGTGGAGGTATCCATTAGCAGTAACAATAAGAAAGGGTCTGTCTACATTCACACTCCGGTCACAAAGCGACCTCCCAAACCTCTTTTCCTTTTTAAAAGGGGAGCCTTTTGTGGTTCCGAACTGCCTGCAACCATTATCGCAGACAAAAAGTTCCAGGGAAGCTAAGGCCTCACAGAGAAATGTTCCTATGGACCAATTGGAGATCAGGACTGGAATGGGAAGAGGACATTTTTAGAATTCCCATAGGATATTGGAAGAACATTTAAATGTGGCGGACTTAAGGCTATATAAACCCTTTCCATCCTATAATAAAAAAAAATCTCTCCCCCTTTTTGTCTTTCCTAATTTTTCTTTTTTCCTTTTTAATTTGTTTGGGGCATTACTGATCTTAAAGGAGCCACCCCAGTTCTCGCTTCATGAGTATTCCCCTAACTAAATAATGGAAGTATAGAGACTATCAGAACTTCATTGGTGCGATGCCAGACATCTCATGTGATTTGCATCGCATTGCTGTTTGGATCGCATGCGGTGTCTGTGCAATGTGACTTCAGCCATACAAACTGTGCGGCCGGGATGGCGTCACATCCACACCAAAGTGGTGCAGGACCCTCTTTTTGGTCCGCACTGGAGTCGCACCTAGGGTTGCCACCTCTTCTTCACGCCAAACCCGAACACTTTTCTGGCACACTTTTTTTTTTTGTAGTATACGCTATATACACACAATAGCATTGTAAAAGACCTTGGACACCTTTTTGGGTGGCTTAAAGAGAGTAGTAATACAGTGTGCTGTGTTCACCACGGTAAACAGAGGGTGTAGCCACATTGCGTTAACTGTGGAGGGGGCCTAAATTAAACCCACCCTATCTACAACACCCCTTACTATCCACTGCACCCAAACCTTCCACTGTCGGCTCAAAGTAACCCATCCTACCTATAGCAACCCACACTATAAACACCACACCAAGGTGGCCCATTCTATCTCAACACTCCAAATCAGTCGATCATATCTAAGGCCAGTGGGATGGACGGGGGGGGGGGGGGGGGACAGTGAGATGCTCCTTCTGCTGGTCTCCTGCAAGTAGCGCTGCATTGAATAGTCTGTAACTTACCTGTCACAATTAGACATTAGCTCTGCTGGAGTGGGGAAGATGGGGAGAATGTGCTGCTGGTGGGAGAGCGTTCTGATTGGCACATTGCAGGGAGAGAGGTGGGACGATGGGGGACTCATTCGAGAGTGCTGCTCACTTCTGAAGGTGGAGGCGGGGGGTTGCTGCTAGTGGGAGAGAGCGCATTGGAGCAGGCAACAGGATGAGGCACTCACCACTGTAGCCACAGGAGTGGGGGGGAGTGCTGCTGGTGGGACTCGGGAGATGGCACATTCAGCGGGGGGTCCATCCCATGTGAAGGCATGGTGCTGGTGGAGGGCTGAAGGTACTTTCCACACTGGCTGGGACTGGCATTTATGCTGTAGTGTCCGGGTTACAGGAGAGGCAGAACGGCGGTCTTCCTATGTAAACAAGGGAGGGAGGAAGATAGAGATCTTGGGCCAGATTCAGGTAGATGGGAGTTTCTTTACTCCAGAGTAACGTCTCATTTACGTTACTCTGCTGAAATTTTAGGAGCAAGTGCTGTTATTCAAGAAGCACTTGCTCCTAAAGTTGCGGCAGCGTATCGAAAATGAGCCGGCGGAATTCAAATTGGGCGGGTACGGGGCGTGTATTATTTAAACTAAGCGCGATCCCGCGGCGAACGTACTGCGCATGCGTCGAGTGTCAATGCATCCCAGTGCGCATGCTCCAAATTCTGTCAGTGAACGTCAATGACGTCACGTCCCCATTCATGAACTTTTTACGCAAGCGACGCGATTTTTTTTTCTCAACGCAATGATGACGGCTATACCTAACATAGGATACTCCACTAGGGGGCTGCTTTATCTATACGCCGCGTATCGCTTCCGGAAACGTCGTAAAGTCACTGCGCCCGAATTCGCTCGTGAATTGCCAATTCCCGCTCATTAACATATTTTTGGAGCGTAAATCGGCGGGAACGCCCCCGGCGCCATTTTTAAGTTGAAGTAACGATGCGATGGCGAAATTCAATTGCGCCGATCGCATCGGAACTCCAACCCAGCGTTTCTTGTTTTCTGGTTACAGAAAACAAAAACGCCGGCTTAAAGTGACAGTTAGGCTGGCAGATCAATGGATACTCCAGCCTAACTCTACCTGAATCTGGCCCCTTGTGTTTTTGCTATGCAGAAACACAGATCTCTGTTTTCCTCCAGTCACACCTAGAAAGTACTGATGTTAACCCCTTCCCTGCTACTGTCATTAGTAAAATTACAGTGCAAAATATTTAGCACTGATCACTTAGAGTTCGTGTCACTGGTCCCCAAAAAGTGTGAAACGTGTCAGTCAGGTGTCCGAT